>OX439131.1:12745699-12880699 GCA_949318235.1 Ecdyonurus torrentis
TAGCTTCATCTTCTTGCTCATAGTCAGATTGCTTCATTCTGGAGAAATAGAAATGGTATTATGACATGATCTACATATTACAGTTGCTTTTTTTTTTTTTTTTTTTTTTTTTCCTTTTTTTTTTTTTCTTCCCTTTAATAAATTTAGCGTACCTGTTTAGCAGAGCAGAATTCTTGAGCCAGGGATTGGGCACAGGGTTACCCATTGCATAAACAAATTTGTTGTCTCTTAGTCGAAAGCCTGAACGCATTTGGAACACAGAAGTGAGCACTGTCTTGAGGAAGTTTTGCAGAGCAGTTGCAAGCAAGTCTGCAGCACTGTCTTCTGCTCCCTCCAGGCCACAGTCCCAGCCAGCAAGTAATAATCTCCCCAGTAACACACCTGCATCAGGGAGGAAAGCTTGATGTTGAGGGGCTGTTTTCACTGGGCTCTCAGGGGAGAGATTAGCTATTGGAGGTGCTCCTGGTGTAGGTGATGGTACATGGTCGATGATCTCCACTGCCTGAAACATTATAAAGTAACATCAACATATTTCTCTGCAAAATATTTTTAAGTTGTATATTATGTACCTCAAATGCTCCTCTGTCCCTCGTTCTTGCTTTCTTCCTCCTCTCCTCGGAACGACTTTTATGCTCCCTCGGACTTCGAGATGTCATTAACATCGTCACAGGGGCAGAGTGAGTTTGACATGGTGCAACTTGACTTGCTAATATCTGACAACGATTTAACAACTCAAACACAAATTTGTTATGTAGTTGAGAGCTCTCTACATTTGTCAGCAGTTTACGTGCAGCATAATCAAAGTCCTCCTTTGACATCTAGAAACAAATATTTCATTACCGGTACCATTAATTGTAAATCTTATGTATTGATCCAAAGATAAAAACAAAACTTTTATGTACAATATTATGTAAGTTTCCAGAGTTTGTCTAAAAATTTAGATCAACGGATAGATAACAAATTTTATTGTGAAACCTTAAAAGATACAAATGCTGTACTACTATATGTACATACATATGGTGGTCCTCTGATATTCTTACTCTCCAAGGTTTACATATAACAACAACATTTTTGGTACATTAAGTAATTTTTACATTATTTTGATTCAAGTTTTAATGACAGTTTATACATTATAAACATAAATTTTAAGCTAAAAAAAACACAAGAAAAAATGTATTTAAGATTGGCAGCAAGTGCAACACAATTAAAGACAATGTAAAGCAGTAAATATTTACAGCAAGAACAACAAAGATATGTGACTGTTGTAACACCTGTGTGGCTGTGTTACACACACTAAAAATATGTAATAATAATAAGGGGAAGCAAAAGTTACATATTAATCATGTGTAAGAACACACTGACTGCAGCAGTTCATGCTCTTCCACTGTGGAAGGCATTAAACAAAAATAGCCAATATGTATATATAGATAATGAGTACATAAAAATGTATAATTTATAATTACCTTCATCCTAAACCAAAGTTTGAGATTCTCAAAATATCTGGGAACAAAAAGGAGTCGGTCTGTTTAGTTTCAAGCCACTACATATCGACATGCCATTTTGTAAACAAAAATGCTTCTCTTTTACTTACTTGTCAGCATTGCTACCAAGCGCTTCCCGAAGCTGAAGTCTTATAGCAGTCACTTTATTCACTTCAGCCATAGTTACGATAATTTTTGTAATGAGAAATGACAAATTATAAAGATAAATATTATTTTTGCGTCCACATGAGAGATGTAATAATACAAAAGACGGTAACAAATACAAACATGGCCGCTGGCCGCTGCACATGGGCTTCCCAAGTGCCGCTAAAATTTAAACACCCAAGCGCAGTTTACAAAATTGACAAAATTATTAAACGCAACCAAAACCAAATAAACAAAATAAAACAGCCATGTAAACAATGAAACAGCAGCATCTTTAATTAATTAGGCATCACCATGAGCGAAAACAAACAAAAAGTGCCAATTAGCTAAATTAGCCGGTGCGATATGCTAATATGATGCAAATCAAACACAATAAGTTTGAATAAATTATATAAGAAATATATGTATTTTAAAATTTAATATTGCAATGCAATTAAAACTTTATTTTTTTTCCTCATAAATCACACTAATAAGAAGTAGATTTATATATGATGGATGACTATAGCAAAACTTTTTTTTCTCTGTGATGATATTAATATTATTGTATGTTTATTTACATATTTTATTTCAAAGCTTTTATATGAGGTGTAAACTGTGAATGAGTTTTTTTTTTTTTAATATTAATTATTATTTTAATTTATTTGATAGCAATTATTGCATTTATATTGTCTAATTTAATAATAAAATACTGTACATGCAGTATACATATTTAAGCCGCGTAATAAAGTTTATTACTATTATACTCCCCGTCAGTAAAGCTTACTTATAGCACAAACTTTTACTTTTTACCATGTTTTGCACATAAATTAGGCAACTACTAATTAAATTTTTACGCATTAGTGCGTGCGTATCGTATCGTCATGTCCAGCTCAAACGTGTGTTCCTCGTTGACATGTCCTTGACCAAGGACGTTGACTTATTGTTATATAATTAGCATTTTAATTTTTAAATTTTAGCACAGGTATAGTCTTTAGGATAACTTTTAATAACGTTTGAAAGGAATTAATCTAGTCCTATGTAATAATGCTGATGGATATAACTATAATAAAAACTTTGAATGTATATTTATAACTGTATAGTAAAAGTTCCACAATTACGATCATTATCATAACTTTGTTTGTTAGTATCTACATATTCACTTGTTTTATTGCAATGCAACGAGTTGATTGTCAATTCTTAATTTACGCACCTATGCTCTAAATAACATTGAATGTATTATTCAAATTTATTATGTATAATGTATATTAAAATATAAAAATTTTCATTTATTATATATTTTTACGGAAAAAGGTTTGGATTTGTTTACAAAAGACATTATTACAATTCACCTAGATCATTTTTATTATTGTTGTTATTGTGATAACAATTCACTAGATGGGTCAAACTGCGTGCAAGAGAATTGTGCATGCAGAAATACGCTCGCAGGGGAGTTCTGTGAATTGACGAGGGTGCGGGCATCACTCAAGATGCTACTCACGATGGTCAGACTTATGGTCACGTGGTGTCAGGCTAATGATCCCTCAAAGTCAAAAGCCTGACGTAGATATACCTAATATGTATATAGGATTAATTGAGATACTCATTCACTACCGTGCACAATAAGCTATAAATCTGTACGTGACCTATAAGTGACGTGCAAAATATGATTTCCATGCTATATATATATATATATAATTATATATATATATATGTGTATATATATATATTTATATATATATATATATATATATATATATATATATATATATATATATATATATATATATAACTTGAAAACTATTAGAAAATGTACGCACACAGCTAGTATGTATACATATTATTTATACAGGATAAGATTATTATATAACAAATATGAAATGGAAAAACCACACTATGTTTGTTCCATTTTTATATAACCTGTAGTCCATACATACAAATTTCAATTGCTAAAGATCATAGTTAATTAGAAAATTTATATTAATGAATAATGAATTAATTGAGTTTTAGAAATAACATAAGAGGGCATTATTAATAATAATTATTATTAATTAAATATTATTGATCATATATATATATATACTGCATATTAAAGAAAGAAAAGGAAAAACTGAATACAAAAGTATGCCCTGGAAACTATAAGAAATATATTATGTATCATGTATATAATATTCTATGCATAACAATAAACCTCTAAAAATGCATTTGAAGTTTAAAAATAAAATGCATTTACTTAGAAATTGCAATCTACATTTAAATATTTTAAGGATTTAAAATCTACTGCATGCTGTTCTAAGAAAGGAAATGAAATATAATATAATAATTAGATTTGTAAAAAATTATCATACCCTAATTCACTTGAATAAAATAATATAAAACAGAATTATCTTTCCCTTCTTTCTTGAAAAATTGTGCTAGATAAATAACATGGAAATAAGCAAACTGAATTACTTCCACATAGTTACTTCTCTACTTCCGTGGCTTGAGTAAACAAACTATATAGCTGTATACTGTATAATTATTGTTTACATTATAGCATTGCGCACTTGCATGGTGCTCACTGCGGTGATTCACATTTGTGCAGCGTGGGTGCGCAATCACAGTCTCTCTCATGTCAATTTAAATTATTCACCTTAATCTTTGGCCGTGACCGTCGTTAACATATAAGAGACCTTCAAATCTTTGCTGTGTAGATGACTGACTTGCTCATAATTTACTCTTTAATGACTCGGCACTTTTATAATTTAATAAAAGTAATAAAAGTATATTAATTTATATTACACAGAAATAAAAAAATAAAGTATACAGTATTAGGCATTTATTTAATAAATATGTTGTTTTTTAGTACATTATATTGTGTTGCTATATATTATGCTCTTGATAATACTACACCTCCTGCATGTTTAAATATTTATAAAGTCAACCTATATAGAATCTGATAAAATAATTTTAGATTAATGGACGTTGAGATATAGACAAATATATATATATATATATATATATATATATATATATATATATATATATATATATATATATATATATATATATATATATATATATATATATATATATATATATATATATACGCAGACATGCAACACATCAAAGTCTCATCCAATATTACAATTTTGTTTGGAAAGCAATGATAGTGATTTCAATACAGTTTTAGGCACATGCGTTATTAAAATTCCTGGAATCGTTTTTTATAACTGCTAAAATGGAAGCTTTAAATGTATTTTGTTCATAACAATCAATCAATTTAAAAATCATGCAACTAAAATGTTTCTAAAAAAAATTAAAAGGTTTATATGTTATTAAATTTGAAAAGAAAATTGTATAAAAATAATACCATAAAAATATTAATAATTGAATTCTAACCCTGTAATTTTACTTTTCATAAAAAAATGATAATAAAAGAGAATTTATATATATATATATATATATATATATATATATATATATATATATATATATATATATATATATATATATGATACTATTAATAGCTGAACTATCGCTATTTTTCATTATAGAAAAATCACATTTTTTTTTATTATAAATAAATAAGTATAAATCTGTTAAGGAATAAAAACTAAAAAAATATAATATATTATCTATATTTTAAATTGTATTGGTTTTCATTAAACTCTAAATAAGATAAAGTGATTGTGATGAATGTATTTATTATTCAGTGAGAATTTGTAAAGTTAATATATATTTTGGTAAATGCTACTTAAAAACTGATAATTATATGTGTGGATAATCAAAATTATGAAACACTCTGACAAGTGACAAGTTATTATTGTTAAAAAATAGTCAGAGTACCCATGTAAGTGGGTATGTACCTTTTTTGGCCTCTTAATAAAAATCAATTATTATTATAACAAAAGCTAACATTTTTTCCAATATAAAGCGAAAAATGACAACACTATACAGATTTTGGTATACATGCAAAAGTCTTATCAAGGATAAAAAATATTGATAGTTTTATTTTTATAATAGAGATTTTTTCTCAACTTGATTATCGTATCAGGTCATTGGTGTGATAAAAAGATGTTTAAAAATTGGGCTCCTGCACGTGACTAATCAAACTTAAGGATTTCTTGATCGTGCGTCATCACGTTCATTCCCAGAATCCGTCGCTGCTAGTGAGGCGGCGCGGCACCAACTTTCCTTATAAGGAGTTGAGTATGACTTCATACTTCGCACGGTGTGCGCCTTGTGCTCTGCTCTCTCTCTCTCTTCTATATTACCTTTCGCTCGAGATCACACTGCAAGATCTACGTAACTTGGCAACTCCAGTCAGGTCTTTACCTCACTAATTGGTCCATGTGGAGGAAATGGGAACTTCCACTTCTCTTATGTATATAAACAAATTATAATTGCTTTTAACCACTTTTCAAATAGTGACGTAAATGTATAGCTTTCGTGGTAGTTGATATATACAAAGTAAAAATTCTTACGTTAGTGATGTTGGTATATACATACGTAATATCTGAAATTAAAAATTATTATAATTTTAAGAGTATATACAACGCTTAAGTAAATTACGTAATTTAAGCTGCGTTTATGTCAGAAAGAACGAATATTGCTATTTTGGAATTACACAAATAAAAATGCATTACTGTCAATTTTTTTATGATTTACATAGCAATTCAATATAGCATAATTTATGTTGTTACGAATAAATGCTACAAAAGCCAGGCTAGATTATTATTTATTTATTTATTTTGTTATACAATCAGTTTAACGTATATCATTACGTATGTTTATTTTTACCTGCGCATGGATGATTTAATTAAAAAGTAAAATTTCTTCAAATAGTTTTTCACTCAAACAAACAGATTTTCAAATGATACAGAGCCAGTAATTCAAAAACCACACAGTTTGACTCACAATCTTTTTTTTTTTTTAAAGGTATGGAAAGAGATGAAATATGTTCAACATAATTATGATAAGGTTTGTCATACCAGAAAAAAAAACTGCGGTTGTCTGATTCATCATGTCAATGAGCTTGAGATTTTTGTCTTCTTTGTATCTATATGTTAAAGTATATCGGGATAGCATTCAATATAATAATATGCTCTGAAATATTAGATAAAACAATATAACACCATGAATATATTATACTACCATAATATAATATAGACGTAGACGTGTCCACTAGCTTTCATTTTCATCTCTCTCTCTCTCTCTCTCTCTCTCTCTCTCTCTCTCTCTCTCTCTCTCTCTCTCTCTCTCTCTCTCTCTCTCTCTCCAATGAAAAGTAATACGTACATGCGCTATAAATGAAAACGCATTATTGTCAATATTAAATTACTGGCAAATTACGGAATCACAGCACAGCACAAATCACAATAGTTTATATTGTAATGCACTTCTAATAAATTATCAACATACTGTAATTACATTGTTATTATATATATATATATATATATATATATATATATATATATATATATATATATATATATATATATATATATATATATATATAAATGCGTATTATTATTTGATCACGTTTTAATTAAATTATTATCATTAAGAAATCTAATTAACATTAATGTTGTTGTACTGTACAAATATTTAGTAGTCTCCTTGAGAAAAATAAATAAATAATAATAAAATATTTCACGATTCTGTGGAAATTATTGATCTCACGTTTACATCAAAGGAAGCAAAGATCGCGGTTTTGTGATATTATTCTTCAAAGTCAATCCGAAAATAAAATTTTAAACTAGAAGTTATTTTTGGCAAAGTTTATTGTCATAAAAGTATATTTATGGACACGTTTTTTTTTTTTTTTTTTTTTTTTTAAATCAAATTAGGTGTTAGTTTAATTTGTTGCTTTTCTAATATTTTAAACTTATGCCTATTGAAAAAATCAAACAAAATATAATATAGATTGTCCCGTCCCCCTGTTTGCTTGTTCTATAAACATACAAATATAATACTTCATTGAATTTGGCTCTACTGAAGTTTATGAAGCTTCAAAAAAACAAAAATCTATATATTATATTTGTACATCACATTTCCAAAAGGCAAAAATTAAAATAAATATGAATGCAAAATGTTACGAGTTTTAGAAATAATTAAAAACTGTTAAATTGTTTTCCAATCAGACTTGCTTGATGAGTCACCAGAGACATGAGACAATTTATTAACAATGTGGAAATTACAGTTCATTAAAACAATATTACATGTGAATAAAAATGGAAATTTGCACCCACACTATTAAGAATACATAAACTTCCTCGTGTATATATGATTTGATTTTGTCTCATACTTCAGATATTGTTGACATGAAAGGGTGACTAACTTTTAACTCACGTGACTCACAATAAAAAATGTGCAAACAATTGTTTGTTTAATTACTGGGAATTAAACTGGGATTAACCTTTTCTGTCTGTGGCTTTAGCCGCTGTCCAGACTATTGTTTTATTAAATCAGAGGGATTTTTATACTCTTAGAGTATTGCAGAGGTAAGGTGCAGTTTTTATTGTCCTTATATCGATAAAAATCATTACTAAGGAATTTTTTTTATAAATAGGAAATAATGTTAAAATTACATATAATATACAATACAGAATATCTATATTAATAAATGCTTTTATAATATTAGTATAAAATTAATATGAGTGTATTATTTGTTTTTATCTATAAAAAGTTATATGATACAGATTAGGCCTATATCTTTAAAATAGTACAAATGTGCTATCTGCTTGAATAATGATAAAAATAATGAAAAACATAAAAATATTTATGGTATATTTAATTTAATATAGTAAAAGCTTTCCCGTTCTTAGGAAAAGCCAACAGTATAATCTTGTATAGAATATCAAAAGACTTATTGAAAAAAAAAAAGCAAATAAAAACAAGGAAAGGAATTAAAATATATATTATATTCATTTATTAAAATAAAATCCAAATTTTGACTTTTTTTTTTCGTAGTATGCATGAATATTTTTTCATCAATATTTTTTTCCTTTCTTATAAAAAAAGACAAATCAGTTACTTATCGATTTCCTTTTAATTTCCAGCAAATTGCAAAATCTTGCTTGGTACTATATATTGAGTCTTGTCACGTATGCACCAGGGGTGGTACATACATAAAACAAAAGACTCGCGGTAAAAGAGAAGTTAACTTTTTGTCATTCAGCCAAAAATCCAAACCCTGCCCTTCGATCGAGTCCGTGACGACAATGTATCTTGAAGCTGTCAATTAAACCATTGTCATCTACTAAACGATTAATTATTACCTATACGGGATTTATTTTTATGCCAGAATATCCCATAACTTACTAAGAATTTCTTTTCGTCAAATTATAATGCAACAAAATGCAATCAAAATAACCAAAAGGAAGAAAAAATAGATTATCCTTATTACTATTTTGTTAAAAGAAACATAAAACAAGTGCGCATTTGTATAATTTTTTGATTGATTTATTGAGGGAAAAATTAGCTCATATTACATATATCATGATATATCATCAACACAAGTGTTATTGGTAGATTGGTAGTCATAATGGTCCATTGTTGATCACGATTCAAAAATCTTCGCAGTTGATTTTCTTTTCCTTTTCCTTTTCATGAAATAAAGAGATTTACGTAAGAAAAAATGTCACGTTTATCAGGAACTTAGATTTGTTAATACTTACAACAAATTGTGCAAAGATTGAACTTTTTGCGACTTATTATATTTACATTTCAATAACCTATAGGCGTGAACTTTATTGCAAATGAAGGTTTTGCAGAAAACAATGAATTAGTTACTCATCTTGAGAGAGAAAGAAGAGGTGATAAAACTTGAGTGAAAATACGTACATCTCAAGTTGCGTTATCTCTGTACATAATACATACGCTTCGTAATCTTCTAAGTTCTTCCACATTTAATCCCTTTTCCTGGTTGTTCCAGCACACAAGCAATGTGCTCATAAAGCTGGCATAAAACTTTATGTACTATATTATGATATAGTATAAATAAACTCTGTCATACTATCATTTGCTTGTTAATTTGCGTAAAACATTTATTTTCTTCATTAAATAAATCATTAACTTCCTAAGTTATGAAAAACTAAATATAATTATAATATAATATGTAGAGCTTAATTTCACATTTTATACTCGTCGTCGTGTATACTTATTGTTATTTTATAAAAATTAATTAGTATAAAATAAAACAAGGATTAGTGGTACCTTCAAAATAAACATTTGTACAAGTAATTAACTTTTAAAATAAAATATTAAAGACTATTAACTACTTTTGTTATGAAGAAAGAAAATAAATTAAATGCTGAAAAAGTTTAGCGGTGCAAAATGAAAGTAAATTATTTATTATTACCAATATACTGTAGAATTCTTCAAAATAAATTATAAGAAATAATTTTGTTGTTTTACGTTTCATGCTCTTTATATTTTTTAAATATTTATTGTAATTGAACATCGGAATATAAAAATAAATTATAATTGGCTCCTTTATTGAACTATTTGTTTGAGTGTATAAGTTTACACAGCAATTATTTATTTAGTAAATTATAATAATTTAAAACATTTGGTTTACGAAATATGTTTTATTTATTTTCTCTTTGATTAATTGTAATACGAAATATCACCTAAATAGGAATCAGTTTAAATTCTGAAATTCTGAGATAAACAAAAATATGTAGACAACTTTTTATGACGCTCCTTTGTACGAAAATATATAGGACAGGAAACCTTTATACGTTGTTTTGAATGTATATTATGATGACCTGATTATATTTCTATCCTAATGCATTCACAACTTTATATGACGTTATATTAATTGGCAATGATTTAGGGCACTAGGTCATTAAAATTTTGCAAAATATTAAATTTAACTTTTTCATTGTTTTCTGAAATTAATGATCTAACTTAAAAATGACTTGACAAATGTTTCCAGTGACGAATTGATTAAATTAAAATAAACATCGTACAATTTATTAGCCAATTTATTTTATTTTTAATTTAAAGTAATGTATTACAGTATCTTCTTGAACTTCACTTTCATTCATAATCCAATCTAATTAAATATATAGGAAACTAAAGTAAGCTTAAACTCTTAAAGGCATGAAAACCAAATAAATGAAAATAGCAATAAAAATAATAACAATAGGTGTTCACGCAGTATAATATACTATACTAAAAAAACTGTATGTGACATTGAAACTCATGCACTAACAAGTATACAATGGCAATGTATAATACGTACACAAAAGTAAAGAGAAATAACATTCCATCCAATTGTTTGCAAAAATTATGCATCTTTATATAGGAAGTAACTTTGCAATTATTATGATATCCTCGAGTATTGTAAACATCACCAGAATGAAAAGCTATAAGATTGAATTTAACCTTTTTTTTAGATATGAAATTGAGCTTAAGTGAAAGGAGAACTTGACTTGCCATTGCAACAATGCAATATCTCATGTGTATGCGGCGTAGAGAGAAGTGCAGGGTCGAACCCTGGACATTAATAATAATGCAAATAAACACAAGCCAACGATGTGGAAATTAAGCTATGCATGTAGCAGCAAAATCAGTTTTAAACAAGAGATATAAAGTTACAATTTTTTTAGATATACAAAATAATAATAATAATAATAATGATTTTATTGAGCAAAATATCACAATACAAACATTGCACATTGTCAAAGAGGTTGCTCAACAGGAGATCAAAAAAGGCAAAGCCCATACAAAATTTGATATCCCAATAGACGATAAATAGAATACTATATTAAGAAAAGTAAGATACATAAAATTATTGTTTAAAAACATACATGACTAAACACAAGTTTTAAACTTAGAGGATGACATGTTTCTGACGCTAGTTTCCAACTTATTATATAAATTAACACTACTAAAATAGCCAAAATACTAAAGGGGAAAAAAATTGGTGTATTATTTTTGTTAAACATGAAAATTTACTAACATTTTGTTATGAACTTCATTTTATTTTTTAATTTAATTTCAGTTCTAATTAATATTGCATGAAATGAATAATATTAAAATTTTTAATAAGACTACATTATACTGGTGTATGAGATGGAGTTCTGCTGTGGAAACAATAGAATTATGAAGCTATTGCTGGTCCAGAAGTTAATAATTAACTATAATTATTAATACAGAAAATATTAAAGAAAATGAGGAATAGAATTTCAAAGAACGAAAAGAAAAAACTCGCAATATTGAAAAATAGTTATAATTTGATATAAGAGTGATGTTGTGTTAAAAAGTATCAAAATGTACGTATGAATTGCACTGTGATGTATACAACTGACTTTTATTTTAAACTGTTTATTACTATAATACAGTACATATAATTAAAAGTAACGTATTATTTGTATTCTTAAATCAATTGATATTCTCTTGTAGATGTTGGTTTTTTACATTTAGAGAATTTTCTTTAAAAAAATTTGAATTCATATTTTGAACAGAAGATTTTGATTTTTTATGTGGGATTTTCTTCCATGTGTCATAAATTTTAATTCAAAAGAAATAAACTTAAATTATTAGGAAAACTAATAAATATGTCAACTTTTATTACACTCTTCAAAATATAAAATTTATGTCAATTTAATTTATTCATGATTAAACCATTAATGACAAAACAAAAATCCAAATTTTGTTTTCCTTTGATTGTTATCGTTCATTTTTAAAGGAAAAAAATATAAATAAATGACGCATATTTCATAGATTTTACGTACAATTTCATGTTAAAGACGTTTTGTGTATGTAATAATCATATAATAATAATGTACAGTGTTTTAGTTGGCGCTCGCCGCGCCGCACGATGTATGGAAATCCCCCCCACTACTGACCAGTTTATAATACGACGTAACAGGTGGAGAGGAGTATCAGTGATCATAGAGAGACCGTCAAGTAAGCACCAACGTCGCGAGGGCACTCGCTGGACCGAGTTTTGCCCGTCATTCTTTGTTTGTTTTTTTATATATATTTCTGTGTGTTGTGAGTGCCAAGAACAATAACATTAATTATAACAATGATGAATCTTACAAGAACTTTATCAGTTTTTAGTGCTCAGTTAATTAGCACATTATTATTTATTATATGGTTCCATAATGGAGCTACATTACCTGTTAAAACAGATCCACAAGCTATGGTAAGTAAAACAAAAATATTAATTTCATGGTTCTTAAAATTATATGTAATATTTGAAATTATTACAGAAAAAGTATTAAGAGATTAATTTTATCTCATATAGTATAAATTGTTTTGGGAAAAAAAATAAAAAAAGAAGGAGAAGTTGTGTTACTTCATTGCCAGTTTAGCAAAATATTATACTGAAGATAAGATTAAACCGTATACAGACAGAAGGCCCGCGGACAAAAAGCCCTACGATAAAAGACCCTATACCTATGTGTGCCGCTCGCCGATATGCTTTACCTGTGCGCACAGCCAGGGCCTTTTGTCCGAGGGCCTTTTGTCTCCGGACCTTCTGAAATTTAACGATTAATTATATATTATATAAATTATATTATAACAAAATTGTCCTAAATGCATGGGATGTGATGGGATGTAATTAAAATCTTTAGTCATATATATATAAAAAAAATTGGTTTCTGTATATTGTAATTATACAGTATTATGGTTTAATGAATTTTACCGTACACATCCTTTTCCTATGTTGATAACATTCTTCCTTCCTATGGAACCAAATCTTTAACAAAAAATGAAATAATCACACAAAAATTATTTTACATAACACGCATATAAAAAAAATATGTACGTCTCGCCATCATAAACAGATCTATACTAAGAGTATTCTTGCGTAATTGTACAAAATCAATTAGCGATGTCAAGTCTATTGTTTTAAATCAATATTACCAATCAGAACATCTTTACGGAAGAGACAAAAAAAGAAACTTCTTATCTGTATAGTCCTGTATGCTTTGAAATCGAAATGCGATTTGTACATTCTTTAAAATTCCTCTCGCATGCTATTTATTTGTATTGGGAGATAAAATGCTATAGACTTTTTATTGATGACCTTCTGTGAGCAACATGGAAGGACAAAAAACTATGATAATGCGAATGGAATCACAAAGCAAAAGAAAGAAAAATTCATAATTCATAAATCCATACTAGCTCTTTTTGCTTTATTAAAATTCAACAGTCGAACGACGATCAGATTTGTGAATTAAATTATGTTATAGTGTTTCTTTTTTTTTTTTTTTATTATTATTTTTTTAAACCAGAGTGTATAGTTCTTGATTAAAAGGATATATAAAAATTAACTAAAGAACACTAAACGTAAACGGATAAAGGAAATAACGAAGTGTGGCAATTAGGCTTAATTACTAGATATATTTAATTCCTTGAATTTGATTTTATATATTATTATTATTCTCCAGAAGTGAGATAGTGCAAGGAATGTCTTACATTTTTCTTAGAATCTACATGGATCCTCTATGCTGAAAGCAATAATAATAATTATAATAAAAAGTGAACGTAAGCCGGTTTTTTATTTGCACGGTGAGTTTTCTTAGGATTTGCGTTAAACGTGAGTAGCATTTGTGATTCATTCATGAAACAATCATATGGTTTTTATTACTTTGCGTCATAACTTAAGTATCACACACCCGCAAGTACTAAAAAATAAACATGAGTGCATGTGTGAGGCAGACGAGCTATATAGTTGAAGTGTTTAATATAACAAAATATGAGAAGCGTATTATTATATCATTTCTCAGATTCAAATTAAGCGCACACAATCATAGTGTTTCAGTTTTTTTTTTTTTTTTTTTTTTTTTTTTTTTTTCCCACTGCAAAAATATGGATGAGTTGTTTATTTTGTAAGAATATTTTATAATTATAATTCTACAGATTTAATATGAATATGCCAATTTTCTACATTTTTAAATACAGGTATAGCAACAACTGTCGTAAAATGACAATAAAATTCCAAACCCAAAACTATAATTATATTTTTAATAAATTGGCATGTCGTAAGTTTGTTCTTATAGTATGTGTTTAATTATTGAAGTCAGTCAGTCGTACACGTACGATATGTTGTGTACGTACAGTACAGAGACTATAACCAAGGCAGCTGATTCAATGGTGATGATCTCAAGAGAGCTCGGGTCAAGGCTCCAGATAAAAAAAAATCTACAAAATGCTCTGTGTTGTATGAACACAAGTATAATTTTCTTCTACAAGCAATTATAAACTTACATTTACACGCATGTAACTTTTAAGTTATGTTTACATGGTAATGTAACATTCTAGTACCGCGGAATTTCGATGTAATCTCTATTGCCTTGTCTTGAAGATAAAAATAATAATAATAAGCTCTTTTCTTATAAGAATTTCATAAGCGTCTTTGTAATTGATGACTTATTTAAATTGAATGCTGCTGCCCGTATGATAGAAATATGAGTAAATTACAACATTCATCCCGTTCTAAAGTAATTTTGTTTCTATTTTTGAAATTCTATTTTAGTGTTTTTTTATTATGTTTAACTCGCGGTCAATTTACAAAACCCCATTGAAAAAAACAAAAAACAAAACAAAAAAAAAACAACATAACACTTACTATAGTAAAGGAAAACATCAACAAACCTTAACTCCCTCGGTATAAGAAGGTAAATTTTGATCTATAAGATTTCGCCACCTTAATGTCACATACGTACAGTCAATGGGATATAAAATTTAATCTATTGATTTATTAACTTATGTAATTTAATTAACGAATTACTATATTTGAATACATGATATTTACATACGGCAATCAAAATATATTTTACAGTACAGTATTAATTTATTAAATTGCAAACTCTTGAATTTTTGTGGCTGCATAATTTTTTTTAATCGAAAATTAAATTTCACGACAGTTAATTTAATAAGGGATTTGTAGGTACAAGATTATTCATAAAAATTACTTGTAAAATAATACCAATTTACTGTTTTTTTAATATGAACATTTTCATTTACGTTGATCCATGTAAATTCAGCTTTCAATTTTAACTGACGTAATCTTGATATTCGTGCTTTGCGATTGTTGGTATTGAGACAGAGAGATGAACATACTAACATACAGATGGTGAATTAACAATTAGTTATTGCATTGTATTTCCAAGTGATACGCTCTGACTCATAACATAACTATCAACAACGCAGTTTTTATTATTATTTCTTTCTGATTAAAAATAATACTTGATACAAAACTAGTTTGAAATAGTTGAAATTCACAAATGACACAATAATTTATATAAAAATCAATAAAATAAAATTGGAACATATTATGCTCATGACCTAAATAATAGCACAATTAAATTTTTGTATTTAATAATAATTTTCTATGTATATATAAAAGAGAGATGCCTAAACTTTTTTTTTTATTACTACACTTGATAAAATCAAAAACCTTGATCATTTTTATATATAGTTCATTTTAAAATTATATAAACTAAATAAAAAAAACTATTTTTTGCTACTGCATTATGGTTTGTTTGATAAAATGTATAAAATATATTCGAGGACTTCTGTCAATGACTGTCTAGCTGATGTTTCACGGTTAAAAAATGTAGCGTGTAGGCTCAATTATTTATATTATATACAATAATGTATAACATCTCTGCGGGATAGTGACTCACAACAATCTTCCACAATCCCACGTGACTTTCTTACAGTTTTTCATGCACGGAGAAAATTGATGGGTTCTCAAAAGTCATTATAAACTTAATAATATAAAAAATAATAATAACTCTAGATTTAACAAGTATATAGAAAACAAAATAATTTTTTGTAGAAATATTCATTGACATCATATAAAATAAGTTTCGTTACTTAAGTTCAAAAAGTATCACGATAAGAAATGAAAATATTCAAACGTGAAAGAAGAAAAAAAAATAGTTGAGGAAAATCTTCCTTTAATGATTTCCATATTATAATTTTCTTGATTTATTGGTAAAAGAGATTGAAACTTATTTCTCTCAGTAGTATAGCAATCAGATCTCAAAAAGAGCCAACTTTTGCAAACTCATATAATTTTATAGCATGAAGGTTATATTACATACATAATAATAATACATAATATAATAGTAGATGTATATGCCTATACTTTAATTTTTTTTAAATTACAACGTCAAATTTAACTAATAAATTACAAGATTTGAGGAAGTTTGTGTTAAAAGAATAATAAATAAATATCATTCAGAAAGAATATTGTAGGAGTATTAGAATTTTGAAATACATCATGACAAATAGTTCGTGGATTTTAGTATTTCACAAACACGGACGGAAATCGCTTATTAGATGTTTATATCTTTTCAAGAGCAACATTGACGTGGAATAATAGGATATTAAGTGGGAAAAAACTAAAATAAAATAAAATGTGGTCTTATATTTTTATAGTTGATAATATGGTGCGGTCTATTATCATTTTTCTCATCTATGAATAAGAAAGATCCCATTTTACATCAAAGAAATTTGTTACTGTATAGGAGGTAGTGTGGGAGGCGAGGAATTTGAAATAAATAAAAAAGGATTTTAATATTTTGTTAAAATAAATAATGAATCAATTAGTAAGTCTATTATCAAGTAGGTGTTAAAGAAATGAATGAATGAGTAAGCGTGCGGAGAACTGGATCGTAAAGGTCACATGGCATATTACGTCATCCATACTTATAGCAAAAGTTACCACACCTTAGTTTTTTTCCTTGTAGGTCAATAATCTAATCTTTTTGTCTGGAATATTTAAATTTAATATCTTAAAATTTAAAAAAATATTTTTTACTATTAAACTATTAATTACTTAATTGTTTCCAAAAACTTTGCCATAGTATAATTTTTAAAGAGTCGTCAACGGTTGATATAACGATAAAATTACAAACAAATTCATGTACTTTTTTTTTAATTCAATATTTTTTTTAATGTTTAATTTTTTATCCAAAATTCTGTTTTTATTCACAAATTTTTATCACAACACTTAAAAATGAGTGTTCACAAATCTTTTTGTTTTTACTATATTATATAAAAATGAGGTCAAAATAACTTGTTGAACTCTCATTAGATTTGATATATTTTATATTTGTTATAATATTGTTATTATGGAGGTGGAATAATTTACTATACTGAACACACATAGGTGTGATGGTTGGCCGGATGTATTTGAAATTACAATTTGCATCACCGCAGTGATGCTGCATGGAAATGAAACTATCAGAGAGCAAGAGCAATACTCTATATCATCATAAATGACGTTTGTTTGTATCTTGTTTGTATCATTCGTGGTCATAATAAAGCGATAGCTTTTGAACTTAACTATAGAGAAGATTTCATAAAAATAGTTTCATAAATTATGTTAAATAAGGACATGATATCAGTAATAAAAAAATTAATTAGAGTTTTGTATGTAAATTTTTTGTATACAGTATGTTTGAAAGATTTCAAAAATAAAATCTTAATTAAATCTTACTAAAATTATTAATATAATTTTTTCAAGTAATTTGAAGCAGCACTTTTTTTTTTTTTTTACTTTTACTTTTAATTTTAAAAATGAGCTCATTACATTTTTTTACATACTTCATATAACAATTAATCGTATTATAATATCATCCCACTTAAATTTGCATACAAGATTTATTATTACTAAAATTTCATAAGAATATTCCTTTTTAAAAATCTTAATATCCTATTCGCATGAGGAACAAAAACCAATTACAATTGCGTGTGCCTGCCAGTTTTGACGTTACATAAACTGAGCAAACACTTGATAGATAATAAGTGACTTTAAAGTTCATATATCTTAGAACTCTGATTACTTTCGATCAGAAAATGCCTCGATATCATCATATCTCATAGCCACTCTTATCTTTTTTCGAAAAAACTTATATTTTTCATAAAAACTTGCTTGGTTAAATTGTGAAATTAAAAAGAAATAAAAATCCCAAGGAGTATTATGATGGTGTAGTATATTGTATACCTTCATGTAATATAACCTTTACAATTTTCATAGCATAGTGTGAGATACGCAGCCGATTAGTAATTAAGTAAAACATAATGAAAAGTCATACTCAATAATTATAAAAAGTAATAAAAAAAACTCCTTATAACAAAAAACATGTTTTAAGGTATACTTATCTCTAAAAAAAAAATATTTGAAAACACGTCTTATAAAAATAAGTATGACGTAAGGTGACAATTACCTGTTAGAAAAAGCATGAGATCATGATATGCAAATTTATGAGGGAGAGAGAGTGCCGTTTGTTGAAGTTGACTCTCGATTAGTAAATAAACATCATTTTAGTAAGAACAAGATTTTTAGTTTTTAAAAAATAGCCAATCAGATGAAAAATGTCAAAAAATTTAGAAATGCTTTTGGACAAAAGAAGTTAAAAATTAAATTTCAAAATACTTTTAAAATAAGTTTCGCAGATAATATATTACTCACATCTCACAAAGGATTACATTTATACAGTATGAGTATAGTATAATATATTATACTGCAGCAGATTCACATCACAATACAATTTTCCTTGTCATAATATCCTCTATAATTTTAAATTAATACATAATGTATACCTACGTACAGTACAATTTCATAATACATCTATCTATGATTTCTGCACAAGCAGAGAAACAATTAAAGCGAGAAAATACATTATTTTATTTACAAGCTTTTGCGACAAGGAAAATTTTAAATACACCTTCTTTCATCATTATTCATTATCATTATAATATTCATTACTCAAATTATTATTATTATTTTTTTTTATTTTTTCAGTTTTTGATAAATCTTTTGACCAACGCTGATGTAAGTTTATTAATACTCTTTTATTGTCATAAACTTGAAGGAAAAGTATCAAAAATTGTGTGCATATGATAACGTTTACAATTAAAATAAGTATGCAATACAACGAAAAAAAAGCATAACATTGCTATGCAAAACATCAGAATAATAACGTACGATAATGATAATTAACGTACGCACGAGTAACTCATGTTTGATTCATGCAAAGTAGTGTATTGTCCAAAAGGTGATGACCCGCGTTCGATGTGTATAGGAAGTTACTTACTTGCTAGTATAGTTGGCGAGGGAAGCGGGAAGTCTCGTGGTCACATGACCTCGGTAAACGCGCACGATCAGGGTCCACTCTCCATGCAAGGTCACTAAGCACCTAGGGTACCCTATGGAGAACCATCACATAAATATTTATGTTTACCTAATTTATAAGTTTTCGCTTTCGTTACATAACTACCCACATATAATTATCAAAACTCTTTAGCTTGTTAATTGCATAACTATTAGTAGCCATGAAAATTAAAATAATATAAATGACTTTTTTTATTATAAACTTAAAATATAAGAAATGCATTAAAGATACGAATAACTACCAGAAAGATGTGTTAATGATAATGCCAATTAATATGCAATGTACAAAAAAAATTTTTTTTGACAAATAATTTTCTTAATTGTTTTAATAATTAGATACTGAAAATCTAATTTTCTTTTTAATTACTTGAAACGTGATCAATCACATATTTACTGTACTGTACATGAAAATTTGTTTCTATCGTCAAAGTGCATTCAATTTATCATTATTTGGAAAAAATATATTATACCAAATTAAATTTTTTTAAAGAATCGGTAAATTTAATTTAATTATTTTCCTTAATTATTGCAATTTTATATTGAAATTATATGCTTTTCTTAGGTTATCAATTTGAAAAAATTATAATTTTGAAAGTCAATAATAAAATAATTATCTAGATAAACTAAAATACTACCAAAATTATTTTATTTAAACCAAGTTTTTCTTTAAAAATTCATCATTTAGAAAACCAGTGTAAATATACAAATTAATCTCTATAGTGTTATTTGATAATAATCACTTCTTTTTTTTAAAAAAAAGTCGATCATCAAAGAGGTATATAAAGCGTTGCTAGCAGGTTGTTGCAAGATAAATTAATATTGCAGCGTGTTATTTTAATCTTATCAAAAGTCGCTATCACATGACAAATATTTGAACCATCTTCTTCTTCTTCAGAATATGACACATGTGAGCTAGCTATATAGCAAGTGTGACGGAGTGACGAGTCATTCAAACACACCTATATAATATTCTTAGTCTTTGGCTACTTGATGTTTACATGAAGGCCGATGCATTTTGTAATAAGATCTGCAATTTTGTCTACTTATAGAATATGAAAATATATGAATACACTAATAAGAATGCAAAGTACATACTTTATATAAAAAAAAATATATAAAAAAACAAGTTTTTATCAAGATTTTTGTTCATTTTTTATTACGTATTTTTAATTTTATTCTATAAGTAATTATATAGAAATTGAAATTATATTCTTTTTGTTGTATAAATTATAAACACTTGATGAGCACATTTTTATAAAGAAATTTAAATTTTATTTCCCTACATAAAATAATAATAATAATATTTATTTGAAGGCGCAGTTTATAAACAATTGGGCTTTAAAATAATTATTATACAGCAATTTTTTTCTTCTTCACTAAAATTAAAATATTCAAAAGTCTTTATTATTAAAAACTGCAAGGCCAGGTCAATTTTTATTTGAAAGCGGATATGGTATGACCATTACTCTATGAATATATTCATTACATATTATACTTTTTTTTAAAGTTTTGATATCGGAAAACAAGCTATTATGAAATTCAAAATTATTTTAGCTGTAAAAATAAAAAATTACAAACTTATATAATGTATCGGATACATCTGTATATATATTATATAAAATGAAAGAGAAAAACTTTCATTTTATTGTATTTATGATGTTATTACACATATACGTAGTTGTGGTTCTGTAATTCCTACGGCAGTTGCTAGCAATGACGTCACAGTAGTTATTTTGCATGCTATAAAATATAATATATGATTGACGTTTTATATGAATCATTACGTCCCAATATTAAATATAGGTAGTATTTGTATTTCGTTTTTACTCTATAACTTAAAATGGGGTGTTTTATAGATAGGTTGGGCTTATAAAAAAATTATTGTATTATAGAAATTTGTCTTATCTTTATATTATATTGACTCCACCCTGACATTGATCTCAAATTCCATTTCCATTATATTTGTTTCTTAATAAAATACATAAATCTAATGATCTAATGTTTTTATTTCTTTATTGTGATTTCAGATGTACCTGAGTCAATTTGGTTATTTAAGCGCCAAACTACGCAACCCTGGCTCAGGGATGATAATCACAGAGGATGCAATGAAGACTGCTGTTTCTGAGTTCCAGTCTTTTGCCGGCATTAATGTCACCGGTAAGTAAGGAGTGATTTCAATGCAGTATTATATTATAGGTATTTTAGCTATATGTTTTTGCACCTTTAGACGTGCTTAAACTTTTGTCTCTATATTAACTATCATAATTTATGTTGAATAATTTCACTTAACACATAGAATTTGTACACTTATATATACATAATGTATTTATGTTAGCTAGCTATGTAGCTATATTATTCAAAGATAATTCAGAAGATATAATAGATTCAGAATAATTCAAAGATATTCAAAGATATAATTAAATATAATATATAATAATTCAAATATAGAATTGTATACAAATGATGAGCGTGCGCTTGGAATTTATATAATATAATATACATTATTGATTATAAGTTTATGAATCTATTAGCTTTATTAACTTAGCTTATCTTTCCAATGAAGGTAGAGTTTATAATTGATATACGGAGCTATTTAATCAATCACTTCATTTCCTTTCCTCCTTATTCTTTATGACTATAATTTTTTGTTTTCGTTTTTCATCTTCTTAAATTCCCACAATAACATTGAAATTTAAAATTTTTGTAAGTAAATTTTATGGTATTGATTTGGATTTTTTTTTTTTTTTTGATACAGGTGATCTGGATGAAGAGACAAAAAAGTTGATGAGTTTGCCACGTTGTGGAGTCAAGGACGTGGTGGGCAGTGGCACAAACGCCAAGAGACGAAGGAGATACGCACTACAAGGTAATTTTACATATACTATAAAAATTAATCATCTCTGTTATTGTTGGTAATACCTGAGAAAAACGTGCAACAGTTAGTACATTTTGCATTTACAACAGTAAAACTATCAAAGTTATTTTAAAATATTATTAATAGATAGGCTCGCCTGATAATTGTAACATTAATTTATTTATTTAATACTTATAACTGTTAAATGGGTAATCAGTTTAGTTTGAAAAATCCATATATAATAAAGTAAATAATAATGATAAAGTAAAAAAAAAAAAAAAAAAAAAAATCTACCGTAAAAAGAAACGATTCCTATATATAGAATTGCCGAAATTTTGTTAAAAAAAAAGACAGGAAGACAAAGAAATGTTACTCAATGTAAAGTCAATAAACGCTTGTATATTTTCTTAAATCGCGCGGTTCTGTCTATACAACGCTGCCGTGAATATAGATACAAATTTATACGCGAATGGCAATCGAATTGATTGGTATTCAAGACGTTATGTTATACCGCGAGAATTCCAACATATCAAGGCGAGGTTTATACATAGAACTCCGACGTATTTTTATATATACATGAAATAAAATAATAATTTTTAATCATTTCTTTTTTCCATATAAAAATTTAATTTCCTTTTACTTGTTTTTCAAATACGCAGAATATTATCTCTCTCTCTCTCTCTCTCTCTCTCTCTCTTTCTCTTTCTCTTTCTCTTTTTTTTTTAATCTACTAATAATTAATCTATCTCAAGGAATATAAACAAAACATATTATCATTAAATTCTAAAGTTTTCATAAAATATGACAAATTCAATATTATGTTTTCAACTCAATGTTACTTACCGTCCTTGTAAATGAAATTATATGTTTACGTAATGGCGATTTGAGTTAACTTGCCCGTGAGATAATTAAGTTATTTAATTTTTTTTTCTATCGTAATTGATGCTCAATTTCATTGAGTATAATGTGAATTGCATGGACATGAGTAATGATAGAAATGACAAAATTGACAATTTGTGATGCAAACGTATTTGCTTTTGCTTGTAATGGAGTTGACATCAAAAAGCATACAAATTATTGTACATTCTGACCTTCCTTTTTTGAAATAATGCTACAATATGTTGGCATTACTGATTTCAATAAATCGAAGGAAATTGTAGGATACAGTATATATATACATGAATCTGTATAATGGATCAAAAGTAGTAACTCAAAACTTAATTTTGGCTCTTGTTTTTGAGGTCAATATTTTATAAATCAAAATAAGTCTTGGGCAAAATGACAAACTTTATTGATGACCATGAATTGTGCGTTTATTATAAACGTAAACACGTGCTTTGCAAAAATTACTTTGTGTATTATTGCGAATATTTCAACGTGACGAACACTATATGCCAACAAATAGGAAGTTGATTTCAATAATAATTACCATTCATCATCTATATCTGATAAAAATTTTCCGGTATGAAGTTAATTACGGTTTTTAATCATACTTACCAATTCTAATTCATATAATTTTTTTGAACTTTTTCAATGTCTCTGCTTATGCCCTTGGTTATAATAAATAAACTGTTATTACTCAAATAAACTATGATTAATACTAAAAAAATTAAATAAATATAACTATTATATAATCATGTACTAGCGAAGTATAATATACTTTTAATATTTTTATATATCATTTAGTTTGTTTAATATTTTAATCCATACGCTATAAAGTTTGTTTTTTTTAAATAGGCAATTAATGATATGCATGGTTACATAAATTGGTCAAAGTGAAAAAAAAAAAAAAAAAAAAAAAAAAAACTCTGCAAAATTCGTTTGTGTGATATAATATCCTCTAGTTCTATGAAATGATTTGACTTAACTTTTACGAAAATAATTGACTTGAATATGTAATTTAGTTATATGGTTACATAATTAATATAATCATAGTGCGTCAATAAATTATTTATAACTGCTATGCATGATAAGAATGTGTGAAAAATTAGTAATACATTAACTATGTGTACTGATTACTGATATTTAAATAAAAGTCATTTTTATAATACGTATAATAAAACATAATTTTCAGTGAATCATACATTATATAAATTAAAAGAGAACTCATGTAGGCTAGGTAACTGCTGAAAGACAATATGTTTAAATTATATTTCTGAAGTTCTCTGATGGTTAGGTTGAGGTATTATATATATGTTTCCGCCGGACACTAGAGATCAGACCGCGCCCGCTGGAGCGTCGCATTCAGGGACACTTTGTTATTGTTGTGACGTGACGTCACACGGTTGCAAACCTGTGCCACTCTAACACTGTAGCACCTAACATCAATTCATTTGCATATTAATTTTTAAACATATATCTTCTGTTTACTCTCTTTAAGTATCAATTTTTAACGTTACACTTATTTGTGGCTTTAATTATCTGTTTGAATTTTTATTTGTAATAGCAACGAGATTATAACAATCTTTATAGGGCTTGTTGTGTGCTTGTTTTTTTATTTACTTACATTTTAGTATTATAGCAATAGAAAACATTTTAACAATATATAAAAAATAAGCACGGGGAATTTGAATACACACAAAAAAAAAAATAATAATAACAATAAAAAAATAAAAACATTGTCCATTCCAAAGCGATATTAAATCTGTTACAACATTTCCGACTAACAAATTTTTTTGCAAATAATGATAACGCAATTCTATATGAACTTTATAATAACTACTTTCCAGCTAAAATTTGGTGCTATAATATATAATAATAATGTAATTTATGCATGCATGAATTTAGTACGTGTCTCGAAATAGTAGTTTCAAAGCCAAGGATTTATTTTTGGCACTTTTTCCGTATTCTTATCAATTTAGCATAATTAATAGTAACTTCTTAATCATTTTCTATTATTGTTTAAATATTTGTCTATTTCTAGAGATGGCCTTTTTGTGCAAACAATGATAAATGTTAACAATAGAACTATTTTGTTTTGCATCGATTGTTTTTATGATTTTTTTTATCATTTATAAAGTATCTCCATAATATTATATATGGAGTTCTTTTATAGTTTTGTGGTTATTTATGAAAACTTTTGTCATCAAATAAATTTTTGTTCAAGGGGTATAAGCAATACATCTCGAGGTTATGATATGACCCATCAGTATTCCAGGGTCACATTTTTTAACCTTGCTATACTGAATACCGGACATGTTAGATGGGGATCATTTTAGTAGCTAAAAAATTACAATCCATGAAAACATTAAGTGTGTTGGAAAAACACATTTTAATCCGTATAATTTTTTTTTTCTTCTTCGAGCGTTTCAAAATAATAAAATAATTGCTGTATACAAGTTTATTCACAAAGTTACAGAGATGCTCTGTTATATTTTATTCTTGAAAATATTAAAGTAAAATTTTCATGTCTGGTTCACTGAATCACTAGAACTTGTAAAGCGAGAGAGAGAGAGAGAGAGAGAGAGAGAGAGAGAGAGAGAGAGAGAGAGAGAGAGAGAGAGAGAGAGAGAGAGAGAGAGAGAGAGAGAAGGTGTAAGTGAATAAGAATAAGGAAATACCGCATTATTAGTCAGCGCTCTTCTTGATGATTCAGACCACTTAATTAACGTTCATTATCACTTAGTACGGAAATAGAAAAAAAAACACGTGTTGAGCTGGATGTACACAAAGATTGCAAAATATCATTAGAAAACCTGTAATAATAAATTATTGATTTTTAATTAGCGCTTTTAATTAAATAATACTGATATTCTTGTTTAATTTGGACTCTTATTTACTCATACAAATAACATAATATTGTTAATTTTTGTGAAAAATAGTATGGGCATATTTTCTTAATGAAATAAAAAATATATAAAATCAGGAATGTTGTTGTTTTTAAGCTCTCGCTATTTTAAAGCACATTGTGGTCTAATTATTCTGTTTTGTACCCTAAAAACTTTCTTACAAATTGTTAATGATAACAATATTTTTATTAATTTTCCACAGGTAGCAGATGGCGCGTCAAGGCTTTGACCTACCGCATTTCTTCATACCCCAAAACTACCCTAAAACAAGCTGACGTTGACAAAGAATTGGCGAACGCTTTCAAAGTTTGGTCTGATCACACTGATCTAACCTTTACAGCTAAGAAATCTGGACAGGTAAAATATATTTTATTTACTATAATTATTTCTTAATGATACGAGAAAAGGGAAAGAATTAAAAATTAAACTGGTCTAAATATAACACCAGTTCAATATAATATTTAGGTACAGAATGTTCAGAGCCCTCGTCGACATAAGAATTACAATAATAGGCGTCGAAAAGGAAGATCATCAAAATCAGATTCGGTATGTTTATAATATTTTCTTTCAGAGTTTGAAATTACTTTTCAATTTATTAAATTTGCACGTTTGTTTTTGGTAGTTTTAGCACGTTTTAAAGGAATGTAGAATGTAGCTTATATTTGCGAGTGCAAATTTTGGTAAATTTTTGAAGCATATAATATGCGACATACATGTATCTTTGATATTTTGATGTCCCATTGATCGATATTTTCAAATTTGTAAGTAAAAATCTAAATAATATTTTTGAACTGGTGGTATTATATGACTTAATTAAGCACTTTTAATTAATTTGCAATAAATTTTAACATATTTATTCAATTTCAGATCTTGCAGTTGTTTGTAATAAATATATATTGCATTGTTCTATTTTTAACTTTTATACATATGACATATTTAATGCGTTGTTATTACTTATTGCACTACACGTACTTTACATTTGCACGTTGCACTCTATGTTTTATATTATTATAGTTAGGTGCACTTGCATTATGCTGGTTTACCTCGCTGAATATCCTTGCTCCATGATCGTGACCAAGTACAGGGTCACGTGGTCAACTCAGCGTGCCGTGCAAATGTCTCGATCGTGTCATCTATACTTGACTAATCAATTGTGATATGTTTCTTTTGTAATTGTAATATCTCACATTATCAAGTGGAAAATTGTTTGTTTTGATGTCCAGCATTTTAGAAACGTATATAGCTTTGATCTTTGATTAACCCTCTCTTTTATCTTTATATATATATATATATATATATATATATATATATATATATATATATATATATATATATATATATATATATATATATATATATATATATATATATATATATATATATATTTGCCTACATGCACCTTTTAATGTTATTATTTCATTTCATATACAAATAATAAAAAGTATTAATTATTTTCATTAACATTTTATCTTCATTTCTTCATAATATAATAAAGTAATGTATCAAAACTAGTCTAATTGAAATAAATATTAATGATTCAAGAGCTTGCGGGTATAATGGCCTCAAGTGCCTGAACTGTAATTAAATATCATGTAATATGATGATCTTTAATTACACTACAAGCAACATTTTTGTAGAACTGACTGCACACTCTGTGTAACAACATTAAATACAAATAAACACCGGACCATGACGTCTAATGTTCCTGTCATAAAGAAATTAATTATTAAAATAAACAAAGTGTAAATGATAGACATGAAATGAGAATTAAGAATTACAAACATCGGTTTACTTTCAGGTTCATATTGACATCCGATTTGCTCGAGGTGAACACGGTGATGGAGATCCATTTGATGGACCAGGAGGTACTTTGGCTCATGCTTACTTCCCAGTCTACGGTGGAGATGCTCACTTTGATGATTCTGAAACATGGACCATCCGCAGCTACAGAGGTAACTACAGAGGAAATTCATATATATGTATATTTTTTATTATCGTATTTAAATTTTTCCCTCTTGTTATAATCATATCAGATAAAAAAAACTCATCTCTATACTCACTATAATTATTATTCATGAAGACAAATGACTTAATATATTAAGCCACTTTATTCGTCATTATATAAACTTCAATTAATTCAAGTATTATATCGAGGCGAGTAATTATGTCATGTGTGGGTGGGTAAATCTAGGGCAAAATTTCCTTCATAGCTCCAACGTCTTGGTGGTGATTGAGTCATCTCAAAAGCTGACAAATAAATTTCTTTTGAATTATATACAGTATATAGTGGTAAATTTTAACCACTCCTTTATCTCTGTGACAAGTTCTTGTCAGTTATATAAGATATAAGTCAACCAATCGTAAATAAATCATGTAATTTAAAATAACAATTTGGATTTAATTTAAAGCTATGTGTCAATATTTAATGTCGGATTATTGTTGAGAAAATATTAAAGGAAAACAACTCCAAATGTTTTGAAAATTGCTAACATGTAAACGAAAAAAAAGTTAACCCGAGAATTTTAGGAAAATTTTTCAATATGTTATAACGTATTTCCTTTGAAATCGCTAAATTTGTTTTGTCTTTATGATTTTAGGTACAAATTTATTCCAAGTAGCTGCTCATGAGTTCGGACACTCTCTTGGCTTATCACACTCCGATGTCCGTGCATCTTTGATGGCACCTTTCTATCGTGGATATGACTCCAGTTTTAAGCTTCATGAGGATGATATCCAAGCTATTCAGGTATGCAATACATAAATAAAAATTATAATTCAATCGATGTGAGCAGCGAGGTCATGGTTATTTTATGTTCAATTTCAGAGTCTGTACGGCACGGGCTCTAACCGCAAACCTCCTCAAAAGCAACCTCAGTCTGGCAACTTGCCTGAGGTTCCGGGAGACCGCGGAGGTGGAGGAAATGGCATTAATCCCATGGACGATCCTGTACTTTGCTCACCCAATATAAAAATTGACGCTATCTTCACTGAAGGAGGGTCTACTTATGTTTTCAAAGGTAAATTGATAATTTCATACTTTATTTATTTATTTTATTTCTGTTTATATAAATGCAAATTTATAGCCTTGTAATCATATAACTATTTCACGATAAAAACAATTAAGCCGTGTTTGTACAGAATATATGCTTTTATATTTAACTGGAATAAGTACTAAATTATTTGATCAAAAATTAAAATAAAAAGTACTTATAAGAAATATTACAATAAAAATAAATATTTCTAACGTAAAATAATAAACATGTTGTTTTATAAAATTTTGAATGTCATACATAAAAATGTGTATACGTGTTATATTTTAACTATAAATTGAAAAATAATTACTACAGGTTGACATGATGTGACTAATGTGTGTTGGATCTATATAATTTTGCATGATGAATTTATTCGCTATAAACCTATACCGTGTCGTTTCCGCTACTATATATTATCATCCTCATTTATCAAAAAGTGAGGTATACAAACGTTGAACAGTGTCACCACAATGAGAACAGCTAAATAAAAATGATATGTTTTTCAGATGACAAACACTGGAGATTGACTGATGAAGGTGTGGCTGCTGGCTACCCTCGCACCATTTCCTCAACCTGGCCTGGACTTCCTGATAATATCGATGCTGCATTTACCTACAACAAAAACAGCAAGACCTATTTCTTCAAGGTAAACAAGCATATATGGTATTATTATTTGGCTAGGGTATCAATGCATTATGTGTAACATTGAATGTAATAATTTAATTTGTATTGAAATATTAACTTTGTTTTTCCTTTAAATTTTTTACAAAAAAAAAAAAAAAAAAAAAAAAAAAAACGAGAAAAAAAAACGAGAAAAATAAATAAATAAAACAATTACGAGAAAATTACAGCACTTATTGACACATTTAACACATATTAATTTCACAGGGAAATAATTACTGGAGATTCTCAGGCAAAAAGATGGACTCAGATTATCCGAAGAAAATATCTGAAGGATTCCAAGGCATTCCAAGCAATGTGGATGCTGCTATGGTTTGGGGTGGAAATGGCAAAATTTATTTCTTCAAAGGTAATAACTATTTTCAATAAACTTTTCTCTTTTTTTACACACAATCGTTTTAGTTATGTGTGAGACAAATTATTTAACTTATTTATAATATTTCAGGCTCTCTATTTTACCGCTTCGACCCCACCAGCAAACCCCCAGTGAAATCTACCTACCCTAAGAGTCTGTCAAATTGGGCTGGTATTCCTGATGACGTAGATGCAGCTCTTCAGTATACAAATGGTTACACTTACTTCTTTAAACAAGGACAATACTATAGATTTAATGACAGAACCTTTGCGGTAAGCATATAAATTATATCAATTCTCGTATTGTATTAATGAGGTGTTTAATATAATAAAACTTATTTAATTATATATATCTCTAAAGTATAATTTTAAATAAACAAAAAACTTCATTTCTTGCTATGATGAAAAATAAATTCATAATCAATCATAAAAACATATTTAAATAAATAATTAATGTCTTAAAATTTTAGGTTGACACCGCTGACCCTATATTCCCCCGACCCACTGGTTTTTGGTGGTTTGGCTGCCAGGCAGGCACACGAGGCAACAGTCAAAGACAGCCTGACTTATACCCGCTCAATAGGCCGAGCTTCGGTCCCGACGAGGGTGACCTCACATTAGACACAGGTGATTATATTGAAGGTCTAGTACCAGAGGTGTCACCAAGACCACCTTGGACTTACCACCCCTGGTGGTGGGACTTCCACCGTCCTCAACTACCTTACAGGAGGAATCCTATTCCTCAACCTTACCCACATGTTGCGCCACCGGGATGCAGTAAGTGAGAACTCAAAGCAAATATAAGTGTGCCTATAATAGCATAAGTCATATTAATTGTGATCATATGGTCCAGTTGAAATTGTTGTTTGTTTATAAAATTACTACTCATTAACTGTTTAAATACGTTGGAAATATCAGTTGCATGATGGATGTGCGATGAAACCTTTCATTTTTTTTTTTTTCATTTTTTTTTTTTACTGCGTGAATTGCAAGCAGCTCTATTATAAATGAGAAGTAATTAACTCATAAAATATTCATCTGGATTAAAACCTTTAAATTTTATATTTACACATATTTATATCTCACTTGCTCCGAGTTCAAATGAACTGTGTCCTGAGGTAAGGCTGGTTTACATTTTACATTTCTCTCTCTATTGCACTCTGAAATCTTAAATTTGATCATATTTTGTTATTTTGCACTAGAAAATAAATTATATCGTTAGGTCATAACAAACATGACGTGGGCTGAATTTAATACTAACGAAAAATAAAGTTTATATTACAAAAAGAAGAAAATATATAAAACTATATTAAATCTTAAAATTTTCATTTACTAAAAAAATATCAATTATAATAAAAATTTGAAAAACACGAATAAAAAATATAACAAAAAAAAAAGTTCAAATTTTTCTTATAACATCACAAAATTCTTAACTTAGATGCACAAATTTCATTTAATAATATCTTTATATTTTACATATTTAAGCATATTTATAATTAACTTAAGTTTTTAATTTATTATTAAAAGTTTAACTTTAAAATTTTTAAACTTTTTCAGAAGCCAGAGAACACGTCACATGATGAGAAATGTTTAAAATGTAAGCCATGTTTTTGTGGCAATTGTAAATGTTTTGTAAATTACTAACTTTAACTCAAATTAACCTCTATAGCTACATTTAATTTCATTGTTAAGCCTAGGACAGCGGTACTTTCTTAGCGATTTTCTTTGCGCAGCGATAAAGTTTGGACCATGCTAACTTTATGGACGCTATCGCAGGGGCGGGATAAGAATTGCGATAAGAAACGACCGTTGTCTTAATAAGCTTTATAAATATACCAAAATTTTAAATTTCTTTAAAAAATATATTGTTTAGATTGATGTAGCAAGTATGTAAATATGACCAACCTTATAAACCCAGATCCTATTTTATCACGCAAAACACACACAATTGGTTTTGGTTAAAATATAACAAAAAAATTATTAAAGTCACAAAATAAATCAAAGTTTTATTTGGTTTGTGTTGACTTTAAATTTTGGTTATTTTAACTAAAAAAAAAAAATGTGGGTGCTTGATGAGCACTAATGAATGTGAATACAATACCACGTATGTTTGCATGAGCTTGCACTCTGGCCGTAGTTTTGCGATTTACAATTAATTGAAGTAGACTTTAAAAGTGAATGAGTTTTTGCACATAGTGGAATGATTGATAATGCACCAAAAAATGAAAAATACGCCTTTTTTTTTTTAATTGAAAGATAGGTTATTATGATACGTAATTTCGTTGTCTTTACCACAGCATGCTTATTTTTGGGATTGATTAAGTAGAAAATTTTTTTATAATTTTTTAAAAAAATCTGAATATTTAAGGATAGCGATGTTATAAAAATTTTATTAAAGAGGAAAATATTGCATGATAAATAAAGCACTTGCATGTTTGAGGAATATTTGATTGTTATACTTCAAAGTTCAAAAAAATATATACGAACACATTATGGGTTATATAAGACGAATGCATCAAGATAATTTAATTGTTAAAATACTTTTAAATAAAGTATAATTTATAGTGTTAGTAGTGTAGGGAAGAATGGGGTGCGATATGCGTTGCTCGTTTTGTTGTAGATAGGGTTGATTTTTGCACAGAATGAGATTGTCTAGGGGAAAACAAATTATGCACAGCACAATCCATTCCATGCCTGAAACTTATCCTAAAAAAAATTGTAATTTATATCATGACAAGTTGTTCAATTTTAAGTTATAGAAATAATAAATTCTATTATTAAGTAATGTAATTGACGTTAATATCAAGTTTAAACAAAATTAAATGATACATATAAATATTAATTTAGTACAGTATAATTACATAATTTGTTTTCATTAATTTTTTTTAGATGTAAACTTATTTTAGGTTTTTGTTATTTTATTTTAAAGCTTATTTCATAAAAATTAATAGTAACACTAGTATAAAATATTTTAAGAAATATATGAGAGGCCATAGTAATTCAGAAATAATTTCTGAAGTATATTTTAAAATATAATGTATAGTAAAATAAAAATAGTCCAGTAAAATTTAGAAGCAAAAACTTTGTTAGATCATTAAAAATAATTAGATTCTATTGTAAACCAGAGCACTGATTATGGCATTGATGACAAACGCTAACTATGTTTACTATTTAGCATCATGCAATCATGACCATAATTTGTGCCTGGTCTCATCCCAATGTCAATAAAAAATGTGACATTTTTTGTTATTCAGTGAAATAATAAATAAATATATTTTGCAAAAAAAATACTTATTTGAATTTTAAGTCTTCAAAAAAAAAAAAAAAAAAAAAAAAAAAAAAAAAAAAAAAAAAAAAAGGAAAGGAAAGGAAAAAGAAAAGAAAAGAAAAGAAAGAAAAAAGCGATATTTATTTTTGGTGCATTTTTCAACTTAAAATAATAATTCTACATAAAGATCTCAAGGCTTGCAACTAATTTGAAGAATGGCCGGCTACTAAAACAACAAAATGTAACTAACTCAAATGCAATGAGGTGATGGTTAAAAATATTACTTTGTAGTCGATTGAGATTAACATTTTAAATACCTCCACAAAAGCGCACGTAAACGTCATTTTTAAATTTTTGGATTTAAAAGTTTCAATTTCTTTAGCTGCCTACAAATCCATACAGTAACGAGATTCACCAAACACCAATTACTACAGTGTTGGTGTTTCCAACATCAGTGGGATGAATTTTTTGTTATTTGAAACTTCAATGAATTTTTTACCATTAGATTTTTTTTTTTTTTTTTTTTTTGTGCCATTTATTGACAATAAACCTATGTGCAGCTAGGTTATCTCATCTGCTGTTGAATAAAATAATGATTCCGTACATGCTCTTACTTTTTGGTCAAATTTATTTTTGCGCAACAATACGAAAAAAAAAAAAAAAAAAAAAAAATCAAAGGTTCCGATTTTTTTCTCGTTTTATATTTAATTTTAAAATAACAATATTAACAAGTGTTAAATAATGTAATAATTATAACTGTAGCTTAACTGTAGTATAACTGAAGCTTTAATTAACGCAAGTTATTGCGGTGACGGTGAGCCAGTCTTGATTATATATAAACGCAAGTCTCTTAGACCAAAACATCGTGGTTTGTGTTCCGCAGAGTTGATCCAGGATCGTGGCAACACGACCAATAAGCTGTGATCTCGCTCGCTCGAGTCTCTGTTTTCTCCTGCACTCATCCTATCAAACCAAAAACTTATCCTCCTCTTCTGCTCTCTTAGACTGAATTACATGTTTCTCTTGATAAATACATATTTCAGTAATATATAATAATTAAACTATATACATATTTACTTGGAATGTTTTAGTAGTGTAAGTTAGTATACTCAAATTCCTTCGCAAATAATGGTCATAAGTTTTAAAATTTATTTTTTCTATTTTTATTTTCAAAAACTAATATAAATAATATTAAAAATGAAAATGTGTAATGATTTTCAATGGTGCTACTAGATTACCTGCAAATTAATACATTTGTTCAATGTACTTAAAAACTTTTGAGCTCAATAATATGTGTAGGTAGTGTATTCCTCTCTCTCACACACCTCTTACCTTGCACCCCTAACAGATTTATACCAAGAAACCAAGCAGACGCTGGATAGCCCCCGACAGGATGGAATAATGTCAGATCAACCTTCTCCCGCCGCCTCACCATCAACTCAAGCTGGCAACTCAGCTCTCGGCAGAACTAGCATTGCTTCAAGTCTTCTCGTCATTTGTCTTGCGATTTTACACTTCACACCTTGAAAAATGTGGATATCATCAATTGCAAGCACAAACACTTTTGACTTTTGGAGCGCGATGCTTCAACTGTGATTTTTTTTTTATTTTAAAATCAAAATATGACCTTTTTATACTAAAAAAAATATGTGGGAAAAGTTTTAAATCAAAATTGTATTACATTGTAAAAATATTCAACATTTTAAGTTTGATTCTAGTTGTTATAAAAGTTTCCAAGAAACTTTATATAACTCTCAGACATTTCAACATTTATTTTCATTATTTGAAAGTGGACTGTGTGAAATAATAACTGCCAACAATGTTTGATATATTGAACTCAAGTAGTTTTTTATTATTTTTTTTTTATTAATATTATTATTACCTAGGAAAAGTTTTTAGTTTATAGTTAAGTTTTTTTTGTGTGTGTGTGATGCAGAGGAAACTGCAAAAAGATCAAGCCAAGTCTGAGAAAATATAGCATCACTCAGAAAACAATCAATTATAATTTGAATCATATTTAGCTTATTTACAAGATTATTTTGATTGCTCAAGTTCATTGCAAAGTAATTAAAAATAGTAAATTTTGTTTTAACATTTGTATGGATAGAATATACGTGTTGTAGTATTCTATTTTTTATTTCTATTCTATTATTCATTTTATTTGCCCCATATTTGTGTTAGTGCCATTTTGTAAAAATTGTACAAAGTATTTTTTATATATATCTAAATATAATATAAAGTATGAAAATAAGTATGCCAACGTTTTCTTATTCTTGTAACTGTATGTGTACATATACATAAGAGACCATGATACAAACTCTATTTAACATTCAAAAAGTAGATACCTAGTAATTCATTCAATTCATAGCTTAATAAGCCATTCAAATATTCAAATTTACTTGTTATGCATATTAATTAAAAGCACTGGAAGAATGCTCTAGTTGCACACAGCAAGACGTCAATAACCCTGTCTTTTATATTTACATAATTTTTTTTTTATATAGGGATTTATAGCTTTTGCACATACAAGCGTATGCAAAATTTAGCAGCACAAAATGTAGTGAAATAATAAATTAGTATGCATTACTCCTATTATTATTATTATTAGTATCAATGAGTAGAAATATGAAACTTTTAAGATCAGTACAAGATTTACTGTACTGTCACTTTCAGAATTGACAGTATCATTCTACCAAAGAGATTGATTTTAATCATAATAAACAAGACAATTAATATTTCCCTCGAAAGTTCTTCAATTTTGAAAATGTAATCTGCTTTAACATTTCTGAATAATAACCTTAGTTGATACTGATCTTTAGTTGAATCAAGATTAGATCAACACATATAGATGATTAAATACTTCACAGAGTTGCACCCTAATGGACCACTTGCAATGAAATGTTTTTAATTGTTGTAACGTGTAAGTGAAAACGAATATTCCATAAGAAATGCATTAATAATATTTCCAATTATTTTAAAAAGTTCGTTCATTGCAAGTGGTCCATTATTTTAAAGTTTTTACTTCAACATTATTTCTTTTTATGTTTGTAGAAAGAAACGTAAAAGAAAATTTGAATTTAAATATTAACCTGTTCACGACAGTTTTTTTGCTTATCCCATAACGTTCAGCACATCATATGACGTGCTCCATCGTGAACGGGTTAACTAGGGAAGACCAACAGTGAAATTATCTCAATAAATAAACTGCCTCTCTAGTGCTGTGATAAAGAAACATTGCCGCAATAGTTTTTTTTTTTTTTTTTTTTTTTTTTAGAAATGATACAAAAAAAAATCAATTTTATAAATATATATTCAAGAATTCAACAAAAAAAAATATTAAAAAGCTTTACACATCAACATCTTACATTCTCACTAGTACAAAATACAATACACACATATATAAGTAATTTTGAAATTTATACACACTTAAATATTTACAGTACAATTCGTGAAGTGCGTTTCTTCAAAACTTGATTTATTATTGTATTTAAAATGTCAAAATCTATACAACCAATATCAATAAATAAGAACATTCAATGCAAATATTATAAATATTTATTGTTCTTAAGTGCAGGTAAGTTTGGTAACAATACTGCTTTTACAATTAATTCTCTGTACACATTCACGGACCACTCTTAAACATTTGAGTAACTATATTATGTAGTATTGTAGCAAGACTGAATTATTTTGAAGGTTTAGTAACAAGAGCATTAAATTTTAGAATTTATTTAAATTAAACAAAAATACCACAAGAATGTACATATAAGGGGACAAAAGCATTGCAGTTAAATATGAAATATGATGTTAAAATAATATAATATTATACAAATACTGTAGTAAGTAACAAGATTGGAGCACATTAAATTGAAAATTACTGAAACGCAACAATTCTCTAATTTAAACATAAATAATGAGAAATGACATGAATGAATCCCATGTCCCACTATCTATGAGTTACTGTACTGAATTTTAATTTCTACATTTTGTCAATTTTTAATTTAAAATGCTCTTATCTTTCTATAAATGTATAAAAAAAAAAAAAAAAAAAGTACAAGAAAAGAAAATAGTAAGAACAATTAGAGCACTTTAAATTTAAAGTTAATGAAATGCGATGATATTCTAATCAAATTTGGTGTTGGTATGTACTATTTGTCTATTATATTACAGTATTTTAACACTGTGAATTGTGTATATAAACTATCAAGCATCTTATGAGAACGTTGCTTTTGGCATAATATAATTAAGTATCCTAAAAATTCATTCTCTTTAGTTACTCAAACTAAAAAAATAATTAATTGCTACACCATGTGTTTTGCACCTCTTGCTTACTCTGTCACACGTCAATTCAGTGATCACAGATATACAGAGAATCAGAGAGGATAATAATATAATTATTGTCACATTCACTTAGTTACTGAGCCTCGGACATTATTGTGCCACCAGGTAACAAATGGTTCACGTTTCAACCATATGTGATGTCCCCATAGACCCCAAGCTCTGTAAAAACAAGAGAACGGAACATTAAAATTTTAAAAAAATTAAAAATACTTGAAACTGTAATCAGTCTTATGTAACATTATTTTTTTCAAACAGTAAAATAATAATAAACAATGCAGTTTTTGTAGTAATATTTCTTATTACACATTTAAATTTGATACTTCAACTTTTGTCTTACACTTTTACTATTTTAATTTGTTTTGGGTGTTAGATAAGATGATATTATGTATGTAACAAAGATGAGCTTTTGCAATCACAATATTTGGAAAATATTGTCCAACAAAGTCTTACATTGGAAGTAAGATTTTTCTTCTTCTTGCAGCTACATTGATATAATACATGATACATCTTAGCGTACTTCAAAGTACTTCATAAGAAGGAAACAGTTCCTTTGATGATAATTATAAATATTAGGAGAAATGAGCCACTTACATAAGCTTATATATTTCTTTTTGGCCTGGGTTAGAACATTTTCTCTACTTTGTGTCCCTGTAAGTGTAAGCTCATACTATCTCCCATTCCCCAATTTTTCCTAATCTATCTACAGTAGATAGTGTTTTTCTATCAAATCTTTTGATGAGGATTATTAGAGATTTTAGTTCCAATATTGAGTACTTACATTCCACACAAGGCACCTCCAAGATGAGCAGCATGATCAAAGAACCTCCACCTCAGTAGAGCACCAGCCGCGTCAAATGCAACTAGACATTTGATAGCCTGTAATGCACACAGAACATCAGTATCAGGGTAATAACATTTATAGAGGGACTGTGACTGTGCATAAAACAAAACTTTGAAATGACATATATAATTATACTGGTGTTACTTTTTTTTTTATCTAACAGATGGTACAAATTTATTCAAACTGCAAAATTTTATAAGTTTTTGCCACTTATTATTATTTGTTTATCTAAGGAATATTACAATTTAAGGAATTTTTAGTGAAAAAAGTAACATTGACACAGAAAATAAATATGAGAACAAATATTTTACTATGAATATCAAATATGAATATTCTTATTCAAATTGTAAATAATCAGTTCATTCTTAAATATATGTATCTGTACATTAAAATTTGACAAGACAAATGTAGTACACATGATTGTGATAGTAAATATATTTATTATTATTATTATTTATTATTATTAGTAAATAGATTTTTCACATTCTATTCGAGTTATATGCCAAAGCGCAAGCTATGTAAGTGCATACCAAAAATGCAACATTTGGTTGCATTTTATTTCTATCTCTAACCTCTATCATCTTTTACTTTTTCCTCTCCTCTCTGTGCAAAGACTCGCCAAACATACAAGTATGTATCACGAAACAGGTGTCGTTTTGCGGGGTAGTGGCGCGGCTGCTTCCTTCTCTGCATTGGGGAATGTAGGGAGGGGGGCGCGGCGGACACTGCTCAGCAAGCGCTCTGACTAAATCTCATTTTCACATGGCGTGCGATATGAACCACACGTACCAAGCGGTGATGCTTGGTATAGGTGAGCATATTGTACTACCATGAGCTGCTGAAGAGTACCTGAGACCCGCGATGTTTTATTGTATATTAATTTTATTAATATACAATATTCGGAACGGATAGGTCGAAACGCGTCCAGCCAGATTGAGAGATAGTTTACGTGACGATATTTGGTATGTATGGCTAGTTTTCGCACAGAATAACCCATCCTTTTAAATTCTTTCATAAAAAACGTCCTAGCAAACGCTAGTGAATTAATTTGAGTCCCATCCCATTGTAACTATCAAAATTAGAGAACTTCGCTTTGCATTAACTTTCAATACATAGTGCTCTAATTTCTCTCGTTCTATTTCTATCCTATTGTTTTAGTATCAATAACCGCGATGGTTTTTTTCATATTTATATATATATATATATATATATATATATATGTATATATATATATATATATATATATATATATATATATATATATATATATATATGCGTATTAGGAAAAAACCATCGCGGTTAGTATTAATAAGTTTAAAAAAATATTTAGAAAATAGTTGGTAGAGATTAGAGCACGTTGAATTGAAAATTAATAAAACGCGAAAATTCTCTAATTTAAATAGTAAATTGGGACAAGGGATCAAATATTCTAGCTTTAGCTAGTTAAAAAGTAGACGTTAAAGGGATGGAGGTATAGTGTCAAAATAAAATACGATGTGCCTAGCATCTCACGTTCTCACACTACGTCAAAGACACAACATTATAAAACAGCATCAGACTTACTCTTTGCCTTAGACCGGTTTCGTCCTTTACCTAGGACTCATCAGTAAGGCTCGGCAGAGAGCTCTGTACAGCTAGAGATGGCTCACACCACATCTGCTAACTGACTGAGCTGAGGAAGCAAGTGGCAGTCGCGTTTTTATACGCGATGCCACCGCAGCTGCACGCGCTGATTGGTTAAAATCGCGCGCGCAAACTCGGCTTGCTGTTTAAAACCTCTCATCCTCACACTGTAATATAAAATCGTGTCTAAGAGGGGTGTAAGACAGGCAGCCAGCAAGCAATAGTGTCCTCCCTCACTTCCCAGAGTTCCCCAACTCTAGAAAGATCGCGAGAACACTACGCCTACCGACTGCACAGTATCGTGATTCACGCTAGTTACATCGCTTTATATGTTGACACTGGGGTAGGAAAAGCAAAAAGATGATAGAGTAGGAGAGATAGAATAAATATTATGCGCTTTGGCATATAGTTTAATTAATTTAGTACGTGCTCTTATTGACGTTGGCAAGTAAAAGGGCCGAATAAAATAAAAATGAAAGAATATTATTTACAAAAGCTTAAAATTAAAACAAAAAGATCGACTTGGCGATAATATGCGTATTAGGAAAAAACCATCGCGGTTAGTATTAATAAGTTTAAAAAAATATTTAGAAAATAGTTGGTAGAGATTAGAGCACGTTGAATTGAAAATTAATAAAACGCGAAAATTCTCTAATTTAAATAGTAAATTGGGACAAGGGATCAAATATTCTAGCTTTAGCTAGTTAAAAAGTAGACGTTAAAGGGATGGAGGTATAGTGTCAAAATAAAATACGATGTGCCTAGCATCTCACGTTCTCACACTACGTCAAAGACACAACATTATAAAACAGCATCAGACTTACTCTTTGCCTTAGACCGGTTTCGTCCTTTACCTAGGACTCATCAGTAAGGCTCGGCAGAGAGCTCTGTACAGCTAGAGATGGCTCACACCACATCTGCTAACTGACTGAGCTGAGGAAGCAAGTGGCAGTCGCGTTTTTATACGCGATGCCACCGCAGCTGCACGCGCTGATTGGTTAAAATCGCGCGCGCAAACTCGGCTTGCTGTTTAAAACCTCTCATCCTCACACTGTAATATAAAATCGTGTCTAAGAGGGGTGTAAGACAGGCAGCCAGCAAGCAATAGTGTCCTCCCTCACTTCCCAGAGTTCCCCAACTCTAGAAAGATCGCGAGAACACTACGCCTACCGACTGCACAGTATCGTGATTCACGCTAGTTACATCGCTTTATATGTTGACACTGGGGTAGGAAAAGCAAAAAGATGATAGAGTAGGAGAGATAGAATAAATATTATGCGCTTTGGCATATAGTTTAATTAATTTAGTACGTGCTCTTATTGACGTTGGCAAGTAAAAGGGCCGAATAAAATAAAAATGAAAGAATATTATTTACAAAAGCTTTTGTAAATAATATTCTTTCATTTTTATTTTATTCGGCCCTTTTACTTGCCAACGTCAATAAGAGCACGTACTAAATTAATTAAACTATATGCCAAAGCGCATAATATTTATTCTATCTCTCCTACTCTATCATCTTTTTGCTTTTCCTACCCCAGTGTCAACATATAAAGCGATGTAACTAGCGTGAATCACGATACTGTGCAGTCGGTAGGCGTAGTGTTCTCGCGATCTTTCTAGAGTTGGGGAACTCTGGGAAGTGAGGGAGGACACTATTGCTTGCTGGCTGCCTGTCTTACACCCCTCTTAGACACGATTTTATATTACAGTGTGAGGATGAGAGGTTTTAAACAGCAAGCCGAGTTTGCGCGCGCGATTTTAACCAATCAGCGCGTGCAGCTGCGGTGGCATCGCGTATAAAAACGCGACTGCCACTTGCTTCCTCAGCTCAGTCAGTTAGCAGATGTGGTGTGAGCCATCTCTAGCTGTACAGAGCTCTCTGCCGAGCCTTACTGATGAGTCCTAGGTAAAGGACGAAACCGGTCTAAGGCAAAGAGTAAGTCTGATGCTGTTTTATAATGTTGTGTCTTTGACGTAGTGTGAGAACGTGAGATGCTAGGCACATCGTATTTTATTTTGACACTATACCTCCATCCCTTTAACGTCTACTTTTTAACTAGCTAAAGCTAGAATATTTGATCCCTTGTCCCAATTTACTATTTAAATTAGAGAATTTTCGCGTTTTATTAATTTTCAATTCAACGTGCTCTAATCTCTACCAACTATTTTCTAAATATTTTTTTAAACTTATTAATACTAACCGCGATGGTTTTTTCCTAATACGCATATTATCGCCAAGTCGATCTTTTTGTTTTAATTTTAAGCTTTTGTAAATAATATTCTTTCATTTTTATTTTATTCGGCCCTTTTACTTGCCAACGTCAATAAGAGCACGTACTAAATTAATTAAACTATATGCCAAAGCGCATAATATTTATTCTATCTCTCCTACTCTATCATCTTTTTGCTTTTCCTACCCCAGTGTCAACATATAAAGCGATGTAACTAGCGTGAATCACGATACTGTGCAGTCGGTAGGCGTAGTGTTCTCGCGATCTTTCTAGAGTTGGGGAACTCTGGGAAGTGAGGGAGGACACTATTGCTTGCTGGCTGCCTGTCTTACACCCCTCTTAGACACGATTTTATATTACAGTGTGAGGATGAGAGGTTTTAAACAGCAAGCCGAGTTTGCGCGCGCGATTTTAACCAATCAGCGCGTGCAGCTGCGGTGGCATCGCGTATAAAAACGCGACTGCCACTTGCTTCCTCAGCTCAGTCAGTTAGCAGATGTGGTGTGAGCCATCTCTAGCTGTACAGAGCTCTCTGCCGAGCCTTACTGATGAGTCCTAGGTAAAGGACGAAACCGGTCTAAGGCAAAGAGTAAGTCTGATGCTGTTTTATAATGTTGTGTCTTTGACGTAGTGTGAGAACGTGAGATGCTAGGCACATCGTATTTTATTTTGACACTATACCTCCATCCCTTTAACGTCTACTTTTTAACTAGCTAAAGCTAGAATATTTGATCCCTTGTCCCAATTTACTATTTAAATTAGAGAATTTTCGCGTTTTATTAATTTTCAATTCAACGTGCTCTAATCTCTACCAACTATTTTCTAAATATATATATATATATATATATATATATATATATATATATATATATATATATATATATATATATATATATTTTAGCAATCAAATTTTGATCTAGGGTGAGGTTGGACAAAATTGCAACTTTGCATAATGAGGGCTACATGGCATTTTGGTACTTGTGAAATATCCATGGATGCAATTTTGGTACATCTGCATTCTCCGTGCTCCCCTCTTTTGAAACATCTTTATACGCTTAGCCTGTACAGGTGTGCCATTAGTAGGCGTGGCGAAGATTGCACACGGGACAAAATTGCACAAGTACCAAAATGCCGCGTAGCCCTCGATAAGCAGTTCATAAGTTATTTTACATATCAGATACAATTACTTTATTTGTCGTCAGGTAGGTGTGGTGTGCCTCTCTCATCTAGCATAGCTTGTTTAGCATGCCAGACCAACATTGTCTCACACTACATCTATTGCATGCACCCCCGGACTTTATAAAGTTAACATCAAAGATGATGCCGCTTCCTAAAGAATTCATTCATGATTTGGCAACGCTGCATCTACCTGACAATATATTTCCTACCCCTTTCTGTAAAAATCGGCATTGTCTTTGATGTTAGGTATAATATGATGTCCGCTAGTGTACTGCACACGACGATGGTTGGCCCAGCAAGCTGGACTTGCTAGATGAAAGCACTGAGAAATGTTACTGTCTATGACCTATGTCTAATAAATAAATACATACAGGCAGGTGAAGAGTGAGGTATGATATGTATTGTACAGTACATGAAGCATCAATGCTAAAACTCCAATGCAATTAGAAATATAGACAAATATTCTGTAGATATATCATTATATTCATAACAAAATATTGCCTTATTAATGTGAATCACTAAATAAAATTATCCCTTATAAAAGGAAACTGAACTCCATGTAGGTTTAAATTTATATCAAAGTTAAGAAAAGAAAAAACAACAAGCACCTTACCATGATGATGTCAGTAGCTAGGTGAAGATCTTGATGCCACAGTTTAGATCAATATTTACATTGAAAAATACTTTTTGTGAGCAACAGCCCTTTTTATCTACACTTTAAACATCTGATGAAGAGGGCCGTTGTCTTGAAACATTGTAATCGATGCAAATATTTGTGTAAACTGTGCTACCGAGATCTTCACTTAGCTATGAACCTCTTCATGGTAAGGTGCTTAATGGTTTTCCTGTTTTTCTTATGAATAAATAAAAGTGCTACTCACATTTTCTGCTGTGAAGTTGAAGTTTGGTATGAATATGATTGAGAGCCTCGTTTCAGGATGCATTGTGCACACATAGCCTAGGATTGCCATGATGGCACCAGACTGAAACATAGCATCAAATAAGTTAGATCAAATCAAATAAATATTACGTTAAGTTATGTTAAATAGATTGAAAATAATTTAAAATAAAATATTACAAGTAAGCTTGTCTCCATTTGAAGTGAACTGTTAAAATTGTTATTTTGTTTTGAACTTCTAGAAAAGTTAATAAATTTGAAGCAACATCAATGCAAAGAAAGACCTTGTAAACACATTGTCTCTTTATATTTTTGAATAATTGTGTAACTGTACATATCGTCACCTTAGAGTGAGAACCTCGTATATCCAAAAAAAAAAAAAAAAAAAAAATGATGCAATTTTGAACCTTATGTAGATATAATATAAGGTTCAGAATCCCTTCAAAATTTTTGCGATATACGAGGTTCTCACTCTAAGGTGACGATATATAAAGCAATTTACTCACCGCTCCTAGTGAGCGTCCTGGCAACTTGATGGCCACTTTGTACATGTGACTGGCGAGAGAGGACATCACTCCTGCACCCAGGTACAAGCCGAGGAATTGCTCCTTGCCTAGGGTTGCTACTGCACCTGAGAACCATAGCATTGCCTCGTCAGCACACACACATCAGTATCAACATGACTGGGGTCGATTATTGGGTGAACTAATTTATTTACTAATGACAATATTACAAAAAAACGGGCATTTAGAGAGAGAGAGAGGGGGGGGGGGGGGGAGAGTACCAAAATGGGACTTGCAAATTTTTGTACTTGGTTAAAATATAAGAAAAAGAATTACCAGTCTTGGGTTCGATACCCAAAATTTCTATAACGATAACGATACTATATTTTAGCCTCACACTATAACTATAACGATATCGATACTTTTTATTTTTTGAAAACTATAACGATAATTTCACGATAACGATACTATATTTTCCAAATTTTTAATAACATCATTTTTTTTATAGAATTTTTTATAGAATAGTAATAAAATGATAAAATTGCACTGATAAGTTGTACTGTACGTTTTAGATTTTATATCACATATGAATAACTTTGCAACTTTATAATAGATAAATACAAAATCGGTGTGGAGAGACAATATGTTATGATTTAAAAATTACTTCTAATACGAAACTCAAAATTTTAATAATGTGAGATCGTGAAAAATTTTATAGAAGAGGGAGAAAAGTTGCCCCGTACTCTGCCCAGTATTTCCCCTAATTTTCAAGAATTTTACTTTATAATATTTTTAGGAAATATTTTATTGTACAATAATTACAAATAAATCTAATAGCAAATCCAGTTAGAAATCAGCACTTATACTGTATTCAAAAAATTTACTTTAAACTCAGACAATATAACAAAAATACTTTGGACATTGTAGCTTGTAGCTGAATGTCAATCAACTTGGCGCCGCGGCAAATTTCATTGATTTGAACAATGTAGTTCTCATTATTGAAAAAAAAAAAAAAGGGGGGAGAAATACTATAAAAGCAATTGAAAAATGAAAAAAAAAAAATCTTCTTCTTTTTTTTTTCTTTTTTTTTTATATACATTTCGGCATAGATTATAAAAATGTAACTGTATTTTGTTTTATATTTTATATAAAGTGATTCCTAGAAAATCTATTTTTAGTACTTTCCAAACAATATGTTTATGAAAGACAGTTTTGTGCGTTTTGTCTACTGACTGTCTGTGAGCAGGTATGATATTGGTCTGTACCTGCTATTCATAATCATACTCTGTATCTGGTTTTTCTCTTTTTCTTGTTTTTTTCTTGTTTTTTTTTTTAGCCTTTTTGCTTTTTTGAGTGAATAAATTTTTAAAAGTATCGTTAACGAATTGGACGATAATCGTAGAAATAAATGTTAATCTATAACTATAACGATAGTTTTTGCAAAAGTCAATGATAAAGAAAAGGATAGAAAAACCAGCAAGGGCCTTACCACAGTAGAAGTTCTATGGAGAGGTCGAGGTCTTGCATGGCACAGTATAATGTTATAAAAGTTTCTTTATAACTTGAGAGCTTTCGTCATATGATAATGACATTATCAATCAAAAGAGAAAATTACTTGAGCACATCACTGAGCAGTGTCTTGTCTTGTACTGCCGTGTTATGCTCTTGCTGGTTTGGAGTTGGTGGAGAGGGGTGGGGGTGGAGTAGGGAATCTGGGAAGGAGTGTGAATGAGTGAGGGAAGGAGTGAGTGAGGGAAAGGGAAAAGGTGGGGAGGGGAGCGGGAATAGGGTATATTTTTGAAATATGTTAGCGAATATTAAGTCCAGGCAGCCCTTGGGCTTTTCTGGATCTTAATATATGTTGATATGCTAATTCATATTGTCGTAATGTCGCATAGTTGGCTGGGCCCGGAATAGTGCGAAGTATTGTTGATTTATAACATAATTGGAAATTTGATATGCCATGAGAGGCCGCATGTTCAGCCACAGGTTTTTCCATCTCATTGTTTTTTACGGATTGTCTGTGGCCATTCATGCGGTCTCTCGCTTTTTGTGTGGTTAAGCCTATGTAAAATGCTTGACATTTTTCCTGTTGGCCTGTGGTGGGGTTGGTGGTATGTTGGGTACATTCAAGTTTGTAGATTACGTTTTCTGATGTGCAAGTATTGTGGCCGTGGATAGGGTATGTGAGGTTGGTGACGGGACTTGTAAACGTTTTGCTGGGGATTTGAGTGATGCATGTATCGCATCTCCTTCCTCTGTTGCTCTGTTTGCCGTTGTTTTGACAGGGGAAAGATCCACTAGGTAGGGGCTTAGGTTTTGGTGTGGGATCAGTATGGGATAAGATTGCTTTAATATTTGGTGGTTGACGGAATGCTATTGGTGGTATTTTTGGTAACAGAAGGTTTGTTTCGGTGGTGGCTAGAATGGGGTGTGCATATTGTAACATCTGTCTGATTTCTTTTTCTAATTTGGGGTGATACGTTGTGATGAAGGGTCGGATAGATTGATTGTCATTATTTGTTTTAATTTGGTCACAAGGTGTTTTGTCGCCCAAACTAAATCTATTGGCAGCTTTTGCTATTTGTTTCTCCACCAGGTGCTTGGGGTAGCCTCTGGTGGAGAAAGCTGTAGTTATGCTGTCAATATATTTTTTGCAAAAGTGTTAATCTATACTATATCTATAACGAACTATAGTTATAGTTATCTTATAGTTATCGTGTTTTCGATAATCGACCCCAAGACTGAGAATTACACAACGAAGTAAAATATATTTATTTCTGTACACCTTTCATTGTTCTATGCAAAATTTCTATTGATCCTGATTTTCATCTTGCCTAAGAACATTTTTTATTCCTCTGTGAACTTCTATTTTCTTTAAAATGCTATGCATGTGAAAGGTTAGTACGGTAACTTACCAGTAGAGAAACTGTGCAGAACATACATATTGGCAGCAAGGTGAAGCAAACTATGGTGACTGAAAGTGGAGAACAGCATTGGCCAGCATACAGCACCTTATGTCATAAAAACACGTCTTAAAATTATGAACTCGGAAATTACGACATGTGCTCATTTCATTGATTTTTTATAATTTTAACATGTAGATTTACAATTAGAATTAAATTTGATAGTAAAATATAATAATAGTGATAATAAGCGTGAAATAATATGACTTACGTTGTGTTGGGTCTGCACTAAAGTAATTTAGCATGACATTACGAAGCCTCGGAATTCTCCATGCAGCAAAGACTGCGACGTTGCAGGCGAGAATAGGCATGAAGACTCGTTGACCCTCACTCAAGCTATTCCACCATACGTTTACATGTTGACGTAAAGACCCCTTAAGAAGTAGGTCAAGATTTAGAAAAAATGTGAAAACAATTCTCAAATTTATAATATTTATAAATGATGAGCATACAACGACTTACAGATTTTGGTTGCCTTGGTTGTGAAAAGAAGGGCACTATTTGGTTTGTACGAGCTAGCATTCTAGCTCTCATCTCTTCATATTGCCAAATACTTGCTCCAACAAAACAGCCTGCACCAATCTGCAGCAATAAAAATAAATGCATCAACATTTGGTTACTGTAACTTCAAAATAATAATGTTAACTCAGATTTGACACCATTCAAACACAAGGCTGACCGATAACAATAAGATCACCAAAGATCACGATTATTGTAACTTACAGCTCCAGTGAACATGATTGGCTTAGCCAAAGGGATTCTTCCAGATTCTGGTCCTGATAAACCAGGTGGTTCCACTCTCCTCCCTGCCCCTCTGCCAAGCCATCTGACATTAGGCTGTTGCCGGACACATTTAGACACAGGGTTACCAATTCTAGTAGAACATCGCAATGGTCTTTGCAACACACTCAACATTCTGAAATATAAACAAGAGAATCTTATTAAGGAATCATATTCATCGTCAACTAGAAACATAAATTTGAATTTGTATGGGTGACATGCACATAGCAAAAAGGAACTTCTCTTGATTTGTATGGAATAAAATACAGTATGTATGATGTATGGAATGTGGCAATTATTAATGTTTTGGGATATTGATTTTTTTTTAAATTACTATGATTAATAAACTATTATAAGATTTTTTATAATAATTATGATATTGCATCAGACTTACCTGAGCCTGTGTGATGTTTAGTAACTTAATAATTCACAAATTTGTGATGTTCTCTTTATAATATTTGATATTTTTATACCTTGAGAAAACTCTTAACTCATGATACCTGCATAATTCATCAATTTTAAGCTTTTAATTATTACAAAAGTTAAACAAAATTGAAGAAATTTTTAAAAAACACTTTCCATGTTAAAAAACTTACAGCTGATTTCTGTGAAAATATACGCAGTGCTGCCAACTAACTTTTTTTCCCCTAGAGTATGGGATCATTAGCGCTGTCCCAAGTTCAAAATACGTATATACGTTTTATTATTATTTAATTAACTATTTTATTTATTTTTTCTTGCTATTTATTTATTTAATTATCTATTTTTCATTATACATACACCTAGAATTTGTAAGGTATGCAATTTGAGATACATAGTGGACCGACAATTTGCCTAACCTACAGGATGAAAAATAAGCGCAATGTAAAATTAAAAATATCATTATTTTTTTTATTTACATGAGTATACTACTGTATACATAGTAACTTAATTAATAATTAAAGAACAAGTATATCATTATAGTGATATATGATTTGTGTTGTGTATTGTATATTATAGTACAGTACATTAATGTATATGTATATGTATACTATTTCTAATTATTATCACATACTGTACTCTATGTTAACATGTAAGTCCTACTTTATGATATCTTAAAAATAATTACTGTCTAGAAATTTTTTATTATTATAATATGTAAATTATTATTATTATATTATAAATTGAAAAAAATATATATAATTAATTTTTTTAACTTAAAAAAAATATATTTTTGAAGAAATATACAATTTAATTGCAAGTTATTTTGCAAGCTTTGTTATAATCACATATGTTATATTTTGTGTGTATGACTCTCGATATGAAACTAAGTTTTATTTTATTATATTTTAAAAATTTATCCAATTTCATTATTCGCATCAAATCAGAAATAATTATCATATATTTATTATAACAATAACGATATATATTTAAAAAAAAAAAACTACGCCTATAATGAGAGCAAATGTAATGTAATTAAATGACATTTATTTTAAATAAATACAATATCGTAAAATATATATCCTACATGCGCCATATGTGTACATATACTAATAAAATTATAATATCGATGTATCTGAAACAAGTAAAAATTATTGAATAATCATCTTAATTTAGTCGTTATAATTCTTCTGCTAATATTACATTTACGTTAGATCCAAAGAAAAATAATTTTCACAAGCATTAGAAAAAATTAAGTCTATTTTTAGAATACCTATAAAAGTCTAAAAGAGATTATTTTAATATGATGTATATAATTTAAATTTATTTGATATTTTTTCAGTGATATGCCCAAAAATTTGAAAGCAAAAAGGAAAAGGATGTAACTACGATTTTAATGATTAAAAAAAATACTATCTTTAAATTTGAATTATTTTTCTTTTATTAGTTTTTATAATTTTTTTTATATCAAGCATATTTATATGTTTACAGTATTATATTTTCACACTACAAATATTTAATGTTTCATTCTGTTTATACTGTCATAATATAATAGGAGAGTTTAGTGTGTAGTTGTTTTTTAGGCCTATATGATGAGAGTTTAAAATTACAACAACAAAATTAGGAACATACCTATACATTACAATTCAGTGCACTCTGCAAGTTTATAAAATATGTAAAACTGGTGCTCTTATAATTTTAGTTTTTAATATAATAAATGAATTGTGCTAAATAACTATTTTCAAATTTATACATTTTTGCCTTTTAATAGAATATGTGAATAAATAGTAACTTTTTATTATCATATACAGTGTAATATAGAAGATATAAATTATTCAAATTAAGTTATATTGAAGAAATAAAATAAATTTTTATATTTACAGCATAGAATTTATACTTTATGTGTCGTCATAATTAAAAGAAAATATTTCATGTTCTTGAAAAATATTGCATAATAATTTGCTATGCTTTTTTAATGAATACCGAATATACAAAAGATTAGGCTTTTTCATTGCATTATATTTGTGTTGAAGAAGATTTTTTTGTCAATAATTATTTTAGATTTGAGCTTTTGGCAGAAATATACCATTTGGTGCCAACTTTTGAACGTTTTATACACTTTAGCTCGTTTTTACATTATTCAACCAGCCTCAAATGTTATTAGAACCCCTGCTCAACTCAAAATAAAATGATGAAAGTGAAGCAAACTTTGCTTGATATTTTCTGTCTGATTCGTTACTTACATATTTTATCATAAATGTTTTAAATAAGGAATTTATGTACAGAGTTTTCAATTAAAAATAAAATTCTATATAAAAAAAAAAAAGCAATATTGAAATTTCAAAGGTTTAGTTAGTTTGTTTTGTGATATTTTCATTTTCATTTATTGCATAATTATATAAAACAGTGGCGAACGCTTTTTAAAAATATTAAAAACTGTATTCACAACAAATTTAGATGCAACCAAATTTTTTTTATTCCTTCCACATGTGCAAACTTTGTACATTATTTTAGTTGAAAATTATTTGATCACCATGTAAATTCTTTGTACAGATTACAGATAGTCATTAAACCTCCTTTGGTTACGCCACCGCTTAATCAAAATAATATTTATTTATTATACATAATTTAAAATTTACAAATTAAATATTTAAAAAGTTATGCAATTTTTTTACACATACAATTACACATAAAAATTCAGTCTATTGCACAAAAAGTTTATTAAACTACGATAGTATATAGTTCATTTACACTTTTTTTTAATTAGTTTGTCTTTTCACCAATATAAAAAAACTGGTGATTCAATAAGAATGATGCGTGACGCAATTATTCACAGAGGGATAAAATCGATATGTGCGTGTTGAGAATGTCGTGTACACGTGCTTAGCTGGTTGCCATGAGCTTGCAAGCCGCCACGTTCATCGCCACATAACTTGCCGCTGCCGCCGCTGCGGGAGACTCAAACCCGAAGATCTGGTGGTGATGATGATGGTGCAATTGGTGTGAGAACTCAGGAGCAGCGGGTGCACTGGCAGGTGCTCCGTGGTATGTCGGTCCTGCGGGACTGCTGTGACCACCGCTGCGCATACCTCCACTCATGTAGCCACCCTCCAGAGGCTCGCTCTTCACTCCACTACTCAGCATCAGCTTGCCTGAAACATAATTTAATTATCGTTAATTAACTTCAGGATATGATGACTTGTTTATTTTCATTCATTTATTTATTTTTTTTTTGACAAAGTGTAGCAATTAAATAATTAAAGCAGTGATTTTACTTCAAATTCATTGACTTGAATTTTTTTAAAGGAAACAACAAAGGCTTCTATTTATACGTTTTTTTTTTAAGTAGATGAAAACATTTTAAAAATGATAACACTGTTCAAATTTAAATAAAGTTTTAATCTTCATGGTAAACAGGAATTTTATGTTTAAGAAAATTCAAATACAACAACATATCTACGTACATACACCAGGTGTAAAAATAGCATAATAATTTTCTGATCAGATGTATATTAGGAATATGTGGGTGTACGAGGGAAAGTATTTCTACGTAGGAATTACGGTGGGATGTTTATCAAACAGCAGCAGTCCAGTTTACTTATTATTAAATCTCTTTGTTACGCTCTATTAGCGCCAGTCACATTGCATTCGCAGTAATGTACAAATGGAAATGATAAATATAAATGTTTTGTTTCTGCAATCATGTTATTTATTTTCAATTTCAATTGAAACTAACTTTGATGAATTTTAAATTTCAAAAGGCATTATAGACTTTGTGAGTAGTTTAAGATTAAAACTTAAAACAATATATAAAAGTTAATAAAATAAATAAAGTGGGAGAAAGATTTTAATATTTGCGGATACCAACTTGACTAAAGATAGATATCTGTGAGCACTTATAATTATATAAACCACCAATTAAATTAACTTACATGCGGAAGAATCATCTGTGCGATGTCTCGGGCTCTCATCCTTACTCTTGTTCAAACTTTGTTGTTGACTCGAAGATCCTGGCTGTCCTGAAGGATTAATAGAAGAAGAGGCATTCTTAGGCTTTCGTTTTCTAGTCTGAATTCCATCCTTTCTCATTGCTAGCGGTCTCCTCACTCCATGTAATTTAAAGTAAAGTCCACAAGCATTGCATACAGGCTCTCCTTCATTGTTACGTCTCCATAAAGTTGTAGCTCTAGTACCACAATTAGTACAACTTAATCCTAATCTTCGTGAGGCAGTTAGTCTTTTAGATGGTTTAACTAATGGTCTATTCATACCATTCATTTTATGATATAAACCACAAGCATTACATAAGTAGTGTCCAGTACCATCTCTTCTCCATAAAGGTGTTGAAATTGCTCCACAATTTACACATTCTCTACCTTCAGCAAATGGATAATCCATTTGATCATATGAGGATACTGGGACAAAATTTGCAGGATCATAACGCCAACCTGCTGCGGCTGCTGCTACAGCACTCATTACACTTGGACTTGCGTAATATGGTGCCGCTGCTACGTGATGTGGGTGTGGTGGTAACCCTGAGTGATGTGAAGGGTGGTATACTTGACCTCCAGAGGTTTGTACTGAAGTATTACCACATGACGTCATTACTGAGGATGTAGTCGTACAATCTGAAGTCATGCCTGCACTCGAACCCCAACCTTCAATACATAAAGAATATTTAAATCAGTATTTGAATAATTTATTATAAATACATGTAATGGGGGAAAAAATGGTAACACGACTTGTCAACTATACATGTAAAATGAAAATAAAATTAATGACAGTATGAAATAACATTTCAAGAGTGCAACGAGGTTTGAGAGCACTTTTACTGCTTTTATACTACATAATAAAAAAATAGCTTCTGCAATTGTCACAAGTATTTTTATAAGTAATAAGTCACTGGATAAGAGTATCCATTATATATATTGTAACATTTAAGGTAAAAGTAGTAAATTATATTTTCTTGTATAAAATGGATTGTTCTCTATATTTTAAATAAAATTATCATTTTAATACCAAAAAACTTACATAAAATCTTACCAATTTTATCAGGGTGCAATTGTAGCGAAGCCCCGGTATTGGCGCTTTGTTGCGCACTTGAATTGGCCGCGTGATGCTGGAGGAATGCATGATGCGCTGCTGCGCCGTGGTGCGGGGCCATCGCGTGATGGTGGTGGTGAGAGTTACTGTTGGACACCACTGCACCACCGTAACTAAAACATAACATTTAAATTTTACATGTGACAACACAGTCAAAATATAAAGCAGAAAAATAAAATAGAGATTCAATCATTCTATCACTGTGTACAAAATCTATACTAAAAATGGTATCCTGGTTTTTCTTTAATTTTAGATTCATAATTTGGTGTTAAGGCAGAAAACGATCGATCTTAAAGCATTCAACATTGGAATTTGATTAAAAGTTATACAGATTCTAATAACCCTTTAACATTTATAGCAAATAAGAACAAATCTCTTAAATTTACATAAATTTAAATTATACTAAACTAATAATAATAATAATAAAATAAATTTAAAAAAAAAGTTTGTTCACACAGAGGTATAATATAGGGAAAAAATACAAGCGATAAAAAATCTAATATTCCAATTAATTTAACATTTTTAAAAACAGTTTAATAAAAATAAAAAGGTACCTTAACACGACTTTATATTAATAATATAAAATTTAAATGTATTTTAAAATTACAATTTATTCAAAAAATAAAAAAAATAAAAAAAACTTAAGAAAAAAAAAGCAAATAATAATAATAAAAGTAAAAAATAAGGGATGGTATCTTTTTTTTTTTCTTTTTTTTTTCTTCAAATATATCCTTATCATAATTTAGCTATGTTTAAATAAATTAAATGTAAAGAGCACGAAACTGTGTTTGCTTATGATAAAAAAGTTAATTAAACATAAGACTTTTGTATATAATATGATAATTTTTTGTTCCGAAATAGTTTTTTTTTTTTTTGGATTTATTTGTCGCGCGCGGCCTTGCACGCTCACTCTAAAGCTCTCTCTAATATTCATTCTGCTGTAATGTTTATGCCCGCGTGGCACACCACACAACACATATATATAGCGCACTTTTTGATAACGCGACATGATTTTCTATTATTTTCTCTGATGATAACAACCACGTTCTCTTTTTATATTCACAATGCTAAACGAATACGACCTCTTTTTTATTTTATTTTTTAATTCAGTTTTCAGTTCTTAGATGATTATATTATTATTTGTTTATTACAAATTCCCTGTATTAGTTAACTTATTGCATTTTCCATGCATGGGATTTATTTGGGGCTAGTATATATTTTATGAATGTTCGATTATTCTTAAATAACCTTTTATTTAACTAACTATCTGCTAATAATGGACGTAATCTCTGTGAGTGATAATTCAAATTAAAGTTACCCTGACTAGTAAAGATAGAATTTTCAGGAGAGAGAGAGAGAGAGAGAGAGAGAGAACTTCCCATGTTTAAAAAATATTTATGAAGGCTTTTTTTATTACTAATTTCAAATTTCATTGTAAAAACTCAGAGCTTCATGCAAATGTGCAACATAGCATAGATTTTCTACCTTCATAAATAATTCTTCAAAGTCTTCTAATAAGTTTTTATTGTTGTATTTAATTTATATCTTTACAACAGTGAACCTGTAAACTGCAGTATATGCGTATACATATATAAACATATCACAAAGTGATATGTAATATCGAGGAATATAGATAAATAACACTGCATTTCCTTTTGATAATGTAAATATATAGTTATATATGTTACACATATATTTACATTGCCACAAAAAGTTAAACTCTTTGAAGTCAACAAAGTACAATTATCTTTAAATCATTTGCTTCATTTGGCTTGTCGTTGCCGACAGTATATATTAATCAACTTATCGGAGATGACTTTTTTTTTTTTTTTTTTTGCAAATAAATTAATAATTAATTATACCCGCAGAATTTACAAAGGTGCCGGTTTACATTGCAAATTTCTCAACCACATTCAATATATTATATTTGCATGATGAAATCAATAACTCTATAGAAAGTAAAATTAAATAGTTTTTATGACGAATAATAATAGTGCAATCTCATTTTTATGACTCGTAGCATATTTTATTTCATAATTAGTCAACTTGTGTGAATGCTATATACTGCATCAATCAGTCATAAATAAACTTTTTACTTTCAACTCTTTTCTTTTCTTTTTCTTTTTCTTTTTTCTTTTTTTTTTTCAGAAAAAAATTATTTGAAATTTTTAGAACTGCCGATAAATATTTATGATTAAGCAACCATGATTTAGGCTTGTGATCAATTTGATAAATTCAGATCTCAGTGAGAGGAAAATAATTAAAATAGTATAGAGCTGTAACTATTAGTATACTAATAACAACAACATGGAGCGAATTAATTAAGTAAATTGATTTCTACAACTCTAATTGCACACTGTTTTAAAGGGGTGTCTAATGCAAATACTTACAAAACATATTTACGTAGATTATAATTTACATTAATTTATGGGGAAGACAGACAGACAAACAGAGGTACTCACCCTGGCGCGAGAACTCTGGTAGTGGGTACGTAGACAGGTCCTGCAGAGGATACAGCTCCCAGGTACGCTGAGCTCGGAGGGGTGACTGAGGAGGCACTAGAACTCTGAGGGCTGTAGGGAGCAGCACTGAGACACCCACCACTGCCGCCGCCGTGAGACGGAAACATGGTGAACCTGAGAACATTTAAAAATCAAATCCTTCAGTACCTGGAAGAAACTGTCACATTCTTTTTGGAACTTAATATTTTATTTTCTACTATAGTCTTTGAAAAATCTTTTGAATTAGCTTTGACAATTAAAATAGTACAATCTCTATATTCCCATTTAAATATTATTGCAGTTACTTATTTACTAAATAATAAATTATGTAATTACTATTACATTACGATGTATCCTTACTCTAAATTTATTGCTTCACATAAAAAGAGTAATTCTTACAAAAATTCTATTAAAAAAAGGGTGACGGGAATAATTAATTAAAACAAGGGTGAAAAAAGCTACTTTAAAAAACACATTTTCTATGCATATAGTAATTCATTTATAATATGTTGACTTTTGAGTCTGTGAATACGCGAGTGAGTAATTAGTTGAGACTCTCGCAAATTGAGTCACGTTCACGCGGCTTGCTGCAGATGTTGCGTCGTGCTTGCAATGCTTGCTTGCAGGGTGCAGGCTTGGGCTGTGGCTAATGGTGAGCATCGCCGCTAACAAGCCACGCTTGAGGGGTGACAAAACATCCCCTATATGCATACCTTATTTATTATCAGTGTTGCTATTTTTAATCTTAACCATGTAAATATTCATATGCAGAAATTTCATAATTATATAAATTTAAAAAAAAGGAAAGAAATACAGTTTCTGATTTTTGGAGAAGAGAGTTATAGTAAAAAGTTTCATTAATTATTAATTATCTTACTAAATGCTCTTTAATGCCGTAATAATTAATGTATATAATCTCCAAAGTTAAATTTTAGATATCATAACATAATTTTTATTGAAGTGATTGCTTTGATTATATATAGTTCATGTTGTTTATCATAAATTTTGACGACCAACAAACGTTTGTTACGAATTTAGTGTAACTATATGAACTGCATGGGTCAATAAAATGACAAATGCTTTGTAATTTTAACATTTTTGAGTCATATTATTTTTTTTAAATATCATTAAAAAATTAATACGTTTGGGATTGCATTCATCAAAAATATTTTAATATATTATCCAAGGGATCTAATCAACTATATTGCTGAGACAGTTTTGCTGATATTTATAGAGACTACGCCCACTATTCTATGTAGAAAGTATATAGATGTGCGTGGCGCTAAGCCATGGCGCTAAGGCGTGGTGGGCGCGAGGGGGTGCTATCCACGCGCAAACGTGAACCCTATATAGCTCTATGTGAAATATGGCGTATCATGTAACGCCCTGCATGCAGAGCCGACAAATGGACGACGTTTAATGTGATTAGATTGCTGGCGTGTCAAAGATGCCTTATTTATAATGATAACGTTATAACGTTTTTCAATAAAATATATTGATATAATAATTTATATTACACACATATATTTCCATTCATTCGGAAATATTTTTTGCTGAGTATTTTATTTTCAATTTATTTTTCATTTATTATAAAGGAATTATAATTTTAGAGGATTTAAATTATTTTTTCGAAACGATCTCTCTGTCTCTCTCTCTCTCTCCTCGTCTCTTTGGTCTCAATTTTTTTGATATATCACTATTCAAAAATATTTAATAATATCATAACATTGTCTCAAAGCCAAGTTTTTGATGATGATGTTGTGTGATGTAGAAAATTCCATTTATATTTTTGAAAAGCATAAAGCGTTCTCATGAATCACGCCCCTAATTGTGTCTGTGGAGTTAATTATGCAGTTGGCGAGGACCCAGGTGTGGTCACCCTTCCAGCACGAGAGAGAGAGAGAGAGAGAGAGAGAGAGAGAGAGAGAGGAAGATCAAATGTCACACCCCTGTACTGCAAGGTGCAGCAAGCGGGTGCTGAAACTCGAGGACGTGAGCTTCTGTAATATTTATGTGCTGACACAAAACTATTTACACTTTACATCAGTTAGAAATTTAATATTCAAACATTAAAATGTATTCGTTTATTTTTCATCTATTAACTACGTTCCTCAACATTTATTTTGTAAAAAAAAAAAAAAAAAAAAAAAAGCGATAATGAGTATTATATTTTTTATGAGTACAAACACAAACCTAAATTATATTGTATAAAAATAATAATACAATAAAAAATATACTTTTTGATTTCTTTTTTGTATCTTACACTATAATAAATGCTATTACATTATATTATATAATAACCATCGTCATATTTATTTATATAGGATTTGCTTGATTACCTTAACTTAAAACACTCTGATACAACACTGCGTAAATAGTGAATTACACAACAAACAGAATTCATGTTTTTTTTTTTTTTTTTTTTTTTTTTTTTTTTTTTTTTTTTACTTGTTGTACCTGTTTTCCTCGATATTGAAGTGTGCACCAATTTGACATGCAAAATTTATATTTAAAATTTTAGAGCACGTTGCTTCTTTAACTATATATAATATTATGTAGAAATATGAAAGTACGAAAAAGATCATCAATCTCACGAATAGAGCGCTCACTTCTCTTGTTTCAACGTAATTAAGAGCAAGCTAACAACAAATCTGTCAAGTGAGGATTATTTTTCAGCGCACATACATACACTCAGACGAGAGGAGTAATTATGCGTTCGCCCCTAGCCGCAACTTCATCCATCTCTTTACATAACTCGCGTGTTACCATAACACATAAGCACTGCATGTGTTGCTTATATATACTATACATCTTCATTTTCTAGTCGCAGCAAGTTGATGGCTCAACTATATTCATCATGCAACCAAATACAATATTCATCTTGTGCTTTTTAATTTCAGCATTAGAGTTAGAGAGGACTTCTCTCTCTCTCTCTCTCTCTAGCTACTAAGATGCCAATATTGTTATAAACATTTTAAATATGACTTTGACTGCAGAATTCAGGAACAAATTATGATTACAACTGATACTATATTTTCTATATCAGTATTATGTTCTGTACATACATATTTAAATTTTATTTGAGATTTCTATCTGTATTTTGTTTCATTTGTATGTTTTTAATTAACTTCATTTAGAGTAATCTGAATTGTATATGTTGCTATTTAAATAAATAATTTTAATTCAGTACGTTTGTTTAGAGAAAGATCATTTATAATAGTGATGTACGTGTGGTTAATTTCATTGCTATAGATATTTTTGTCACAATGCAAATGTAAAACTTTTGTTTAAATCTATAAATATTTTAAAAGATAAGAAAAAATAAAAAAAGTGACAAAGAAACAAAACTGAAAAAATCAGTATATAATTAATTAAAGAGAACTTTAAAAATTAACTGTAACAAATTATTAATAAATAAGCGATGACAAGAATAATCCTAATTTTACTTTATATTGAAATTGCCTTTGAAATTAAAAATAAGTAGTAGATAGATAATAGAGCCAATCAATTTAGATGTGTCTTTTTGTTCCCCTTACAACATTAATAGAATTTTAAACCTATTATTATTTGTTTTAATTTTTGTAAAACTACCTTATATACTAAGAAAATTATACTTGCCAAAAAAAAAAAAAAAAACTAGTTTTGTGTGCTCTTGATATTCATAAGTTTTAGAGAGTATAAACATTAAATTATAACTGAAAATTGTCTTGGATCATAATTGAGTTGACTCTAGGCTAGAAAAGAAGAAGGATAAAACCGCGAGGTGAGCACGAGCCAACAAAAGAGCAGCTGTGATTGATTAGCATGAACACACCGCACGCTTCACTTTACTTTAAATTATATACCTCAAAAATAATAAACTTAAAAAAAAAAAAAAAAAAAAAAAATGACGTTCTCCTAAAAACCTATCATATTATTTATTTTTTTTATTGCGTTTTGATGCTAAATAAAATAGAGTAAATAAAAATTGAATTTAATAGATAATATATTTTTTTTATTTGTATATATTTATATAAAAAATTAATAGAGAATTTATTTTATTTAATATTTTATTCATGATGTTATCAGGTAAAAAAAAAAAAGTTTGGGTAAACTATAAACAAACAATAATCATCATGTTTTTGAGGAAGAGTGCTTCTATAATTGATAATATTATCATTTCTTAAATTATAGCATTGAGAAATAATAATAATAAAAAAAGAAGCCATGACGTGTATTATTAAGAGATAATTTTCTATTAGCTTTCTATACGATGTATTATGTTAATATAATCACTGTTTTAATGATATATAATTTTCTAATGTGTCATAAAAACGTATTTGTTTTCGCTTTATTTATTTATTTTTTCATATAATATACATTATAATTATATTATATAATTTTAATAAGTATCTATTATATTTTTTACAGTTTAATTTATGCAATGTGCAAGTTTATATTATAATATCCAAATTATATTTGAAGATTAGATATTTATCTAGTAAATATAAGAAACTTTATCAGCATAATATTTTCTATATTTTCTGTGCAAATTTTAACTATGCACATATGATTATACTAAAATATCGTTTTTAAAAATTGTTCGTAAATTATATACTTATTATCCAAAAAATACATAGATATCAGATATGCATATATATTTAAATTTTTGCGGAAAAACGTAATATTTGAAAGTAGTAATTTTAAAATTTTAAATTTTTGGAATTTAAATAGAAAATGATCGTTTTTAAACTATTTACTGATAGCAGTATTGTTAGAGCTACTTAAATATTCAAAACATTTTAAAAGTTTTTTTTTTTTTTTTTTTAATACAGAATTTTATTTTAACATTTTCATTAACTTATCAAAGAAGGTAAATAAATTATTTATCTTCCTTTTAACACCAAAATTTTATAATGTACAACAATAATATTATTTCTCAAAATGTTAAATATTTATATCAATTCAAACAAATTTAAACGACTGTCTCAATATAATTAAAATTGTGAAGATAAATCTTTTTCGTTCACTAAAAGGTTAAAGTCACATTTTTCCCTTTTTATTTTCTTTTTGTAAAAAGCGAATGACGGCTTCATAAAAGTGTTTTGGTGCGGAATCGGGCGCTAAGTTGGAAATCTTGTGCGTGTCGTCGGTGTATGTGAGTTAGTGCCGCTTTTGCCGAAGCGACAAGGGCGCGGTCTCTCTCTCTCTCTCTCTTTCTCTTTCTCTACATTTTGAATTAAACATCAGGTGTGCTGCACCCAAGTCTACTCAGTTAGAAAAAAATTAGTCCCGGAATTAGAAATATATAATGTATAATATATAACATTTTTTTGATAACGAAAAACATCAATGTTTAATTACTTTTTAGTAATAATCAATAGTTTATTATGTAAATAGTTTGTTATCTTATTTTATTTAAATATTTTCTTACTTTTTCAAATATATTTTTATTGAAATAAGTTTTAGTCACACAATTTTTATTTCTTTTATTCATATTGTAAATAAGAGTTTTTGTATTTATTTTACTTTAGTTCGGAAGAAAATTATAAAATCTTTCCATTTATTTGGACATACTGATAAATAAATATTATAAATAATAAAAATAAATGCGTTAAATTATTGTGCTGATGACACAATATGCTGCAAATTGATTCAAAGAGCGATAAGAAATTTGATGAAAAGTAGATTTTATTTGCTGAAGCTCGAGCGTTCAAGTCTCCGCGGCGTGGTGCACAAGTTGCATATACTCTAGGGGCGACAGATGCAACAACGCTACTAGTCAAATAGAGATAATCATAGTAATTTCTTGTTGTTGTTGGTTTCTGTTTATAATGAAAGGGTTGCAAATATCGTATAAGAAAAAAAAAATTATACGCTGTATCACCACAGCAAATATTAAATTATAGGAAAATTTAACATAAATTGAGGAAAAACGTATAGATAATTTTTGCTATATTATTTATTAAAATAAAATATATAATTGGAATAATTTAATATGCCGAGAGAGAGAGAGAGAGAGAGAGAGAGAGAGAGAGAGAGAGAGAGAGAGAGAGAGAGCAAATAACTGAAAATATTTTTAAATAAAAATTACATATTTAGAGCTATAAAACTTTATATTTTACGCTATATATATAAAAATTTCGCACATATAAAAAATATAAGGTAAAAAGTAAAAACAAATATAGCGGCAAAATATAAAAGGATTATGAATCAGAGAGGGATCATTAGTCAGAATTTTTATATTCGAGAAATAACATTAAAATTTTGTTGGGAAAAAAAAAAAAAAAAAAAAAAAAAAAAAAAAAAAAAAAAAGCATTAGGCGTTCTTGAAAGAAACTCATCACGTTGGTCACAACATTATAACATTGATGTTGCGAGGATCTTACGTTGTGTTATAGAGCTTTGGCGACACACAGTCGCGGGCGTACAACATTTTTTTTCCACTCTGTCCCTTTACACACTATTCCTCTTTTACTATTTTTATTATACAGCGGCATTTAAGAGGTTTAAGCTAACTGATTGATCTTGCAATGGGAGACAGAATAAACCTCTTAATTGAACTGCTAGAAACATAAGAAAAGCGTTATCCTTTAGCATCGTAATATAGACCATCAAACAATTGAACACCACATCGCGCTTAGAGCTACATTTTTTTTAACAGCTCAACTTTTTTTTAATATTTTTTATTTCAGATTTGAACTCTCTCTCTCTCTCTCTCTCTCTCTCTCTCTCTCTCTCTCTCTCTCTCTCTCTTAAAAATCTATATGTTTGTTAATCTTTTACTCTTATAGCCCATGAAAATAGCATAAAATTATCAGTTTTTAAAAATAATAATAATAAACCAGCAACTTCTAAATATCAAATTTGCATTGATTTATTTCTTTGAAAATATATTTTGAAGAAAAAAGTAGTTTTATTATATATTTTATATATATATATATATATATATATATATATATATATATATATATATATATATATATATATATATATATATATATATATATATATATATATATATATATATATATATATATATATATATATATATATATATATATATATATATATATATATATATATATATATATATATATATATATATATATATATATATATATATATATATAAAGAGTTTTCTATTTGAATTATTAATTGATGAAAATTAATGAATACATTTGACAAGAACCTTTCTGATTATATTCATCTCATTAAATTAATGCTGGATTCTCACCTATTTCGACCAAGACAAATTGCTACATATTTTTGATTACTTAATTTTAAGCTAAATGTATAAGATAACTTTCTTTTTAGATTTTATACAGAGTCTTTTCTAGACAAGATTAAATGGAAAGATTAAAATGTTTTCAATCATCCTATTTTTGGAATCCTCTGAATGTTGCGCAATGACAAAATTTTAGTTTAAATTTTTGTTTGTTTTTATTTTTTAGAGTTTGCTTCTTTTTTTTTTTAACTTCTAACATATTTTATACACAAAAATCTAGAGCATTTTTTTTTAGAAAAAGAAAGAAAGCGAGAGAGAAAAAAACTATAATTTATATCCAGCAGCACGGACAAAAATAGCTACGTAATAATTATGCTAGCTCATTTTCAGCACAATTTGTTCAATACAGCATAATCTATGCTAAACTGCATAATTACTATGTTACAAAGCATAAATATAATGCTGTACAGCATAATTATTTTCGTTGTTCTGATTTAGTATTATTTATGCTATGATGACATAAATGCAGCATAAATTACGTTATTTATTATTTCCGTGAGTAATTAATTTTTTGGTTACATTTACACCATTAATATTGTGGTATGTATTTTGACATCTATATAAATATGTTTTTATTATATTATGAGCCTGAATGTACAATTCTGTTTAATAAAACAACAAAAACAACAATTTCTATATTTTTACTTGCGCATCAAATGTACTATATAAACTGATAGTAAGGGCAAAATTTTAGTTATACTTTTTTTTAATCCTCAAAACAAATGAACTAAAGAACCAAAAAATACAAAATTCGAATGGGAAGCACAAAATAATAATAATACTAAAATTGAAGAATGTAAAATGACGTCAGCTTCTGGAATTTTTCTACACTCTAAATTATATTCTAAATCCTCACTTAATACGCATAAATTATAATAAACTTTAAATTTTCATTTATTATTACTTAAAAGTTAATAAATATTATTTGAAAGAACAAAAATCTATATCAATCCTTTATATCTTAAAGTAAAGAACATGAATATTTACTTTAAATAAAAAGTGTTAATAAAAAAAGGAACTAAATAAAAAGAGTTTGACATAATTTTATTTGAGAAACTAATTATAACCCCATTAATAAATATATTAAAATAACGATTTAAAAAAGTATTATATATATTTTTACTTTTTTTTTTAATAGATCAATAATGAAGCCATTGACAAAAAGAAAAAGAAAAAAAAATGAGGAGGAGGAGGAGTAGGGTGATATGTCTGCTTTTCTAAATGGACTAAAAAAAAATACTACTATGGCAAAGAGGATGACATTAAGTAGCGGCCAGTGTCTTTAGATTTTTTAGTGGGATGAGGAAAAAAAAAAGGTCTGTTACAAGTTGGGAGTGGTGGCGAACGGCCGGCTGGTGTTTTTGTAGCTAAAGGTCCATTAGGCTTTTGTAATATCATCAACGCCGCGCGACATTCTCTACTATATAGCTACTATATACTAGACTATCTTATGAATGTATCAGTTAAATAATTTTATTCAATTGTTTTAACATAAGTATAATATAATTTTTAAAGTGTTTCATTGAAAGGGTTAAAGTATAAGATGAAAAAAAATATATATACACAGTATTTCTATGAAGGGGGTAAGGTTCACAGACAAAATCTTAAGACATGATGCAGAGCTATATAAAAAATTATTCAATATTGTATTATGCAGTCCTTTATTATTTAATTTAGTATGTAAAAAAGGTTTCAAGTGCGTTCTCAGGGAATTTTGGTGTTCTGTAAATGTCTGGATCACAAGGGAAAAATATGATAGTGCGTATATGTAATACATTGAACTGAAGAAAAGTCAATTTTTTTTCTTGATGTATATCATGTCAAGTATATAGTTGGAAAAAGAGGCCTTATAGAGGAAGCATTATTAATTTCATTCATCGACAAGAGCTTGTTGTGAAAGACACATGAGACAGAAATTCAAATGCAAAACACAAGAGTTTTATTGGGTCCACTTGAAATTAAATTAAGTTAAGGGATCTTTTTTTTTTTCAAATAATCCCTTCTTGTAAGAAAATCCTAAATCTTTGCTAATAGAAATCGGGCTAACAAGACAAAACTTGATTTTTCATAAAGTGAAACGTTATTGGTCAAAATTATTAAAACTATTGATAACAATTTTGAAAATTACATTACAAATCTGCATTAAGAAAATCCTTCACAATTTACAATTCAAAAAACATCAAAATTTAACTTTTCAAGTCCAGAAAGAACGTCTCTTCTTCTCTTTCTCTAACATTTCTTGCTACGTATTACACAAAAACCATCACCTATATATATAGCTCTGTTAAAATAAAATAATAATAATAATAAATGATACAACTAACTAATATTGTAAGCATAAAATTAAACATGCTGCTGAACAAATACTTGTCTAGTGCATTTTATTTTTTAGAAGCTCTATGCGTGGAGATATTATGCATAAATTTTCACATATTTTATGCATACTTTACTTGTTTGTTATCCCACTTGTGTAATATATAAATATATAAAGTTTTGCGGTATGCTGTATAATATGCAAGCTATACAGCATCCCACAGGATCATGATGTGATACATCACCGCCTTATAACACGTAAAAAAAAAAACATTATACACGTTTGCTGCGGCACCGCTTTTCTTTTTTAACTACATCCCGCAATACATTTTTATCTTACTAGACATTTTTCTATATAATAACATACATATTACTTGTTTTAATATAATAAAACAACAACTTTATATAACACAATTTTTGAACGTTAATATTGCTTGTCAAAATATTAGTATTTAACATATTTTTACTATATGTTAATATTATATATAGCTAATTTTTAAATGCCTTATCAATGTATAATATAGAGTATACCAGGCGATAGATAAAATAATAACGTGTAAAAATTGATAATGTTGTGATTGTGTTATTCAAATTATTATACTTTTGTTGTTGAATATAATTTTCGGTGTTTGTTTTTAATAAGATAAGTATACAAGAAAATGCATTGAGTTTAAAACACTAATGTTTATTGCTAATATACTTAAAAATTATATTTCTATATTGATTATATTGGTACAATATTTTAAATCTCTTCTGCGTAATACTATTAATTTTATTTTTCCTCTTATATGATGTTATATGATATAATAATAATTATTATTAATAAAGGATTTTTATTTAGAGGTCAACAAATAAGGTGCATACCCACTTACATGGTCATCTGACTCTTTTTTTTTTTTTTTTTTTTTTTTTTTTTTTAACAATAATCACTTGTCAGAGTATTTCATTATTTTTAGTTTTATCCAATACACATATTTATAAGTCTTCTCCATCAAAATATTATACCAAAATATAAATTTACTATAAAAATATATGTTTTAACTGACTGGAGAGTAAAAGACATTTATAACAAATAACAAATAACAATTATTAATGTATTATAACTTTTTGGCATGTTTTCATTGTACGTATCTCCTCAATTTTTTATAATAATATAGAAAACTATTTTCTAATGCAAATGCAAGCAGAAAATAAGAGATAAAAATTATTATTATTTTTGCAATAACTGAAGCAAATAATTTTCGTAAAATAATTAACCAGCAAAACATAAAAGTCTTTATCTATAGTTTTTAAAAATATCTGCATAATCTTAATTTGTGATCTCATTTATTTTTTATATAAAATAAAAATATTCTATTAAAAAAGAGTTTTGAATAAAACATTTTACTAATTTTTTTTAAATTATACTTTTATATGTATAGAAATTTTTAAATAATATATATTTTATAATAAACAATTACTATGTTAACAGATAATTAACAAATTGAAATGGACGTATAACCATCAATTTACAAAAAGAAATGTAAACAAAAAATAATATGAAAAAAATTATTATTGGTGTTTGTTATCTCGGGTGTCAACAGAACTGCTAATTTGAGTGTAAAATCAACGGAAATCGCACTAAACAGGAAGCAAGAACGCGGAACCAACGTGCAAATATTAATTGGAATATATTATTTACTATTTATTTATTTGAAATTTAAATTTAATAATATACATAAAGTATTGACGAGAGAGAAAAAAACTCTTTAATTGATAAGATCTTATCTACTTAATATAAAAATTGTCTTTGATTAAAAATAAATATAACATACGTAACCGTAAAACAAATAAAATTAATTTCATACATTTTTATTTTTTAATTCTAAGAAAATTTAATTTTAGTTTTATCAGTATAAAAACTAACTTTATAAAAATAAGGTAAAATGTCATTAAAATATTTTTATATATTGTTTTATTACTGTACCATATAATTAATGACTTATTTACGTTGACTGCTTGAATGTCAATTTTTAATTTATTTATTTCTCGATCATCATTCATTATTATTATTATTATTAGTTTTAATTTTCTAATGTTTTTTTTTTCTTTCGTTATATTAAAAAAAATGAACCATAAAAGGTCTGGCTGGCAATAATAAAAAGGTGACAGACGCGTGGTTTGCGGGGGGAGAAGGGGGGGGGGGTTGAACACAGAAAGCCTCTTTGCAACACTCAGAGCGAAAAGACAAATGAGCCTGCCTATACAGCGCACGCTATACAACAAAATATTATATAAAATAATAATAATAAATAATAATAAAAAAAAAGACGAATAAAGTTCTATTAGTTTGCAAAATTGACCAAAATATTTATATATATATATATTTTTTTTTAATGCCTTCATTTTTCTGTAAACCTTTTGATTTTAAAATTTATCGTTTATTTATTATTCGGTATATAAATACAATAACTCATTTTACCTTCAAATTTATATCAAAGTTATAAACTGTATTTACATTAGAAATATATCGTTCATATATATATATATATATATATATATATATATATATATATATATATATATATATATATATATATATATATATATATATATATATATATATATATATATATATATATATATAGGCTTCAAACCATTACAATATGTAGTCAGTTTTATTTTCTGGTCAAACAAAAATATATTTATCATTAAACAGTAATTTAATTTATTTAATAACCAGCAAACAGAGATGTAAAAAGCTAAAAGTGGAAAAACTTTAAAAAAATTGCTTCAGTTTTTAAATTTTTTGTCCAAAATCAGAGATTGGAGAATTTTATTTTTATGTGAATTTAAAAGTAATGAATAACTTTTTCTCTTAAAATGTTATTCATTTACAGCTTGTATTTATATATAAATGACAGTTACATCACTTTAGCATTAGTTTAAATCACAATAACAATTATTGTAAATAAAAAAAATTAAAAATACATTAAGTAAAAATTAAATATGCTGTGTGAAAGTATGAAGAAAAAAAAAAGTATGTTATATATATTCTATTAACTAAATAATAATAATAATACCGTGGAGCTTGAAAAATTATTATTATATTTTAACACTATATAGCATCGAGAAATTAAATTTTTCTTGTTATCTTTGCATGCATGCAAACTTTTTGGAAATTAAATTCAGACACAATAAAAAAATTACTCTTTACGGGAATTTGTCGTGAGATTTCCAAAGTTGCACACGCAAAAACTTTTTTTTTCTTCTTATTCTTTTTTTTTTCTGTAGTTCGCACCGTATAGTAAAATTTCTCAGGATTTTGAATTGTAGTGGACCAAATTTAAAAAAAAAAAAGCAATTGTTTTTCATAAAGACTCTGCAATTCTTTAAGACTCTGTATTTTTGAAGGCAGGTGGCATCTTATATTGAAAAGCACGTCTAACAGATTAAGAAATTGAAATTTTAAAATAAAACACAATTTTATGCACTATTTACATAAATTTTGAATATGTATTTTTTTAATTTTTGTAAAAGCATAATATTATTGTGCTATAATTCCATTAAAATTTGAATTTAATTAATTTTATAACCATAAAAATCGCATATATAACTAAATTACTTAATTAATTTCTAAAAGTCACAATCAAAAATTATTATGACTGTTTTTAATTTTAATGAAAAGTTATTGCTGCCTATGAAAAATAAATTGAAAAAAAAAATGCCTACGGGAAATTATGTCAAATTATGAAAACAATAGAAGAGCGAGGACCGCACACGTAGGAATCAATAATATAAATTAGCATCCATTTAATAACATAATAATCGGTTAGAAAATAACAAGGATTTTTTTTTTGTGACAAAATAATATTTAAAGGAAAATAATAATAAATATTCATTAAAAATACAAATAATAAATTCTAATAAATAAGCAGGTGCTAATAATATTTTTTAATTGAAATATCACAAAGCGCAGTCTAAATTTAAGCAATATATTTTGAATTATTAGATATATAAAATATGCATTCAAGTATGATTTACTATAGTAAATATGTATGATATATTACTATTATATTATTTGATTTATAATTCTCAAAATAAGGTTGACGTGTGTATGATAATGATAAGAGTACAAATAATAATTTGCCTTTAAGCTTTTTATTATTATTATTTTTGTTGATGGGAAATTAAAGTCTAAAAAAACAACAATGAAAATAAATCTATTGTCATCACGCACTGCAATTAATTAAATTATAATTTACATATGCTATTTTTATTATTATTATTTTAATAATATTTATTATTATTATATTTTAAATATTATAATGAAACATAAGAAGAGATCTTTAATTTGATTAAAAAAAAAGTTAGTGAAACATTTTATTACAATTATTTTTTTTATTATTATTATAATTCATGCTCAGTTAATTTTATAAGGTATTTTATTTATAAATTTTTATTATTATTAAGTGACATTTATATAGAAAAATTTGTGACCTGCAGAGTTCTAAATTTGTCTTTATGTCAAGTGATGTATAGAGAGCGGAAACAAAATTAAATATATTGTTGTTTTCTTAATTGCTCTCAATTATTTTACATCACACCTGACTCTTATTTTGAAATGCTGATGCCTGATGTTTACTGATACACATCTTCGTATATATAGAGAATCCGTTTTTTTAATATCAACTAGTTGAAGAATTTTGTATAGTGGCAGATTTTATAGGTTTCAAAGAAATATAAAAAAATTAAGGTTTTTATGATTTATGATGAGTATTAAATGCAGTAATCAGAAGATAGTCGTTATGTTCACCATAGCATATTATAAAAAATTATGCTGTTATATGAGTAAATTTAATGTTACTGAAATTGATAGAGTAATTATTTTGCATTTTTTATTGTGAATGCATATAGATAAAATAAAACATAAAACATTTAAGAGTTATGATTTTAGCATTTTTTTTTTTTTTTTTAATTTGTTGGATAAACGTGCTTTAACTTTATAAGTATAAAAAAGCTAAATATAACTTGCAATGCTCTGCTGAAATAATTGTGCCAAAAATCTGAAAGTACTTTAGTTATTATTAAAAATTTTATCTTTTTATTTGTATTATCAATAAAATATATAATATGCTACATTATACAAAGAATCCAAAGTTTATAAAATAAACATCAAAGGATCATTTCAAATAACTTTATCATCAAATTAATATTTACATATTTCTTTTAAAAATACAACTACCTAATAGAGAAACTATATTATACATATAGCCTTATAAGTATAACATTTTGAGATCATCTGCCGAAAAAATAAATTTAAAACCATATCTTCGTATATCATAGATTTATAGTTCCACTTTATATAATTCTGCAGGTTTTCATTCTTTATGCATCGTTCATTAAAGTCACCTATAATTTAGCAAGAGCGCGTCAACACTATAATAACTATGTTTATAATATATTTAAAATATAATATATTTATAATTAAAATATTTATAATATATAAAAAAGCGTCTGCTCTATTTTATTATTCCATTTAAGGTATTACGATTGAAATGTGTGATATAGAAAAATAACATTTTAGTGAGAAAATAGTAATTATTATTTTTCATTCTAATTATTATTATAAATATATATTTTTTAATTTTATTGTCTCCTATTTTATAAAAAATGGAAATAAACAAATAATATATTATGTTTTAAATAAAAAGGCAAGGTGCTAATTTGAGAGCAAGACAATTTAATAGACTAAGTTAATCCTAGAAAATTACGATATATTGACAGTAGGGGGCAGATATATCGGTATTTTAGATCAACACAGGAAGCTAAAAATTAAGAAGACAGGCTAAAAATTTTTTATCCTATTACTACCGTGACTTTTGGTATACCTGGCTGCTCGTTGTCGTCGTATATTATAATAAACATCTTCACCCTACACAGAAGAAGAGCGAACCGTCTTACTAATTATATCTATAATCATGATCGATTTAAAAATAATTTTTATATACCTATAAGTTATATCAAACATGAACATAATACTTTGTTAATATATAATTTGATTTATTTATGTTATAGGATAACAATAAGAAGTTGGCGAGACCCATATTTGTTTCTGATTTCTATATTTTATACTTTGCCAATGATTCACAAATTTGCTCTTTTTTTAATTGTTAAATTTTCATTCCACAATCTGCAATCTTTATTTTTCAACGATGGATTTATGTATTTTTTTTAGCGTTGTTGTATATAGGAAGAAACGAATACATTGAACTCTTGTTAATAATGTTTTATTATTATTATTTTTATTTTTAGATTATGATATAATTTTTAAATCAAAATTGATAAAAATTATACAAATTGAGAACTTTTACTGTCATAAATAAATAACACAAATTATACCAATAATGAAATAATAATAATATGATCGTGTTTGATTTGATGCTGATTTTCTCTAACCTCTATACCTTTGCGGCGGTGCTTGGCTCAAGTAAGAGCCCGATGTTGGTGTCATATAAAAAGAAAAAACATGCAAGAAAAATTATGATAATAATATAATAATCTTTATTCTTGAACTTATAAAAAAAAACTATCTAAATAGCAAACTGGAATATACATATGTGAACGATTACAAGTGTTCCCAAAATATAGTATAATAATATAGTATATAATTATAATTTATAATAATATTATTACGTTAAAATATCCATTTACAGTAAATTCATTTTAGTAATGAATATTTAGTATAGTTATGTGCGTTATTTGTACTACATAACGAAAGAAAATTATATCAACCATCGTATAATCTGTATGAAATCACTACTCTAGTTTTTGCAGTCGTTAAATAAATGCAATATACTTTCATTTATTGTTTTCACTTCAATATCTGATAAAATAAATCATTAAAATTTAACTAAAAGCGGTAATCAAAACTTAAATAGTAACAAAGTTAATGTGATATAAATTAAAAATTTACGTAGCTCATTAAATTATAATAAAAATTATCTATTCATTATAAAAAAAAAATAAAAAAAAACAAAACAACGTGATTTATGATTTAGGAAGAAAAAAATTAACTAATAATAGCAGTTTATGAAATCATATAATGTATGAAATTTTTTTAGTAGTTTTGTTATCACGTTGATTTAAATGTCATACATCGTGCCACTCTTTACTTTTTTATGGGACAATTAAATCAACAAACTAGGTAGAAATTCACACGCTGTCGTATTGTAGTTTTAGACACGAAAACGTTTGTTTTGTCCACTATTTTTGTTATGTTGATTTGTGAACTTAACTTTATACCATATTTTTAGTAATTATCTTTCAAGCGTTTAAATATGTATATAATAGTAAATATATACGTAAAAAAATGTATAATAAAACTAGAAATATATACATAATAAAACTTTATAATTCACGAATTTTATATTTCTTAATGAGTTTAATTTATAAAGATAAAGAAAATTATAAAAATGTAATATTTTAACATTTTTTTAATTTAATTTTGACACTTTTGTTTTATGCTATATGATTTATGTTGATAATATTAATATTTTTATATAAAGAAAAATATGAATTATAAAATTCAAATAAAAAACTGGTTTTAATGAATGAACTTTCAATATTCATGAGCCTTTTTTTTTTAATATTCAATCTCCACGGTTTTTAGACAAATAAAAAACTAACTAACTAACTAACTAACTAACTAACTAACTAACTAACTAACTAACTAACTAACTAACTAACTAACTAACTAACTAACTAACTAACTAACTAACTAACTAACTAACTAACTAACTAACTAACTAACTAACTAACTAACTAACTAACTAACTAACTAACTAACTAACTAACTAACTAACTAACTAACTAAATAACTAACCAAACCAACTAACCAACTAACTAAACCAGTAAATTAACAAATAAAATGTATGTATACAACTCATTATAGATCATAAAAATAAAAAAATAAAAGTGTCGTTCAAAGAAGAACGAAAGATATGTCAATCTTCAATATAATATTTTTTTTTACCAACGTAAGCCATAATTAAGGATTTAATAAACAGATTATCTTAAGTGGTTTTTGTGATAGTTTTGAATTTTTTTAAGCCCTAAATGATAGGAAGTAAGCAATATAAATTAATGCAGTAATTACTCTCACCCTGTGTATATATAGTATATAGTGTATGTATATGTTTCCAAACCTAAAACACGCCGCACATTGCTCTAAATATAATTTAAGCTTACGTCAAGAAATTAAGCTTGAGCAGGGCTTTAAAATGACATCAAAAATTTTATTGTAATTTATCGTTCAGATAACTTGGTTTATGTGTTATGTCTCCAGAGGAAACATGATTGAAGATGTGATGGAATAAATCAGGAAGAATTGTGTTTAATAAACGACATTTTAATGCAATAACGATAGTAAATTAACACATAACAAAACATGTCGCAAAAATAAAGAAAATATTGGAATTAAATGATAGTAAAATGAATTTTAAAACAATAGAAACAATGCAATATGAGATTTTTGTAAAAGAATGATTTTTTTATTATTTTTTAGGGAAAAAGCACGCAAGCAAAAAAACGCAACCTGAAGTAAAACAGATAAATACTTCTTGACAGGTATATTTACAACATAAAAGACAATCAGCAAAATTTAATCAAGACCTTAAGTATTTAAAATCAAACATAGTCCATTATAATATGTAAATTTAATAATTCCTGTTATATGAAAAATATTAATATGTCTAATATAAAAACTTTCAATTATTCGTGTTTTTTATTCAATTATTCAATCAAATTTATAATATAAAAAAAGTTTAGATGATATCAATGACACAAAATGAATGGATACTATTGATTTTAAATTGAATACCTGTCTGATTTAAACCACAGAAATATTTTAGACTACCTATGGTGTTGATTGCACCTTGGGTTTTTTGGAGAGCACACCTTGCGTCAAGGAGCGCGTGGCAAAGAGAGAGAGAGAGAGAGAGAGAGAGAGAGAGGCAATAAACACTGCTGGGCCCGGCCTAATTCCTTCTCCATTTCCTACGATAAGTGCTATAGTCCATCTTTTCACCACTACAGATCATAGATAAAGTCATCATGACTGCATATTCCATTCCATATAATAAAAATTATTGTTTAAAGTTAAAATTATTTATTAAACCTATACACACGATGAACTTATATAGAGTTTTATATATTAAAAACATATTTCATAAAAACTTGTCATAATCATTAAAATCTAATGATTTAATTAATGATAACACTAAAATATTATTGTATAAAATAAATATATAATATTATAAGATTATTAGAGTATATTGTTGACAGGTATGAGACTGATATATTGTTTTGTTTTTTTTTGTTTTTTTTTGTTTGTTTTTTTTTTGCTTTATTTAATTTTGTTGTTGCTAAAATTAACATTTTAACTGTAAAGGTGATAAGGTTTGATAAAAACTCAGGTATAAATGTTGTTAATATTTTTTAAATTAAAATCTTGTCTATATTTCTTTGTAACACATTTGACAAAAATAATTTCCATCATTAGAATTGCAACCTGCTTCAGTTTGTCGGGTACCAAAATTTTAACACAAAAACAGTCATTATTATTTTACGAATAATTGACGATTGCGGTTTTTAAACTCAACTTTGGAAGAAATTTCTAAGATTCTACTATTTTAAAAGTTACCGTGTATAAAGTTTAAAAAACCAATATTATTATGTTGTTTAGGCCGACTCTAAAACGTATCCCAGAAACAACCAATAAAATTTGAAATAATGAGCTACGTATGTGAATTACAACTATTTGAGCAAATAGTTGTATTGAGATGTGTAATTAAATGATATTATATTACTATCGCAGTGCTATTAAAATAATGTTTATACTTAATTTTTTATATTATGTATAGAATAACCTATTGGGGACAAGCTATAAAAATAAAATAATATATAGTTTATATATTCCTAAATTGAAGTTATATATATTATAATAACCAAAACTGGGGGGGAAAAAATTATAAAAATTTTCATAAAAAGTAAGTAAATTCAAAAGATTATACCTATAAATACAACCAAATAATGAGATCAAATAATGCTTGCTCAAAATAAAATTATATTCGTATATATTATTATTTTTAATATCATAGATGACTGATATAAAATTATAATATAAATTAATTTTTTTATATTTAATCTCAATTGCTAAGATAATTTAAGTATTGCATGTCACAAAATGTACAAAATGTTTTATTATTTAAATATTCTACTTTTTTTTTACATACTCGTAGTAGAGTACGTTATGTTTTTAAATGAAATACAATTCAAAACCGATGTTTTTTAAACGTGAAATAATTTAAACACTTTTTCTCTCTTTTTATTTTATTTTATGCGTAGGTATATAAAGAATATGGACCGCCTATATTTACATTTTTGTCACAAATTTGCATTTTATGTGATCTCCATGATCTCAGATAAAAATAAAGTTTCAAAAAAGACAAAACTATTTAACAAAACTACATAATATTATACTGAAATCTATGATTTATGAATAAATTTAAATGAAAACAACATCAGAAGTTAATTACTTTGTAACTTAATATTCTGTCTGCCGAAAAAAAAGAAGTACTTATCATAAGGAGCAATCAAAATAAACACTTCCTTTTTTTTCTATTCTTTGATTACTTATATATAAATATGTATAGTAATTTTATTGTTAAATTGTTCACAAGAACATTTACATTATTTTAAAACAAAAAGAAGGAAAGAAATACAAAATAAATATTTTTGACTGAAAGAAAAAAAAATGGCGAGTAAAGACAAAAATACATTTTCAATTGCAAGCTTTGGAAGTTTGGAACCGATATTTGTTATTAATCTATATAAAAATAATATGAAACACAAATCCAAGTTATATTTCGAAAAGAGATATATACTTGATTATGGGTTAAATATGAATTCATATGGATATCATGTTTTACAATATTTAGTTGTACAAGAATTTGGTTTCAGAATTAGGTAATTTTGAGATTTTTTTTATAAGAATTCAAAACATTTTGCTAGAAATTGACTTAAAAATTGTTCTGTATTTTTGGATGAAAAGTCGTGTAGAAGATTGTTAGTTCTAATGAATGTAATTTTTTTCCCACGTTCACTGCAAAATTTCTGTTGCTAAAATTACACGTTTAAAATGTCAAACCTGCATTATTATTAGCATTATTTTTTGTTAAAAAAAAGCAATAATTATTATAGCCTAAACTTTTAAAAAAATTCACCATAAAATATAAAAAAAATATATTAAAATTTCTTATAAAGTAATAAAATATAATTTGTAAACCATATAGTATAAGAAAGAGCAAAGCAGAGCTATATTATAAAACACTTAAAACATTATGCAGAGTAGTGCACGGCAAAGTTAAGTGGTTCGCGAGCGGTGTTTTAGAAGTGTGTGTATGTGTGCAGTGTGGTTCTGTTGAGGTCAGGATATAAGGGTGGGAACGAGGGAAAAATAACCCCTTGTGTCGCGGCAGCTATATAGTCAGCCTGCTTGGTTGCATCACTGTTGTGAAGCTGATGGTGTCTCAGGCCAAGCCAGGCCAGGCCAGCCTCTAATGGCGAGCACATTGGCGCCTAGCCTCTCAGACATACACACTCTCACGGCTAGACGCACTCCAATGTCGTAATCTTCATTACCAGCTTAATACTTTTTTAAACGAAAATATTTATTTATTTATTTTTTTAACTTAAATAAAAAATGCCTATCTCTATAAAATTTTTGGTGAGATTTAAAAATCAATTTTTTGGATTGTTTTCTCAATTTCAGATGTAGATTTTTTGTGTTGCAAGATTTTTGTCTTCTTTTTTTAATATAAATATTTAAAAAAATATTACATTATAGCTTAGTTTTCAGTAATTTTTAAAGATATAATCTTAATTAATATGAACTCAATAAACATCCATCGTTTCAGTTGTCTGTAAAATAATTGAAAATTGCTCCTTAAATTCTTCTAAACGTCCCAAATAAATAAATAATTGAACTAAATCAATACGGATATTTGAAATTTATCGATTATTTAAATAAATATATAAAATATATTTTTTTGTATATTGTCTTTTTTTTTATTTACATCTAAACTAGAATTTTAAAAAAAGCATCAATTTGCCTCAGTTTTAATAATAATTAATATATAGAAAATAACTTCAAAACAAGGGGTTGCTTTAAGATCATATCTGCAAGAGTATATTATCCCAAAACTATTATAAATTATAATTATTCCTCTCTTCCTCTTATTCTTTCTGGAAAAAAATGTTATATATGTATAATATTAATTATGTATGAAAGCGTGAACAGCTATTATATTGTTTTAATAGTTTAATTTCTCAATTAATTGTTTTCAATCAATTTAATTTAAAATTGCATTCAACAGCTGTAATTAAAAAAAAAACGTAATCAATTTTTTATGATAATTTTATTTACATAACTGTTGAAAAGGAAAGGGGAAAAAATAATTTAAGGTAGGTATTTAATTGATTCATTATTAATTATTAACTACCATAAGAAAATTTATTTGATCAATCAATCACTTCCTGTTGATTTTAATCAATATAAAATTAATCAGCTGCAGGTTTAGATTATTTTTTTTTATAACATAAAAAAAATAATAATAGTATGGAGTTTTTTTTTCTTTTTTTTTTTTTTTTTAATATTTTGGTTTATTATTTGAGAGTGTGCGGGAGGTACAAACTTGTGAAAAAAATGTACGCCATGCTTTCTCTTTGTTTGCGTGTATAAATCCAATTAGAGGTTTTAGTTTGGGCACCTGAAAAGGCGCCCTATCATTGGCCTATTATCCTGCAAAACTTCTCTATATGTATATAACACTGGGGGCTATGGTTTATCGTGCAGAAAACTATACGATTGTTTCTCTCTCTCTCTCTCTCTCTCTCTCTCTCTCTCTCTCTCTCTCTCTCTCTCTCTCTCTCTCTCTCTCTCTCTCTCTCTCTCTCTCTCTCTCTCTCTCTCTCTCTCTCTCTCTCTCTCTCTCTCTCTCTCTCTCTCTCTCTCTCTCTCTCTCTCTCTCTCTCATATCATATACATTATTAGATATTATCATATAAAAGCCTATATAAAAAAACGTATTATATTTCCCTTGATATATTTTGATAGATTAAATTTGAAATCAATCATTTGACTATATTATATAATGATATAAAAAATATATATCATTAATAAAATATATTATACCTCTTATCGGTTAATGTACTTTAAATAATATAATTCTAAATATATATTATAAATTGGTTTTTTTTTTTAAATATATATTATAAAATTCCAAAATTTAATTTAAAATTAAATACTTTTTTATATGTGAAAATTTCAATGTTTTTGAAAAAAAAGTTCAAAATAAAAAGTTCTTCTTTTTTTTTTCTTCTTATCTTTGTATCAGTTTTTAATCTTGTTTTTACCTAGACATTAAAAATTGTAAATGCAGTAAAAAAATAATAAAAATGATAAGATTTTTTCTGTATATTATAATGAGAGAGAGAGAGAGAGAGACTGGGCAATCCTTTGTTGTTCATTCATATATTAGTTTTTATTACATTAAAAGATTTTTAAGATGTTTAGCTTTATGTTAACTAGAAAACGTTATACCCTATATACACGCACAATTGGCTCTCTGATTTTTTTTCAAACATCAACTGTCTGACCAGTGTCTGACTGAGAAAATGGAATAATATTCCTGACAATTTTCTGTAATATCTACATATACGCTTTATTAGAGATGTAGAGCAAGAGACAACATTTTAATTCTAAAAGTGTTTAAAATTTCCACATAAAATACTGTATATATGAAAATTAATTTATGAGATTCATATAAAAATAACAAAAGTTGTGAACATTTTTTTTTTTTTTTTTTTTTTTTTGATATGAAGTCTCGTGTCTCATAAAACGGTGGACATGTGATAAGATGATAAGCGATAAGAAAATGCAGCGATACAATAAGCGCTACCTGCCAGGCCTTCCACCCATGCGACCAACAAACAAATGACTACCGCATGCTAAATATAAATAAACTTGATGTTATATTTTAAATTATTTTTACGTGCACCTTATCATGGTTTTTATACTTTTTTTTTTTTTTTTTTTTGATGAAATATTAATATTATTGTTTTGTATGAAATATTTTATTTTTACATTCATATATATCATACTTTTTATTATATTATTGTAGAGAAATATAATGAAAAAGAATTTAATGAAATTATATGTAGATATATGGGTAGTTTAGTTATTAAGGAATGCAATAAAGATTATCATTGAAATAGGAAACTATTAAAATTAATTTGCATTATGTTGATTTTTGAGCCTTTAAAAAAGTGTTAAGATTTTTTTTTTTTCTTTTAGCGTCCCCCTTTCCCTTTCTCAAACTTTTTATTGGTACTTTATTTTGAATTCTTTGAGACTATAAAAATTTATTAATAAAATATGGTAATGTTGCTGTAGAAAAATGTTAACAATTTATTATTTCTTTGTTTATTTTTAAAATAGATTTAGTATAGTTGAGTGCATGGTCAAGAAAAATCAAGTATTATTCTTATAAATCACAAATAAATTTTAAATTTTTGTATATATGAAAAGATTGGTCAATTTTTTTTTCTAATTTTGATAACGTCTTTAAACAATAATTTTAAAATATATAATATTGTGTTAACCTGAATAAAATCCTACTTTCATAAAAAATATTCAAAACCATTACTTAATTTACTTTTTTTTTTCGCATTGCAAATTGTTTTCAAAATTAATGAAGAGCATATATGTTACTCAAAAATGTAATTTTCTCTTTAAGAAGGAAGACTTTATACACTAATTAAATAATAACAATATAAAACAGGAGATTGCATTGGGAACTTAGAATCTGGAATTAAAATGTGTATTATTTAGATACATTTTTAAAGCGCAAGCTTATGAGGATTTAGGATGAACTTAGTTTATTGTTAAGCACCAAATTTTTTTTTCTTTAAAAAATTGTGTATATTGTTCCTTTTTCATCCTTAAAAAAATAGTAAACAACATATCCCATTCTGCGTTTTAATCTGGTTCCATCATTAAATTATTATTACCCTTTTCTGCAATACCGCGCATAGTTTGAGCATATTTATAAATAAATTTACACTGAATTACAAAATACTGTTTTGTTTTTGAATTTTAGATCTTTATTTTTTCAATTCACAGAAAAATGATACACGATATTTCCTAGAAAATGTGAGAAAAGGAGAATAAAAAAAGGTATCGATTAATAAAAAATATAATGCTGCATGTTTGGGACATAATTTGATATGATAATATCATATTTAAACATTCACCATGACACTAAACTTTACCATAAAACATAAAATTTATAGTATTTTTTATCATAATATTATTATGATTATATTTTTATATACTTTATAATATACCCTATTATCATGCAAATAATAAAATAATTGTAATTTTTTTTTCATGGTTTTTAAAATAGTTTTCTTTTTTGTCTCAAAGAAAAAATATATAATTATACATGAGTGGATTTGAATCATTTATATGTAAAAATATTTTGAAATAGAGTTGAAATGTGAAATATGGTCCGCATGTGACTAAAGAATATAACGACAACACGCAAACTAAAAGTCACATCAGGCATCTATGTGCACGAAATGTGGACGAAACCATGAGAGATTATCAATATAAAATCCATTTTAATTTCCCTCTTTGTTAGTTTATTCTAAAAAAAAAAAATAATAATAATAATAATAAAACAAAAACTTTGTTGAAATACAACCTATATATTATTATATGTACGTTGAATATTACATTTTATAGGTATATTTAACAACCACAATTCTCTTGTTTAGTTTATGCAATTTCCTGCATTTGATTACTGGTTTTCCATTTTACTGTTTATTTTTTTGATTTTTTTTATAATTATTATTATTTTTTTAAGATATGATTTTTTTCTTCTTTTTATTACAGTATTTTTTATAAACTTTATCCTGTGTAGTATAATATATTACATACACTATTTTCTTTCAGCATCTCAAAAATTCAGAGAATATAAAAAACGAATCTCAACACCCAACATTATATAAAGTACATGGTCCCCCCCCCCCCCCCGCCTCTTATGAAGAGATTAATATAATATAAATATAATCATTATATATTCTTGAAAAATAATTATATAGTATATAGGGTTTTACTCAATGGGTTCATAGCTTTATTTGTTTAATTTTATTATTAAACATTTTGCAAAGTTTGTTCAATAAAAGAAATGTAGAAAGAGGCTTTAAAATAATAAAAAACTATTGTTTGTTTATAGGAGACTCATGTAGTTATATATCCATTATTCTTTTATGCATATTTTTTATATATTATATTGCTTATATTATTATTTATTTTTATTTTTTTGCGATGTTGTATTTCATGTTGTACAAGTGCGCACTTATAAAAGTTTTTACATTCAAACGCTAATAGCTCCACTTTTTATATGCCATTTTATAATCTCAAATATATTATATGTACGAACATATTATATATAAACAATGCATGGGGGACCAATTATAATAATATAATTTTATTGTATTTATGTAATTACTTAATTTTTCTTTACAATATTAATGTGCATGCAATGCACATAAATTGATTGAAAGTTTCCATGCACGGACAAAACTAATTATTTGTATAATATATAATATATATTATATAAAGCCGGATTTTAGCAATCGTGAATAGTAATTATGCTATGTATAGCAAAACAAGTATGTTGTATTATGCTATTACAAATAATAATATTTATACTATAAATTACATTGATGCAGCATGAGTGTTACGTAATTTGTTATATCCGTGTGTCGATAGTTAACAACTGTTACTCCGATAATACATCAATAATAGAAATCATCAAAATTAATTGATTTTAAATTGTAGTTATTATTTACAATGCTATGATAATCATAATAATTTTAATCAATTATGTAAATATACATTATATTATGTTCAATGTTAAGTTTATATTTAACGTTTTTGAATAATTCTGATTTCTGACCAATTTTATATAAACATATATAATTTGATATAATTTCTTAGACCAACATATTATTATAGGGTTTCTTAATGAAATTTGTTTCGTTAGTTACATTATACAAAGTCACTTTGAGTGTATTGTGCACCAAGTGTATTGCAATATAAAACTTTATTATATATATAGCCTCATATGAGTGAGAAAATAAAGAAATAAAATATTGCAGTTGTATGAACATATAGTAGAACCATGCATAATGGTAGAACGTATGAATAAATTAATGGTATGACAATAAATATGTCAATATAATATCTGAAAAATTGGACTCTATAATCATATAAAGTAATGCTTTATATAGCGTTACCACGTAACATATAGCAGTATTTAATAGATTTGATTGGATGGAAATTTAAGCTTTTTTAATTTTAATTTTTTAAAATATATTTTTGCACATTGAAAATATTGCATCATATACAGTATAATATAGTAACATGACTTAAACCCGTTCAAAAACTTATAATTCAAGTAAAAATATTTAAATCATTTTTAATACTGTATAGTTTAAACACTCTTATAAAACACGGAAGACAGAAAGATTCTTTTATACAGATATCGTTTTGAAATATTATTATTAAAAATATACAGTGATTCTTTTGTAGCATAAAAAAAATATGAAAAAGAATATTGAATACATTTTCCCATAATGAGAGAATAAAATTATTTTTTTAAAAAGATAAAAATTCGCTATTCTAGTAAATTTTCTCAACGATCCTAAACATTTCAATCGTTGAACTTTATATACATAAAAAGAAAAAAACAAACTAAAAACAAACAAAAAGAAAAATAATTATATAAAGAAAAAGTATATTTGTTATCAGTTTCTTATAATATAAAAAAGTATAATTGAAATACTAGTGTGTGTTAATTTAGAACAAAAAAAACTTATAAACAGTAATTATATATATCATAATGATGACGGGATGTCAAACATTGAATGCATTTTAAAACCAAAATTTTTAAAATGGCACAATTAAATTAAATTTCTACTATTTATTATTATTTTTTTAAATGATATACAATTAACAAAAGAAGAAAAAAAAAATGTAGATATGAAGGTATTATTAAAATTGTTAATGACCGTTAAAATAAATATCATATATAAATAATAATATTGTTATATACATATATAATAGTAGTGTTTTAGAAATTATTATCCCCCTCTTTTATATAAATATATATATATGTATTTGAACCTGCAATAAGAGAAACGAAATGATACTATATTATTTATAATTTGTGGCAAGATCGCGTTTTTTCTACGCTCTAGATGTATGTTTGGCCTGCACGTAAATCAAAGAGCATGAAATGTTAACCACAACATGGTCAAGGGGGGTCTATAGCTGTCATGACTGACCAATCACATGCTATTTTAATCCCTACAAAATAGGGGTGGAGAATTTTATTGTACTTCCATATTAAAATGTACTCTTTATTTCCCTTCCCCGATTATATAAAACAACATTTGTTTAAAAAATAAGTAATTATGCTTCTATTTTTTATTACGTTATATATTTTTGCGTTAACATTTTTATATTATACTCTCGTAATCATATAATATAAAAAAGTACTAATCCATAAAAAAACAAGTCAATTAATTAGTTGGTAATATTAATTATAATTAAAATTACTACGGTAAAGTAATAAAGAGAATATTTTTAAGATAATTTTTGTATGTATTAAAATAATACTTTCAGTCAAATATATTATATATTATATATATATATATATATATATATATATATATATATATATATATATATATATATATATATATATAAATATATATATATATATATATATATATATATATATATATATATATATATATATATATATATATATATATGTACACACACACACACACACACATAATGATTGTGATAAGCTTAAACTTGATAACATTTTATACTTATTACTTTACAATTTTAATTGTCACGTATATCCACACTTTTGTATATCACTTCATTAGAATTCAAAACAAAAATTATTATTAATAAAAAAAAAATTTAAAAAACGCTTGCCTTTTTTTTTATTATTTTTTTTATCATAATTATTATTATTATTATTTTTTTTTTTGTATTATTATATTGTAGTTCATATGAACACAATAAATTTATAAAAAAAAATTCAAGTGACCAAACTTTATTTCAGATTTAAGCAAAATGTAGAATTGCTAATCGTTATAACTAAAAAGTATGAAAAATAAAATTTGATGTATAGATACTGGTTGATGTAAATATAGCAATATAATTAATACAAACAAAAACAGATACTCAGATACTGTAAAAATTATAATTTTTCTGCGATAATTTTTGTTCATTTTCCCCCCTAAAAAAGACTTGCTTGTTTTATTTTTTTTTTAAATGTTAAAAATTTGCGTTAAAGGCGTAGAACACCTTGAACAAAAAACTTGCCTAATATCCTAACATACCCAAATATCAACATTATTTTGGCCGGAGTCATTGATTTCTAATTTATTTTCCATTTACAAAATGTCAGTTGCGGGTTTACTACGTCACAGCTCGCCTGGTCCACGCGCGCAGAAACAGGCGAGCTGTGACGTAGTAAACCCGCAACTGACATTTTGTAAATGGAAAATAAATTAGAAATCAATGACTCCGGCCAAAATAATGTTGATATTTGGGTATTTTAGGATATTAGGCAAGTTTTTTGTTCAAGGTGTTCTACGTCTTTAACTTGTAACTTATCTTTCAGAACGTATAGATTTCAAATTTATCCGATATTATATCGTATCATGTAAAATAATATTAATAAAAAAAATCCAACTTATAATATTTATTTTATCCATCAAAAATATATGTTACTCTGCGAGCGACTATATAATAATATCAGTGTGTGTGTATTGAAGTGTGTAAAGATGGCTGATACACAAATTGATGTAGAGTTTTGCTGCTGTTGCTGGTGACAGTTTCGCGAGCTTAGAGAGAGGCCGCGCAGTAGCTTATATGACATGCCCCCATGCCGCGATAATGAGGTGAGATAGGCATAAAGTTAGAGACCCGCGTCACGACAAAACCACAATCAAATGAGATAGACATACGGGCGTATGCACATGCATATTATACTTACATTAATATTTATCTTTTACCTTATATAAATAAAATCAAATATAATAAATTAATGATTTTGATTTTATATATAATATTATGTATAATATGTATATATTTATTTATTTAATTATTGCACAGGCATATAAAAAATAAACAAGAAGCTAAAACACAAATTCCAAACATGGTTTTAAATACAAGAAAAAACCCTGCTAACGCGTTCTTTTCTTGTTTAACCCTAGAAGTTGCGATGTAAACAACATTTAATGGTGCGGTAAACCAACTTTAATTTGTTATTCACAACTCAACCATAAATTACCTTCTTTTTTTTTTACTTCTTTTTTTTTACGGAAATGTATAAAAAATAATTAATTAACTTATGAAAATTATTTTACACTGCAAATGCAAATTGTAAATTTAATATAAATTTTAAAGTCAGTCTTATTTTATGAACGTTGAAATCTTGCATGATGATTTTTTTTTTAATTATACCTGTTAAAGTTTTTTTTCTTTAATTGGGTATAGTTTCAAATGCTATACTGTATAGTTCTGATAAATATTTATATTTTCGTATTCATTTTTCGGTGTGATTTAAAAATTTTACTGTATGTTTTGCACTTATTGTGACGGCCCACCAATTGTTACAATCATTATTGAATTACATCGATAGTATACTGTATTTATATTCAGTATAATGATGTATTTTATTGTAAAGAAAAAATATAGTTTTGAATAAAGAAGAATACTTATTTATTATGGACTTGCTGTTTAAATAAATAAATAATTGAAGTTAAAAGTTATTATTATTATTTGATTAGATTTTTTTAAAATTGTTCTCTAAATTTTTTTTAAATATTAAAAAAAAAAAATTATCTAATCATTAAGTTTAACAAAAACAATAATAAACAAAAATAACAAAAAATCTATCATTCAAGTCATGCATTTAGCTAAAGTAATGCAGGGGGAAAAAACTTGCACTTTAAATTGCACAAGCTGTTAAATAATGGTATAGAGTATCTTTAGCGTGTTTGTTCTAATAACATTTTTATTTGTGACATGATTTTTCTCCATCTCTAACCTTCCCAATGCTCAGTTATTTAAATTCTATTTAAAAAAATTAGCTGATAATGAATATTACACAAAAAAAACAAAGAAAGAAAACAACATATTTGTAAATTCATTTAACACACATGAAGACGACACTAAAAAATATCAGCTATATGCAAAATATTTCAATATCTTAAAATCATGATACGTAATGTATATAAAAATAATTATTTACTCTTAATTATAAGAATATTAGATTAATTATGAATAGATAATAATATGTAAACTTTTACATCTGTTGCTGTGAACAATCAAAAGTCTAAATAAATAAAATAATAATAATAAAAAATATTGTCCAAGAAACTTTAAAGTTTCACTTGATGTGTACATACGTTTGTTGTTAAGTGAACCATATAAACAGAGATAGAAATGAAATTTATTTCTATAAATATAAATGTATAAAAATAAGTACTAAAATTATTTAGTAATCAGTAAACATTCAAAGCTTATTACTAGTGATCTAAATATATAAAAACAAGCGCGCGGTCTTCAGCACCCCCAGCACCGGTGCAAGTGCGCCCGCTATCGCGGCGCGTCAACTAGCGCGATTATCGCACATAACAAAAAGTACAAATAAACTTACCGGCGCACACAACATTGCATATTAATAGTCACGACTGATAACCAATTTTCCTATACATGACATGCAGAGCTGGGGATAAATAATGACGTTGATAACAATACACCTTTTATATTGTTGTTTATGTAAAGTATAATAGTCACCTTTTTGTATTCTTTTTCTTTCTTTTTTTTTTCTTTCTTTTAAACGCTATATTACGACATGTTTATTTTAATGTTGTTGAAGTCAGAATATATGCATTTCAGAATTTGCTACATAAAAAAAGAAGAAGAAGGGAAAAAAAAGTCAGTAAAATTTTTCTCCCAGTGAGAATTAAAAAAAAAATGGTCAAAGATTCGCTCATGTGAATGATAAAACATAAAAATAAGGCAAATGTTGTATATTTATATATATATATATATATATAGAGAGAGAGAGAGAGAGAGTAATGTACATAATGGAAAGTTTCAAGCTAGAAATAATTTTAAAATATAACTAAACTTTTTGTAGAATAGTTATTTGCCCATATTTTAGTAAACCACAATTAAATATATTTTTTTTTTAATTTTTGTATTTCTATTTATTATTCACAAAAACTTTTAAAACCAATAGCATATTGTAGCTTTAATCCATCTCACGTTAGTTTATTGCCATGGTCATGAATTGTCAAGAGGATGAATCATTGTGAATGAATTGTTTTTGTTTACTATATAATATACAATAAAGTTGGATATGAGTAACAAATAATAACAAATCAGTAGATTTATTGCGATTATAGATTATAGGATTATTTAGGTATTATAAAGTATATGAGTGATTTGAAATGTCAAGTGTTTTTTGCGTAGAGTATATAAGATTATGGCTATCAACATATATGTGTATAATATAATATAATTATAATATACATTATTATAATTTGGTATTATGATTCTGAATTGCTGAATTTAAGATAAACAGCTCTGTATTTTTAAGCACAAAACATAAATTATAATTTTCATTATCATGTAAACATAGTGAATAAACAAAAAATTAAAACTAACAATAATTTTCCACATTATATACATCTTCAATAATTTACGTTAAATTAAGTTGAAATAAAAAATGCTTTTAACGCAAAAAAATAACGAAAATATAACCTTAAATTTAAGTTTAATGAACAGCTTAAGAATTTTTATGTATTATATAAAAAAAAAAATAGCACACAAGTTTTTTGTCTTGTTATGTCATAAATTATTCCCCATTAGATTGCTCTATCACTGAAGAATCTTAATTTGAAGAAGATTGCTTAGATTTTTGAACATTTAGTCAAAAGACAGCGATGCTTATGTATGCTGTTAATTAAAATACAAGGCGTGGTCTAATCAGCATATCAACATTGCCACATGAATCTCAATTTCAAAAAACAAAAAATAATAAAATAAAAATAAAAACTCTCATGAACTTTTTTTTATTGATACGATATTGAGTGTTTTACAATACTTAAGAATGTGATAATTTTGATATTACATTATTTAATGAGGACTATATTTATTGCGTAAATTTTTAGCGTATATATAGAAATCATATCGAGCATAATATAGTTTTTTATAACCATGTTTTACTGATAATGAATGAGCACTGTGACAAGAGTCTCAATATATAATAATGTTTTATTTATTACTTCGTTATCATAAAATATTTCTAAATGCAGCGCATATTTTTTTTCTTTTTTCTTCAAATATTTTACTTTTGTTTTGATTGGACTTTTAGTTGTAAAAAAACACATCTCTATCAGTTTGAAGTTTGATAATGTTATATTTTTAACTTTATAAAAAAACTTTATCTAACACATTTATTTTTTCAAACATTAAACATAATTTAATTTTGTGCAAACAAAATACTAATACATATATAAATATATATATACACATATTAATATCAGTTTTTGTTTTTACATTCTACATAACTATTAAATTTGATAACGTATATTGAAAAGTGCTGGTATTTTTAAAATGTCAAAATAAAATTCAGATTTATTTAGGTGGATAGTAAATAGCAAATATTGTGTAATGTTTTAATTTGCAAAGACTTGCGAAATTCAACCGTAATAAAATATTGTAATATTAAATCATTTAAATTTATATATATTTATTTAAAAGGAGGTGATTTTTTCACGTGTACTTTAATTGATGTTTTATTGATGTTTTCCAAAAAAAAAAAAAAAAAAAAAAAAAAAAGTGTGACGTTAATAACTAACTGCGTTAGCTTATAGTTTCTGATAAAATACATTTTATTATATAATTATACATGCATTAATATGTATAAATGTATACATATTATACATACGTATTTATGTGTTTGTTTACACACATATATAAGCAATATAAAGGAATTAACTTTTTCTTCTTCTTTTTTAGTTTTTCTTTGTGTATGTTTTATAATTGTCATATATTAAATACTTCAATACTTTTAGTTTTTTAATCTTTATATATGAAAGTAGTAAATCTTCTTTTCTTATATAAAGTTCATTAAAATTTTGATTCCACATCCATTTTTTTATTAAATATCTATACATAATACTTTAAACAAAAATTTCAGGAAAAAAATTACTGAAATAGATCATTTCATGATCTAAATTCAGTATTCTATAAATTTTATTAGAAATTATCGAAACAGAGAATGAGAGAGGTTCAGTAATATTCCAAAAGAAATTTTTAGATCTTGCATCTCTTTTACTTTCATGCTCATGCAAAAGTTTATTCATTATATTTACTCGAGGGCAAGCTATATATTATAGTTTTAGGTTTATGAATTTGCATGTTTTTGAAATTGAATTATTTACTATATTACCTGTACAGTATGATAAAGTGCTTTTAAATAACAATAGGTTCATAAGCATAGTAAATAAACATTTAAACAAAAAGTTTTAATAAATAATATTGGTTATATAATGTATTATCTACAGATGATTATTTAACATTAAATAAAGTTATAGAAATTTTGATAAAAGTTGCAGTTTTTAAAAATAAAAACTTTTCTGGGTCTCTTAAAAAAATATGATGAAAATAAATACTAATTTTATTCTGTCACTCTTTCATGATCAGTATATAATTATAATACCATATAGAATTGACTTGTAACAACTGTCATATCAATATTCCCTACAGTAATGAAGAGTCCAATATTTTAATAAAAATAAAAATAATATTAAATAATACTCGTTTATTTAATTGTCAAAAAAAAAAAAATATATATCGATATGTATAGTCTTTTTTTATTTTTTTTTTATTTAACAAACGTATATAGTTTTTTTCTTATTATTATTATTATCTTCTATTTTTAATTTTCTAAAATAATTATATATCAATGATACGAATATAATTATATCTCTACATGATAATGATGTAAGTGCGATGATGTATGATATAGTGCGTATACCCCAAAATTTAAATAATAATCAGCCTCTGCTGGTAAAAATTAATTTTTATATCAACTTATCATAAACATTCAGGAACTGTGAAGACTTTTTTCAGTACACTCAGTTAATATATAACATAATTTTTCAATCCTTGCCTGTATAATTTAATATGAAGTTGTCATCAAATTATTAAACACCTTCCCCCATATTTACTTTTTATCTTTCCTATGCACAATATTAAAAAAAATTATATATCTCACTTTCAATTATTTATGTTTTGTTTACACAATGGCGTGTAAGAAATTCTCAGTTAAAATTATCAGGTTTCAATCAATATTATCAATCTCTAATCAATTTGTGTATCAGATGCTGTCACAACCTCCCCCCCCCCCCCCCCAACAAGGTTCAAATAACAATAGAATTTCCATAAAACACATTTCATCTATATATTGATATTCTCCAAATCTACCCTAATTTGAATGATTTAAAATAATTATTTATGTGATGTACCCTAAAATTGACAGAAAATTGTAGAAATAACAAAAGACACCTACCTTGTAAAAACTCCTGTGGGTTGCAGTAGTCCTAACACAAGCGTGTTTTTGTGAGTTGCGCGGCGCGTGTTTTGTTCGTGTTTCGCACCTTGACGGCTTGCGACTGAAGTTACCTTAAAACCGCAGCAGCCGCGGAGCGTGAGAGACACGCCCCCTCTTGTAATATTACGTAAAACATTGGTTGGCAAGTTTCCCAAGCCTTTTTCATTGGCTTTTAAAAATTTTGATATCACTTTTTTTTTTTGATATGGTTTGATACTCCGCCTACAATATGGTGGAGCCTTTAAGAATTAGCATCTGGAAATATATATTTATATATCAAGGGAAGGGGTAAATAATAATAATAATACATAAAAAAGAATAAAAATATCGTTTTTTATTATGTAAATCAAGGTATGGATATTATATATATATATTTTTTATATATAATATAATGATATCAGTTAAGTATTATAAATTTTATTATGTGTCAAAATATATGTGGCAATAATTCATTTTTATTAATATTATAATATATGTAAATGATACATATTTATGGTATATATACTTATGATTATGATTATTATTTTTTATTATATATAGGTATTAAAATATTATTATTTTTCAATGTAGTAGCTTTTAAGTAGCTTGTATTAAATAGTAATAAAATGATATATGATCGAAAAAAATACTATAAAATGATTTGAAATAATCAAAAAGTCATATCAAAGAGTCTCTTTATTGTCTGATGATATAAGTTTCAGTGTTGAAATGTATTCTTCGTGATTTACGATCTATGAATAAAGCTTACATTATTACAATGTTTTAATATATAATGGGTTTTTATTATTATTGTTTAATTACTCATATACATTACGTTAAGGTAATCCGTTAGTTTTGATGGTTTTTGCAAAAAGTTAATAATTTTACAAAAATTTAGCTCAAATTATGGCACTGACATTTATATTTTAAAGTTTTTACATGTATTTCAATTTTTAGTGTGTTCAAAAAGTTGCCTATATGTTCAGGGGCTAATTTTGCGTAACGCAGCAGACAGTCAATTTGATAGAAAGAAGATAATGTTTTAACTTTTAAATTAAAGTTATAATTAAAAACAATAGATTATGTTACATTTATGTTAGATTTAATTGTTATATAGTCTTTTTCACTTATATTATTAAAAAACTACAATATTTTCACTGTACGCGCGGTATGCAAATAAATTTCTCAATATATGTTGCAGTAAATAAATACTTTGGCATATAGCATAAATGTTATTATTTGGAAAATTCATAAATCAGTATGCTGTATAACATAAATGTTATGTTGTACAGCATAATCACTCTCCATTGAAGTATACGTTATGTTATTATACTTATTATGCTATACAGTTTGTTAGGTGGCTATTACGAAATGGAGCAACAGTGTACAATTGTTATGTATTTATTTATGTCCGTATATGGGATAATATTAATTAATGAGATGAATGATGATATATGTACTATAACTCAAAATAATTAACATATTTAAATAAAATTCAATTGAAAATTTTAAAGCAAAAAAAGAGGAAAAAAATTGAATATCAGTAATAAGTGAACTGTCATTTTTTACATTTTCCATTAAAACTATTTTGATAGTGATCAAGCTATGGCCTGATAATAAAACAAAAAACAGCATTAACAAAAACTTACTATTGAATATGAAAATTTTCAAATAGGTTTGAAAGAACTAGAAGCTATAATAATAAATGTCTCATGTTAATTACTCTGTAAAATCTATGTGTATAGATGTCTCTTGCTGTATTAATATATTTTTCATGTGTCTTCTCGTGTTGAGGTCAAGATTTTAAAAATAAGGCAGCCAGACCTCACATCGCCTTAATCAAAGTGATTATTTATTATTGTAGCTAAACTATGAAATTAAATACCATTACGTTTAAAGAATTTACAGGAACAAAAATTAAGTAACAAAAAAAAAACTATATAAACGTTCATAATTTAAACTTTGTAATTGATTTCAACGGTCAAATTTTGTGATATAGATATTGGAGAATAAACTAAATTTTTATTATTTTATTTGAGAATTCACAAGTTAAAATATTAGTTTCTGTGATTTATTTTGATATTTTAGTATCACCAAAATGCATTATGATATATAAAATTGGTAAATAAATATTACAATAACCAGTGAATAAGGTTGGATTAGATTCTGTAAATTGACAAAGGAAAAAGAAAAAAAAAAGAGGAAAAATAATATATAGTAGAACACAATATAACAAAAATTCTCATGATTATATATCAATGTAAATATATTCTCAATTAACTAATTTTAATTACTAACCAATTTTTTCTAAATAAAATATCAAGTGGGATGTATATATATATATATATTCTCAATTATAAATGAATAGAAATTTAACTTAAATTAAAATTCAAGTATATAAACTAACTAATCACACTTAAAAATTATCAAAAAGATTATTTAAAATAATTTTTACGTTATATGTTAATACTACTAACAAATATTGTATAACTGACTGTACTGTTAAATAGTTGGGTAAATTGAGAGGTTGTACGCCTGATTTCGTCCAATAAAAACCGTTAATTATGATTATTATTAACACAAATTGGTGCTTATATATATGACTAAAAATATTGCATCTTAATTGTTCTTAAATTTCACAAGCTCAGAATTCAACTATATATAAGCATTTTAGTCTTTGTTAGTTATAACATTGTAAAAAAGAAGAACAAATCTGTTTATAATATTGCTCAATTTCTATAAAAATAAAACTGTATAGTTTTGAAACAATTTAGAAATATGTGTTAATCATATTTAAAAACAAAATCATAGAAATAATCTAGAACAGCCATGCACTAAAAATTTTATTATTATTTTACAAGTACTAAAATATATTATGATAACTTATAACATAAATAAATATTTTATATACTCTTCTTTTGAACTAATGTTAAAATTATCATTTTTTTTTAGAGGATGTCAAAAATAAAATTGAAAAGAAAAGTGTATTTTAAGTATATTCATAAGTGAAAAAAAAAGAGAGAAGGGAATTTTATTGTTTACAAGATTAAAAATTATCTCTTTCTTGTTTGTGTTTGCTTCGTGTTTTATTATTTGATTGGATGTCCGTTCATGAATAAATGTATCATTTTTATGATAAGAATTACTCGAAAAAATTATAGTGACTTTGTCATGATATAACTAATTTAATATTCATTAATAAAAGTGAATAAAGCAGTCTTATAATATTATATTATTTTTATTTAAATTCTTTTTTCATGTATTTGAAAGACAAGTATAACATATTACAATATATTGATTATGGTAATAATATCATCACAAAAAATTTGAATTTATGATAACTCTAACTAAGATGCTTCTTCCATTTGCATTATATACTGTATTTATTATATATATATATATATATATATATATATATATATATATATATATATATATATATATATATATATATAATCTTTTATAGTTGTAACAAGATTTTCATTAATTTTTGCATATCATGAGACGAATGCTTTAAAAGCTTTTGAAATTATTGATAGAAAAGTTAGAAGAGAAAAGTATATATACTGCGGAGAGAGAGAGAGAGAGAGAGAGAGAGAGAGAGAGAGAGAGGAGAGAGAGAGAGAGAGAGAGAGAGAGAGAGAGAGAGAGAGAACCGTATTCGTATGGAAATCACTGTAAAATTATTTATATTAAATTATAAATCCGTATTATAAAAAGTTTTATAATAAAAGTAAAAATGATCTCAAGTAAAAAACAAATTTTCAAACTGGAAATCTACAAAACAAATAATCTCATGATTAATATTAATTACCTTTTCTTATGCATGATATTTGATATTTTTTGAAGGACCTTAAAACTATAAAAATTTGCCTTCTTTTATCAATTATTTTTATGCCCATGGTATTATTTTGTATTACTACATGATTAATAATTTTTAAATTTATTAATTGAAACGAATCCACTGTAAGTTTAATAATTAATTGCATTAAATATGATGCCAAATATAAAAATAAAATTCTATAAAAATATTGGAATAATAAGCTGTTCCACCCCTCAAACCGCTATCTTGTTGCTACAATTTGTAATCATATAAAGACAAATTTTGTGATTACGTTCACGTCACGGCAAGAAATGCTTAACATTTAATTTCTCATTTCCTCCCTTTGCTTATCTTAATTCTTACTTCTCTCTCTCTCTCTCTCTCTCTCTCTCTCTCTCTCTCTCTCTCTCTCTCTTTTTTCTGATATAGACGAATTCAAATAAAGAAACAGAAAAAAATAGCTATATATCTCTCTGTCATTTTTAATTGCTTTATTATGGAAATTTTACTTATTTAATATTTTATATATATCCTATTTATATAATTTTAATTCGCAATTTAAATTTTAAATGATATTTATAAATTATGATCTCATGTTAATAATATTGTTATATAATTGTAAGCTTATCAACACAATAATATTTAATTGTTTTCTTTGTTGTAAAAAATTGTATATAATATGAAAAGTGCGTTTTTTTTTCTTCTGAGAGAATATAAATAATATACAGTCACATAAAATATATACATTTGTTTTTGTCATGCTATATAACGTGAGTTTAAGAAAAGAATACGTTGGGATTGCAAAACATTGTTAAATTATACATCTAGCTTTATTTCTAAATGTGTACGGAAGAAGGTATTATAGAAACTGAAAAAAAAAAAAAAAAAATAGAAAGAAAGAAACTGAAAGTATCAATTTCCAAAAGTAGTAAAAATTATAAAGTTCAAAATGCAATGCGATAGTTGGACTTCAGATACAACAAGTATGACAAAATCATTGGGTTATTCAATAATAATCCGGGAGTGCGCGAGCATTAAAATAAATACGTATGAATAATTGTGCAAGCTCATTTTCAGAAACATTTATTTCGTAAAACATAATTTATTGTTATATAGCTATAATTATGTTATATTGTTTAAATATTATAATGTACAGCATAATTATTGCTTATGCTGTTCCAATTTATCAATATTTATGCTATAATGACATAAATGCATGCAGCATAAATTATACGTAATTTGTTATTTCCGTAAGTGGGAGAGATTGTAGTAAAAAAAATAATAATAATAATAAAAAAAACTGGGACATGATAGTGAAGATATTTTATATAATTAATATAATTATACTTTAATAATTATCTAGTAAGATGTTGCCATAAAGTTATTGGAGGACCAATAATTACATTGGTACAATGTAAGTGTAGACCCGTTCACATTTATCATGTATGAATATAAATATTTGAAATGAGCAATGAATTTCATTGTTTTCAGTCATCATTTAAAACAATAGAATTTTCATCTAATCAATTTTATTGCATAATGGAAATATTGCTCCGTGTGAATAGACCATAAAATCCCACTGTGTCTTTGAATAGAAATCAATTTTGTATTGCATTACGTTACCTATACAAAAACTTAACTTGAAAAAAAAAAGTCAGATATACAAAGCTTTCTTATGAATATTAAATACAATTAACAATTTGCGTACTGCAAACTTATCAAGAATTATCTACGTCAAATTATCGCTCTATCTATAGTAACTCTGGTATAGAGAAGTTAGTATTGCTGCAGTGGATCATATTGTGTCAGTCACATCTTCATAATGCAAATCTGTGAAACATCATGCGGTCTAGAGATAAAGATTAGTTTTATGTTGTATAGCAAGCAGGGATGATGCAAGCAAGTAAACCACATTAGTCTACAACACAGTAATATTTCATACACTCTTCTCTTCAGTCTAGTTCTGCCGTGCGTGTGTGCTGCAGAGGTTTCATCTGCTTGCATATTATATCCTCGTAAATTATTACCATTCAAAATTAGATTTTATAAGTTTGTGAACTACCACTGAACGTAGCATGTTCTGTGGAAATATAAAAATCCAATTTTCTTTAAATATCTCATAGTTGTTTTTTTTTTTTTTTTTTTAATGTATAGTTGTTAACGAAAAAAAAATCAGAGATATAAGTATATTCATATTCTCTATATTTATACTAATATTTTTCTCTTTTCTGTACAATGTATTTTATAGGGTTCAGATGGCCGATTACTTGAACCACCTTGCAATGTATGATTTATGAATTTTGTCAATAAAAATCTATTTTAATTGAAACCGTCAATTTCCAAAATTTTATTCTTACTTATATTTTTTTGCATCTTTATTATTATTTTTTTATTTTTTTATTTAAATGATTCAAATTTTAAATTATTGGTATTTGGTAATGCATTTTCTATAATGGTAAAGTTTTTTTACTTACTCTGTAAATGACAAGTTTCTTGTTTGTTTTTATTCTCTAAAATACTTTTGCCGATATATTTTCAAATGAGATCAAAGTTCAAAGATAAAAGCTTGCGCTCAGAAAAAAAAAAATTATAATAAAAAATTAGCTAAACTTTGCATTTTAACGAAAAAGTGGTCTCAATAACAACATAAATTTCATGAAGGATCAAATATTGGGCATTATCATATTATAAGAAAATAATAATAAAACAGAATCGTCGAAACAACAATTCTGAGCATACATTTTTTGTATATTAAATGCAAAATTTATAAATTCTCTCTCTCTCTCTCTCTCTCTCTCTCTCTCTCTCTCTCTCTCTCTCTCTCTCTCTCTCTCTCTCTCTCTCTCTCTCTCTCTCTCTCTTTCTCACTCACTCACACACTATCTTTTAAGTAACCACTTCATTTATTCCTAATTTCGATAAATTGCAATAAAATATCACATAGATAGTCGTAGCAATCACTTCTCACTTTTCTTAATTTACATACGTTATGATAACTTCATATTATACAACTTATTTTTTTCTTAGATCTCAATAAATTACTATATATAAAAAAAAAATTGGAATAAAATGGAATATATTTTGCGTGGCTTGAGCAAAGAGTTTAGTTTTATATACACGGCGCCGGCGGCTCTGACATATACAAGAAAATGTTTTGCCGCCACTCTAATGGAAATCTTTTTTAAGTGGGCTCGCAACACACTCCAATATTTATCAACCCTATGACGAGAAACATCACTATCATTTATTGTTGTTAGGGTTAAAATTCTTTATATTTTTATTAGTTTCTTATGTTTTCACTTTTTTATTATTTTAAAATTGTGGTTTTAGATAGAATGTTTTCTTAATAGATGATATAATAATATGCTAAGAATTTTTATTTCAAATTAATTTATTTATAAGATATAATAGTTTAATTTGCATCTTATATTATAATAACTTATTTATTTATTTTTTATATCAATAAATATTAATTGAGAGTAAATAAAATAAGAGAGAATTTATTGAATGAATTACCCTGTGTGGACAATTTAATTGTTTAAAGAGAAAATATTTTAATCGTGTTTATAAATTAGGGATACGGCACGTGAAGTAATTCTTACTACCTTCAGCTTGAATGGACAGTATAGAATTTTGTCTTGTATATGTAATGAATGAAAACAATGGACCTCTTGGTAATTGTTCAGTACATCAATGGGGAGTACTTGGTATTAAAATGAACGTATGGCTTCAATTTATGTGAAGTTGGAAATTTTTATAGTTTAAAATCTTCACTCTATTTAAATGTCAATATAAATATATTTACTGTACTGTTATATATATATATATATATATATATATATATATATATATATATATATATAATATAAATAAATATATATATATATATATATATATATATATATATATATATATATATATATATATATATATATATAATTATATATATATATATATAATTATCCAAAAATTCAAAAACAGGCTTGCGCCCAATACATTTGTGGTACATATACTGATATACATACATACAATACATAAAATAATATAACATTTTAAGAGTAAGCATACAATTAAATTTTTTAATTTAAATTCTAAGTCACTTATTATATTATTTTAACCTGTCATATATAGATTTTTTTAAATATTTAATAGAATTATATGAAAGATATTAATGTTTAAGTTATTACGTGGTTATACTCTTAGAAATTCTTTTATAACAAGTGTATTATTCTTTTTATAAAAGAGTTTTTAGATACATCATTTGTGAACATTTAGGAATACAATTTATAAAGTATATAAAATGTTATCAACACATGACTTTACTATAAAACATCACAATTGCAAGGCATATATAGAACTTAAATAGAAACCTTAAAAATTTAAATCAAAAGTAAATAAAAATAAATATAATCTATTTCAACAAGTAAGCTGTATAGTAGCAACCAGGGCAAAATGCTATATCTCTGAACCAATACATTAAATACATCAGCATAATAGGATATTAATGTTGTTTTTTAATTATGAATTTATAAGCTTAAATAAGCAGAATACAAATAATAAATTAAATAATCTTTAAGGCAATATGGAATTTCTTTAAATTATATATACCTATAGACGATCTGAAGCATCAGTTTCCCCAATTTCAAATGACAATGTTCACTAAATTAAAAACTAATCATATAGACATTTTAGGAAACACCATATCTATCATACATAATAAGAGTTTTATATATTTCCCATAACAAATCAGATTCACCACCTATAAAATGTACAACTTTATCTTACAAAACCAATAATTACAGTGTTTGCAATTCCTTCACAAAGTTAAGACTTAAAATTTAGTTTTTTTCTTCTTCTTCTTATTTGATTTGATTTGAAAAAATGATTTTTATTCTTTAGTTTAAACTCATTTGTGTCATCTACGTATGGCTGAAGATCATTGGATTTCCTGCTTAAGAGTTAAAAATTGAAGGAAAAAAACAAACAAATAAACAAACAAAGAAACAAACAACAACATAGTATGTTGCCTCTGCCTATATACAATATAAACAAAAGAAATAATATCATTTAATGATTTTCAAACTATAAGCTGTAAATTAGTAAAGAAAAAGAAAAAATAGCAACATGCAATATATATTTTTTACTGTGGATTTATTTTCTAAAATTTTCATACAAGATTTAAAAAATCAAAAGTTTTTATTAAAACTTTGCATGGGAGTGAACAGCTCAAATTCGTCTCAAGTTTTTATATTTGTATTTTTTTTTTCGATGGCTTAAATTGAAAATGAAAAGGAACACTAATTATGTCTGATTTTCATCATATATATAAGAACATGGAATAGTATTCAATTAAAAATGCGATTAAATTCTTTAAAATCAAAATTACTTATATACTAAATTTGCTTCTTTCTGAAAAATGTTTTATTACATAAATCACGAATTGCGTTAGATTTTTCTTTTCATTGTTACAAACTTTACAATTTTTTTTCCATAAGAAAAGCATTGATTAAACTGATCAAATTGATCATTAAATTTGTAAAAAAATAATAATAATGGAAGTCGTAAATTTAGTTCAGCATCTGACAAAAGGTATAATTATATATATAAAAGTTTAATATATATATAATATATAAATATTGTTAAAATAATATACTGTAACAGTATATGTAATTATGTATGTATGTATACTAGACTCAAAAAACCTCAGTCGATTTATAGTTTTACCACTAATGTATCGCCCATTTCTCGTACGCATTTTAAAGGGGGGCGACTGGGCGATACCGTAAAAGGTCGAACGGCAGGTAACTCAGGCTTTTTGAGGCGAGTATATACTCTTCAAAGTATTGCATGAAAATTAAATCCAATTAATAGAGCTTTCATCATAAAATTTCCTAGTAAAACAATACATTTGATTGCGATTTTTCATATTACGTCAGTTTTTTGTTAAGTCCTAATTATTAAAACTAATACATTTTTTTTAACATTTAGATGAATATATTTAAAACACATAAAAGAAAAAAAAATACCAATTTGTTGTTTTTAAAATATTCAAAAAAATAAAAAAGAATAATAATAAAAAGCTAATGGAATGATCTCACTTATTGGTCCAGGTATACGTATATAATATAATATAGCTTAGCAAAACATTAATAGTGAAATAAGTAAAAAGAGTGATCAGACCAAAAATGGGGAAATGAAGGAATAAATTCCCCCCAATCCATTAGTGAACGAACGTCTTGAAGTTGCTGGCTGCAGAATCCATCTTATAGCCGTCTAGAAGAAAGAGAGAGAGAGAGAGAGAGAGAGAGAGAGAGAGAGAGAGAGAGAGAGAGAGAGAGAGAGAGAGAGAGAGAGAGAGAGAGAGAGAAGGCGAGTGGGAGGGGGGAGGAGGTTCACTTCAGACACGGGAATTACATTAGGCCGCGAGTCACGTACACTGTGCACCACGCTAACCTAACACTTATGACGTCACTGGTGTCCACCTTAAAGCCAGGTAAAAAATAAACTGAATTACACTCTTAAAAAAAATATGTTTATAGAATTATACATTTAAATAGGGTGGATCCTTTAAACAAAATTTTTTCAATGAATGTTTCTAATTTTTAACAACAAACATGTATTAAAGTAAAATTTATTATTTTTAAATATAAATTTATTATATTTTTATTTTTTTCATGTATATTGCTCATATTCAAATGCTTTATAATAATATACTCTCGCGGTTTGTCGCGTACGTATGGACACTACAGTAAAAAGAACATGAGAAACACATTAAGTTGTGCCGCGTCAACTAAGCTCTCTCTCTCTCTCTCTCTCTCTCTCTCTCTCTCTCTTTCTCTCTCGCCGGTTATATGGACACTATACACTTATATTTTTACCAGCAGTGCCACAAATTTATTGTCCACTTAAAGAATTTTAATTGCGCTGCTTATATTTTTGCTCTTATGTATTGAATTCTAAAAACTAAAAACCTTTTCATCTCAAATGATATATATTAATGTAATGTTGTTTTCATCGATGTTCCAATTCAAATGTTTAAATAAAAAAATGACCCTCAAAGGCATCTCAATAAAAATTATATCTATTAATCAATAAGTGATCAATAAAAATGTATATATATATATATATATATATATATATATATATATATATATATATATATATATATATATATATATATATATATATATATATATATATATATATATATAAAATATATATATATGAATTGAAAAAAAAAACTATCCTATTATGTTTTATATCTTAAATTGCTATTTTACTTAAGTTTATCATAAATTTATATGTTCATTTAAAATATTTTAGTTTGATTTGATAAATCTTTAATTTTGTTTTGAAGGAACTTTAAAAAAATTAAAATAAAGCAGCTAATGGGACTTTTTATATATTTCATTTAGGATAAAAATGATTACTATATTAATTGTCAATCAACTGAGACAGAAGTTCCAATAGGATTAATATTGTTATATAAAATTATAATGAATAATCGTAGATACTTCCATGCTGTTCTTAAATTTGCATTTACGTTACGTTACATCTTTCTTTTTTTTTTTTTAATTTTTTTATTATTATTATTTTTTTTTTTTGCAAGAGAAGTTAATTAATTTGAACCCTGACCAGGCAAACAATCGCTAACAATAGCGCAATCAAAAGTTGAAGACAAAATTCGAATAGTTAAAGTGTTTCTCCAGAAACTGATCTACAATTCAGAGAGTTCAAGTATTTTCAAATAAGGTATAATTGTACTTTTATAATAAACAAACAGATGCAGCTCTTTATATACAAAAAGTAAAGTGAAGTAAATTACATTGACATTCATATATGCCATTTAATTAATGAACGTACATACGTGTATATATGTTCATTTTTTTTAATTAAAAAAGGATTATAAACAAGAAGAAAAAGAAAAAAGCTTGAAGTTATTGAAGGGTAAAAATGCAATATAAAATTAATCCTTATTAGTATTTCCAGTTTGTTTAAATTTCCTGGTATTATTAAGAACATGATAAGAGAGCTCACGGCTTATCTCGTCATGGGCCCCTCGCTCCCACCTGTCGCCGTGTATAGGCAAAAAAAATACTGTTCTCTACATTCACTCGCCATCTACTGGTTGCCAACAGGACTTTTACATACTTTTTTTTTATTCAAGTTTGTAAGTTTAGAATAGTTTTTTCCCCTTATTTTGTTTCGTAATAAAAAGAATTTTAGTTAAAAAATATATTTAAGATCTTTTCTTATTGTTATCTATTATGAAATTTTAATTGTAACTTTGTGGGGTTTCTCTTATTTCTATTTGGGCTGACAAGCGAGTGACAAAAAGATACAAATTATTTTGATGCTCGAAAAGTTGCCTATGTTGTCAGGGGCTTCAATATAGCGATCACCATGGCTCACTCATTGGCTCTTTTGTTATAGCATTTATTTTTTAAGTTAATTTTTTAATTGGATTAATTTTTATAGAAGAATGCTAACTTGTAAGTTCAATTTTAAGATTAGTTTTTTTTTATTATTTATTATTTTTTTTATTTCAATTATTCATCCTCAAATAAATGCACTATATCCATTATGACTGGGGCTTATTATAAGAAGTTAGATAATAATCTCTCGGTTTTTCTTATACCTACAATTAATTATGGAAAAAATTAACATTGTTTAAATGACGTCACACACTCTTGTGTGCTTATCAGAATTGTATTAGTGTGCAGCAATGTAAGCAGTATTTACCTTGGTGTAAATTACGTCAACGGGGAAACAAAGATATGTTACAAACCAATCAATATTGCTATTGCAATTTTTTAGTAATTGTTAGAGGATTACTATGATTTCAACTGAAATCATGGTCTATTTTGAATAGGTTAGAAATAGGACTCAATCATTTATGTTTGATAATTATTATAATAAAAAATACATATTAATATATTGTTGAGATGAAAATCGTTGCTAATGTCTGCGAGTTGATAAGCTTTTTAGTCCTCTGGCATTCACTGATATCGCACCTGTCTGTCACACATCTAAAAAAATAAAATATATTTTATCTTAATTGATAATATTTCAATACACTATAGCTCTTAACAACACATTAACTGAATTGTTATATAAATGGATATCAGTTTTTTTTTATGTTTTTCAATCATAAAAATTTTATCTTCAGAGCTAATTACAACTTTTCCTTACTTTACATTTTAAGCAAAATTTAACTTTCAGTAAGATAGTTTTGATTATATATAAAATACCATTATTATTTCTATTTATAATAAATAATATGTTATAACCTTTGTTATACCATTTGTAATAAACTGCACTATACTCTATATAATATACAAAGTAATTCTTCCTGATAATGTAATGTGATATGAAAAAATAGGATAAAAATTGCAAATTTGATTATATATATGATATAAAGTTAAGATAAACTCAAATTTTCACATATCGATATTTTCAGGATATAAGATTAATGTTTACTACTACTAATTTGTGTGTGTTTGTGATTATCCTCCATATCAACTACAGATAATAGAGAAAACCTAACACCTAATTTACAATCACCGTGATAATATTTCAATCTTAATTTTTTCATGTTTATTTGATAATTTTTCTTGTGTTTATAATCTTTATGATATATTTGATAATATTGTGATATTTGTTTGTTTTTTTGTTCGATTATGCTGCAGTGATTTCAGGAAAAAGAAAGGAAAGAAGATACTCATAGTACTTGATCTATTTTCTGGTTTCGCATGATACTATAATATAATTATTCCTTTGCAATAAAATACTAACTATGGGTGTACCCTTACGAATCAGTTTTATTTTATTTGTAGATATATACTCATTATTTGGCAATAAATAATAATAATGCTCCATTCGATATAATTTTGATAACATGCATTTTGTTGACCAATAGAAGACTTTCAAAAAGAGGTTTCAGTAAAAATAAATAAAATAATAATAAATTTAAAAAAAAACTCGGGGCCCAGAAATTTTAAAAAATGACTAGCACATGACTTTGTGTTCCTATTTTGATTTGACATGATTCCTTACTCGAAGGAACTCGAGTTAGAATTTTTTTTCCCAGTACACTCAAATTTCTACTGTAGCTTACTGAGTTTCAATACTATTGTTTTACTGAATTTCAATGCATATTTCAATTTCTTTCTTCATTTTATTAAATTAAAATCCAGGAAAAAATAGCTCTGAGGCTTATTAAGCTACCGTTAAACTTTTAGAATCGATAAAAAAAATTATAACTTGGGTGATAGCTGCTTCATTTTTCTATAAAAAAGCATCTTGTTGGACAGGAACACAAAGTCTTTTGCTAGCACTTTGTTAGAGTATAGTTCATGGGTTTTGAGTTTGTTTATTTTTCACTAAAACCCTTCTTTGAAAGTCTTTTATTCTAATATACTTTTGAAACCTAACGTATACCTGAACTTCTAGGGACATTCAAACATTTTTCTTAAAAGTAAATTTCAGAATGGATATCAAATAAGGTGCTATGATTTTATAACATTAAAGCTTGTTCATGAGTAGTAGTAACATTATTTAAAATGTGGAATAAATTTGATTGCATGCAATCCAGGCCCACCTTAATACTTAATAAAATATTGCTTCACTTGTAGGTTAATTCTAAGATATCTAAAATGGAGCAATTTTTAAACTAAATATAGAATATTTCGTAATAAAAACCAAGGTTGCATACGGCATCTTTATATTATAATATTAAAATCGAAGTTAAGTATTTATATTAGTCAATTTTTTTTTCCAATTCTTGAGTGATAGTGGCTGAGCATCAGTATAGTTGTTATCAGTGAATTTAGACGTGAGCAATGACAGCAGGGAGAGAGAGAGAGAGAGAGATCTTGTCGCGTTCACTCGATGCAAGCCAGCATTAAGGTGCGTGTTTACCGAGTGACGTCTGCCCTGCCTTATCCCCCTCCCAGGTCCAAGGTTCGACACCCTTGACAATACTATATACTTGCCACGTGATTCTGAATGCGTACATATAATAGACGTGGCGAAATAACATCTATATATTTTGCGTTTTAAAATAATAATGTGAAACATTATGTGGTTATTAACATTAGAAGCTTATTATTATTATTTATTTATTAACCTTAATATTTTAAAATATTATAACTTTTAACATACTCTGAAATATATATACATACATTTTCTGTCTTCAAACAGTATAATTTTTCGTTATAATATACCATATAATATACTTATATATTAATATAATTTAAATACTCATATTATTCATTACAGAATTAAAATATATGTTTACTTTAAAAAAATAAAATAAAAAAGATCTTAAAATACGCAGAACTATAAGGGTATAACATTCAATATGCAATAAGAAATGTAATTCATATTTAAAATATAGAAATGTACCTAATATAAACAATACATACTATTTGTGAATTTCACAGTCTATTTTTATCATTATTAAATAAATAACTCATTATACAAACACAGGCTATATTAAATTATTCAATATATCAGTCTAAGACTATGATTTGATTCAAAGATTGTATACAGATTTAAATTTATAATCAAATTGACAAATTTTTTGATATGATATTTTGCCTATCAAAAAAAAAAAAAAAAAAAAAAAAAAAAAAAAGAAGGGTTATAAAAATATTATATCTAAAAGTTGATAGGAGTGCATAAATATGAGCGTGTATCATGTAGGAAGTAAAAGTTATATCTCAGAGTGAGAGTGCGATTAGGCTGCATTTTATCCGCACTAAAGATAGAAAATATCAACATTTATATTTTTATACACTATTATCGGATATTGCTCTTGAAATCACAATAATATATCTATTGTAGATTTATTATTTTATGATACCAGTAGCTGATAGATTTCATTCATCTATTTTAGATAATTTTGAACTTTTTATTGCTGTTTTTTTATCCGATTTTTACATTTGATAAACAAAAATAATAACAGAATATATTAAATATTATATACTTATATGGTTTGACGGTTTAATTTTGTGTTGTGTTTAATGTATCCAGAACATTAAAATAAAATTCCCATAGTTTCCTGCAGCTTTTCTTTTGATTTATTCTTTTTTTTAAATATGTAAGTTAAAAGGTGTAAACTTTTAATTAGGGTAACTACTAACTAAAATGGGTAACTGTATTATAGGGATACTAGGGTATTTATTGCATCATTAACTACATAATTATCAGTTGTTGTTTTTAAATTTATTGATTTAATAATTTGGTTGATGTATTTAATTTTATCAGCTCTATATAAAGTATCATTGAAATATTAAAATTCAGATGTAGTTCAAGGCGTAGTTGATTTTAATACCCCCCCCCCCACTCCCAATGCAAGGCGCTGACTGACTTAAAATTTAAATCTTCTTAAAACAGTATGGGGAAAATAAGGAGAAGAAGAAGACGAAGATGAAGAAGAAGGCGAATTACAAGATAGGAGGAAGGATTTGGTTAACGTTTTTTCTTTATAAAATGATCTCTACTTGATGTTATTATTTGCTTGTGTATAATAAAAGTTACATTACGTATATTGTTAAATTCCAATACCAATAATGTCTCATATATATGGCAATAAAATATTGCTTTTCAATTTATTACAGTTGAAGCAGGCAGCCGGCATTATATGGATTACGGAGTGTAATATCCACTATTTGATTGCACAATTGTTTGCCTTTTAGTCTCTCTAGTTCTGTATTGATGAGGTTGAGAGAGAGAGAGAGAGAGAGAGAGAGAGAGAGAGAGAGAGAGAGAGAGAGAGAGAGAGAGAGAGAGAGAGAGAGAGAGAGAGAGAGAGAGAGAGAGAGAGAGAGAGAAATATAGGACAAATCAAACACATAAATGTGCGCGGCGGGACCAAAGTATGAGGGGTGAGAGGAGGGTCCATCAAGACGACAGCTATAGCTAGCTCTGGTCTTATCAATTTTTACTGATAAGCCGCTCCACTCCCCGAGTTAGCTACAGCAACAGCAGCAGCAACAGCCCCAGCCGCCTTGAGCAATCTGTATTTTCTAAACTGAAACACATGCTAGCTTGATCATAGGTTTTATATTTCTACTTTGAAACACGCTAAAATAATACATTAGACTAATAAATTTTATATGTGAATGAAACTGCATTTTTTTTTTTTTTTGACTGAGTTTAATGGTTTTATTTTTGAAATGTTTTGGTAATTTTTATTTAACCACACCTTTTTTTTTGTCACAATTAATTGAAGTTAGCAGGAAATTAAATTAATAGTAATTATATACAATTAAGAGAGAGAGAGAGAGAGAGAGAGAGAGAGAGAGAGAGAGAGAGAGGACTCAATGCATTATTAATTAGTGATATTATCCTCTCACAACATCTATTATCTTCAGACCAAAGGTAATTTTTCCGCACATATTGCAGCTTCTGAACAATATATGATTTTTAATTTTGTCAATAAAAATATAAATAATGATGACTGATTAAATTTAATTTGCTAAATGAAAGCATGCTATAGATCTATAGCTGTTAATGTTTATCAAAATATTTACTCTTATCTACTTATTACTACTCATCTTTTGATTATAATTATACTTTTTTATTTTATTATTATTTTTTTAATTTACACAAAAAAAAGAGGTTTTGAATGCCACTTTCATTTTAAAGCTATAAAAAATATATAAAAAAAAATACTTAAACACATTAATTTAAAGTCTTTTTATGGTATCACTATAGTAATGGCGTAAAATGCTAAACCAATTCAAAAATATAATTATGTTCATCTATGTACTACTGTGACGAAGTGCCTATGTGGATGTGCAAATGAAAGTCCTATACCAAGTAAGAAGACAATGAGGTGTGTGTGTGTGTGTGTGTGTGTATATATATATATACATACATACACACACACACACACATATATATATATATATATATATTATATATATGAAAACATGACTGTCAGTTTTACGAGAGACAACTTTAGACTGGATATTATGAGTAGGGTAGTTTATAATAAAAAAAATATATAAATAACAAATCTCCACATCACAAAATTATATATTATTTCACAACCAAAAATATATACAAAATATTACAATTATATTTTAATAAAAAAAAAAGCATTACAACACAATATTACACAATATATATATTAATTTAATATGATTTACTTTTGGTATATAAGAGGTGTTTGATATAAAATTGATTATGAAATTCGTGGCAAGATGCTCACGCGCGTATATATCAGCTCAGGCTAAGACGATGACTAGATAGCTCAAGTGCTCTTTACTGATAACAAATTTATTATCAAAAAAATAAAATTATTTACATTTGTAGTTTAGTCCTTATAAATATATAATATATATTTCGCAGAGATTTGGAAAAAACGCGTGGTCAAACTTCAATAAACGTAGGCTTTATATAAGATATGAAATTTTAATTTAGCAGGAAAAAAAAAAGTACGAAAACAATGTTCTTTATCTACTGCTTGTCAAAGTGGGATAACAAAATATTAGTATTATTATTATCATTTTTATTCAAATAAGAACAGATACTGCACGTCATGGATAATAAAAGCAAGATTTAAAAAAATAATGAACTAATTTTTAATATTTTAGAATGAAAAATTATTTATATTTATCATAAAATTGTATCATTATTTTTTCTTTTCAATTACCTGTAAAAGCCCACAATTTTATATCACACACATTTTTCTTATCTTAATTTAAAATCTAGAGAACAAAAATCCTACATTAAAAAAAGCAATATATACACAAGGTTTCTACACTATAGAATTTATTAAAATTCAACATACTTTGGCAAGAACATTTTGGCAAGCTGCTCGTATAACGTATAATTTAATTGATTTAGTAAAGAATTTTTAAAATTCATTTCGATAAGCTCTTGGCTATATCTAAAATTATTTCACTGTGCGAAATAAACAATTTTTTATAAAGTCTTTTTTGTTTTTTAGTGAGGCTAGATGACCTCAAGATAATTAATATTTTTGTTAGTTCCTCGTGCCTTGCTGGTGCAACTGGGGTTGATTCATGACGGATAGAATGAGGGACATAGCCGTGGGACCTTGCGAGTCACCTACACCCTGAGGAGGGGAATCTCCCTCTCCGGTACCTTGTTGTAAGGGCTCCAAGGGCGGCACACTGAAATACAAAATAAACATTAGGTAAATAAAATGTGTTTTTATAGCCTTCATAATGTTCATTGTGTCAATATTATGTTTTCGAACAACACATTCGAGCTATTTGTCAATATTTTTATAGAAGCAGTCGAGACAATAATGTTTTTATAGGTCGCAGGAATAAGAAACATTTATTTCAAATTTTAGCCCCCCCCCCCCCCCTTATTTTATAATTTAATTTATCAAAGAGCTAACATTGAATATTTTGACATAGAACAGAAGACCTTAAATTTAAGAATCAATAATCTCCATGAAAGACGTTTATATTATGCAGAAATGAGAATCAAAGGACATGTTAAAATATTAATCGAGAGGTCCTATAGAATGAGAGACTAGACTCACTTTGCAATGTGTCGGTTGAGGATGGAGCTGGTAGGCAAGACTGGAGAGGCTGCGGGTCCAGGTGACGGTGCAGCTCCTTGGTGCATCACGCTGCCTGGAGCGGCACCACCGTACATGTGACCATGCATGTCTTCCTCGGGCATGTCTACTGCCATTAGTACTCGACCTCCGCCTCCCACGTTGCCTGCCCCCTGGGCCGCGTGTTGTACGTCCTGGTACACCGCCGAGAAGTCTGGTCAGAGGTGACAGTAGCGTAAGTCACGTATGTACGTCACGTGGTGCACAAACTGCATCACTAACTACTGCCCTCTACCATGCTTTAGCTCTATTTACATGACATTTTACTATTGAATACTTAAAGTAAATTTAATAAGTGATATATACCAAAGATTTTTTTTTATTATTTTTTTTATTTTTATTATTATTTTTTTTTTTGCCTTATTAAATATAAACAAGTGTCTACAGTATCGCTCATTTAAATTTTTTTGTATATTTTCAAAAATATTTAACAGGATTACTTTACATTACTAATAAAGGATATGAAGCTAGTTTGAGAGCACCGTTTCCAGCTCTATCGTAGACTAGTGCGCTACGCCGGGTAACACGCATTCAAGAAATATATAATAATGAAGACTCTTTTAATTTTGAATCCACTAATTAAAATATCATGTACCTCAAGCAAACTACAAGCCTCTCAATTAAGCATACAATTAACACTTACATCCAGAGTGATGCTGGGAGTGACGAGAGTCTGACTTCCCACCCCCTCCACCTCCTCCACCGCTCTTGGGCTTACGTTTTCTGGTCTGGATACCTTCCTTTTTCATACTCAGGGGTCGATTTACCTGTAAAATATTTTAAACGTTTTAATCAACTTAAACTACTTACATTTTATTTAACGATTTTTTTTTATTAATATTATTGACATCATTATTATAGTTTTAAGTTATCCTGGAAGTTATGCAATTTTTCGGACACAATATTATAGAACTAAATTTCTTACGAAAGTATCGCATTAAAACGATGAATCTAAGGTTGCATATTAGAAGTACTAGAGACTCGTTGTTATTGTGAAGAAACAAAGGTGTTTTGGATGTAAAAAAGAAGTTACGACGTAAAGTTTATCCAAGGAGTTCACGCAATGAGCCAACTTTACTGATAAAACTATACGCATCCTTACATGCTATGCAGTTCCGTGTGTGAGATCGTCACAAGTATATGACGTCATGAACGTTATATACATACGTCATAAAACTGACGTGTGTCAGGGTGTGAAAAATAATAAAATAAGGTGAATAGGGGTGTGACCTATATTTTAGTGTATTGTACAATAATTTTTTTTTCTTATAAGTAATTTTGACGTCAAAATATAGTCATACCAACAGTTTGTCTATGAAATATAATTAAAATAAAGTTTTTAATAGTAGATTCACATGCCGCATAAAAATGTTATAGTTATAGGAAAGCAATGTTCACGCTTATGTATTTATGATAATATATATATATAAAAAAAAACTGCAATAAATGTAAAAGGATTTTTTTTTTTTTTTTTTTGTAACTGATTCAATTGATTTTACTTACGTTATGAAGTTTGAAGTAAAGTCCACAGGCATTACACACTGGTTCTCCATTGTTGTTACGTCTCCAGAGTGTGGTGGTTGTTGTATTGCAGTTAGCGCAAGTCACCCCTGTACGTCTGCTACCAGTCTGCACATGCGTATTGGACAACTAACACCATTAATCAAAACGAGAACTTAATATGTACATTTAATATAAATTTAGCTCTTTACTACAAAAATAGAAATATATATGTCAACTATTTATTGTATATTTTATTTGTAAAATATTAAATTGTGAATATATATAAAAAAAATTATATATTTAGCTAATTTTGCTTACCCCGGACGATTTTTTCTGTTGTTGTCTTGCAGGAGGTCGATTCATGCCATTGATTTTTGTGTAAAGTCCACAAGCATTGCAGAGATAGTGTCCCGTGTCATCCCGGCGCCACAGTGGAGTATTACTAGCGCCACAATTTACACATTCCTTTCCTTCTACTGCTGCAGCCTCTGCGGCCGCCCGCGCTGCACAATAGTCAAAATCTTTGATATTATGTTTTTGAAGTTACTTCAAATCACAAACACACCATAAATGTCATAATTTGTATATTATCAGTGATGTAATATGTAAGTTTTTTTTTTACGTATAATCCTTGACTTAAAAAATAGAATTATAACAAACTTATACAGAAAATCCCTTCATTTTTTTTTTTTCATTGCATTTGAATTTTTTGTCGCAGTTTTATAAGTGGCAATATTTTTTCTGTACTTGAGTAGCCCTAAATATTAAAACATTATAGAAGATAACACCACTGATAATAATAATAACAAAAAATTAATATTAAACTTATAAGAAAATTCCTACCTGGATCGTAAAGTTCATCGGGCAGTCCACCAGTATTGATCCAATGCTGCGTATGTCCTGGCTGTCCAGACATTTGTCCGGCATAGCTTGATCCTGGGGCACACCCTCCTAACCCCGCCACACTGGGGGGACGGAGCTCGAGGGTAGCTTCTCCAGGTAGAGTTAAAGGTGCACTCAGCGCTAAAGGGTGGTGATGGTGATGAGAGGAAGCCGCAGAGTAACTTGCAGGTGGGGTAGGAGTCGAGTACTCCACCATATTAGAGCCGTTGCTAGGTAACCAATAAGCCTCAGTTGTTACGATAGCTCTATTATAGCCAGCATATTGTGGAGAATCATCGTAATGAAGGGGTGGATCATAATGATGTTGTAACATTTTAGATGTTGTTGATCCTAAATTAGGATCAGTTTTAACATAAAGAGGATCATTTCCTGATTTAGGATAACTTAAATAATATCCAGCAGAATTTGAACTCGTAGTTGTGATGTACTGATTTGAATTTGGAGGTGAATATGGAGGTGGTTGTAAGTGAACAGGTTCAAGTGTAGCATACGTATTATTTGTAAGTAACGTAGTTTGTTGTGTAGGAGGACTTGCACCATTGTTTTGAAGATCTTCTTCATATTTCAGTCCATCATAAGTAAGTAGAGGTGGTACTTGGACGTGATGCATATTTTGAACAACGACACTTGTAGAATGAGGTGGTGAATTTTGTTCCGAAACATAAGAAGTCAGATTTTGACCCTGTTGTTCCATATGATAGTTCTGTGAAGGTGGAGATGGATTAGGGGTGTATGAGGAAGGTTGATACGGTGGAGGTTGTTGTTGTTGCTGCTGCTGCTGCTGTTCTTCCAGTTCTCCATTATTATGAGTTGGTGTGTAATATGGAGGTCTGGGAGAAACAGATTCTTTTTCTATGGAATTTCTAATCACGTTTCTATGTTGACGTGATGCAGTAGACGTGATTACCGTCGTCACAGACATGTTTTCTGCCTGCTCTTCACTCTCAGTGGTGCCTGCCAAAATTATTTCAGTTTTCTCTGAATTCTCTGGATCTGCTTTCCATAGAGTGATGGTTTCGTTGTTACCATCCTCTGGGGGGTCAGGAGGGGTTGAGGTCATTAACTTGGACTCAGTTGAGTCTTCTCCAACCTCTGCCACACCCGCAGGCTCTTCAACTTTGTTGCCCGTGCTACAGTCCATCATTCTGCAAGCAGAACATCGGAAAAACTTGGAATCAAATTATTTATAAATTGAATTTAAATCCATTTTACCTGTAGAGAACATATGAGACACAAAAAGATAGAAAGAAAATACTTATTACTAATTTAATTTGAATAATATTAATATATATATATATATATATATATATATATATATATATATATATATATATATATATATATATATATATATAAACTTAATTTTAAAGGTATTATGTATAGAGAATATACTTTTATGTACCTATTTAATATATTTAAGTATTCCAATAAAAATGACACACTGTTATTAATTAGTAAAGTTATTTAAAATGAGTTGACATAGTCATTTAGCACGAAGGTTAGAAGAAATATAGCGCGTGCTCTGCCGTGAAGACCAACAGGTGTGCAGGTACGACAGGCGGGTCACCGGACGGAATGTGAGCATGCACCGCACGAGCCAACCTCGAGCACTCACTTTGTTGACATTACACGTCACAGTCACAGGATGCGTGCCCACACAACAGAGGAAGTGAGAAACACCGGAATTTCAAAGAAACATCTTCTCTCCCTGTACCGTGCGTTATAATTACGTCACTTTTTTTTTTTTTTTTTTTTTTTTTTTACCTATATAAGTTTATATGGTTATTTCTTTATAACACCCTCGTATTGTAAAATTAATGTAACATATTTTTTTATAGTTGTTTGTATATTATGACTTGCAATTTTCAGTATTGACTTTTTGGATGTCACCAAGTGGTTTACTTTATTTTTTATGATATAATATTTTCTTTCTTTTTTTATTATTATTATTATTAATATTAATATAATTTTTTTTTTGAAATAAACAAATTCTTGCAAAAAGTTCCAACAAAATATAATTTTGCTTATTAAGAGACAAAATTGAATTTTTACGCAGTTATAATTACAATGTTTTCATACATTTTATCCCCCTTATTTGTTATTTCTTTGCAAAATATTATAAAACTATACCCAAGCTAATATACTCTGCAAATTAGAAAACGAACGTTCAGATTTTCAAACAAAGTAATAATAATGTAGACAACTTTTGCAATATATATAATTTATTATTTAAAGATTGTTACATTTCATACTAGTTACTGATAATATGTAAAATAAATGTTTGTTATTAATTCAGTAAGTATTTTAAGAGTCGTTAAAAGTTGGGTGTATATTATATACTCAAAAAACCAGGAGTTGTTCTTCTCATAATAATGTAACGATAAGATTATATTTTACATCCGTTTTATCTCTTAGCCTATCTGCACAATAAACTACCGGACACGAAAAGTGACTGACTTTATCTCGGAACACATACAGCAGCCTCAGCACTGATTTATTTTGACTTTGTCTCCGATATGTTAAAATACAATGGAGAAAAATCTTTATTTGCAGGATCAGAAGAGAAGAATTAGTGGATAATAATAACAATCCCGAGACTGCTGTTCACTGCATAAAAAAAAAGAAGATAGAAAGAAAAAATAAAATCACAATGTTAATTATCAGTGTATGAAAATGTAGATACCACTATACGCTGTTTTTATTTTTATTCGTCATTCATCATATTATAGTTTCAATAAGCCAGTGTGCAAATATTGATATAATTTTTAAGTGAATTAATTAGTTTAATTTAAATAGTTTAATTTTAAAATTATCATGCTAATACTTTTTAATTAAAATTATAGAATTTTATTGAAGAAAAAAACATTAAAAAAAACTCTCTTTCATAATATTCTAAACAATTCAACATTCAGTTTATAAATAATGTACTTTTTATGTAAATTCTGTGATTTGCTTTAAAAATCACGTTCTTTCTTGATAAAAATTATGCAAAAATTGTAATACTGTATGAATGCTTGGCATTGAGTTTATTTTGCAAACTATACATACGTCAATACGAGAATGAATGGATTGAGTGAAAGTAAGTGAACGCAGGGCGGGCTAGCGGATATGCACGGCGGTGGCGCGAGCCATCAACGACGAGAGAGCAAACACGCGGGCGGAAAACGATCGGGTGAGCGAGCACACGTATATCAAGACGACACACACGGAACCCGTTGAATATGTGACCCTCCCTTGGTCATCTGTCCCACTTAACCCTCCACCCACACACACCGCTACAGTTCATCACAGCACGGAGGCAACTCTGCTAATCTATTGCATTGCAACTAAAATAAATATAAGATAAACTTTCAGAATAGCACAATCATACGGAGAAGATATTTTATGTAGCACGAGTTGTGAAAATTTGGAAACAGAAAACTAAAAAATACTATATATTGATTTTTGGAATATGGTGCTGCATATCGATATTACATAAAATATACAACATAAACATAAACATTATTTTACAGCGTAAATGAAAATATTAAATGACGTTTATTGGAATCATAATTAAATTATGTTAGAAGAAAAAGAAGGGAGACAGAGAATACGAGAAAATAAATAAAAATTTATTCATTGCAAACAATTTCCCAGAGAAACCTCTATACATAATGCACATATGAAGTGAAATAGACTAAAAATTATCAATCCTCGAAGTATCTTGTAATATTACAAAAATAGTTAAGGATGATAAATATTAATATCATATGAGATTATGATAAAACAAAAGCTTTAATGGAAGATAATTTTGTATCTACGACTTATAAAAGATGTGATCGAAGTATATATTTTAGATTGCGACTTACCGGTGCAATGTAAGCGGTGTGCGGCGACGTGTGACGGTGAGATGACTGATATGTGTGTCTTTTCGCACCTGAGTCGGTGAGTGTGGCCCGGCTATAGCCGCGAGCCACGCTATTGGCTGCTCGGGGGAAGGGGAACTAGCCTGGCTGTCTCATCATGATTGATCTCCACTCTTTTACTCAACATTTTTAGTCATACATGAGAACTAAAACTTATAATTTAAAAATTATACTATAAATGTATGCTTTCATTAAATTTTCTGGACTATGATTAAATATATATACAGGATCACATCAATATCACAAGGTTCCGGCCTCATGTCATGTAATTTTCTGATTTTGATATATTTTTTTTTGTCCGCGGTATATCTTGAAATTTATACTATAATATTGTATTAAATTGATTAATTTACTAATGATTATTTCAGTCACATTTTAAATATAGGCCCTATTATGTTATAACAGTTTTTTCTTAATCATTTGGATCAGTAACAATCAAAATATTTTTATTTAATATCGTTTCTATATACCATTAAAATTTTGTAAAGCAAAAAAGCAGCAGAACGCTTAATCCATAATTTAAAATAATTGTAGAGTGTGACTTTGCCCCCCTCCCCTTGTTAATTTATTGAAATTCCGTAAAACATTAAAATAAAAATACATAGGGGGGGGGGGGGTGTGACGCGTTTAAATTACTATTTACTATTCTCGGTAAAAAGAAGCAAAACTCCTTTTTAATAAATTAATATGCGTTTATATAAACAAAAATTTCTGATTTAATGTATATATAACCAACTTTGTATTTGGAGCTGTAAGTGCCTGAGATGTATGCAACCTTTTGAGCAATGAAGTAAAGCTGGTTGCGTAACTCACACGCGTTCAAAAAAAAAAAAAAAAAAAAAAAAAAAGCAATATATCACGCTTTTAAAAGTGTCTCTAAAATTCTTTGCTAAGCAATATAATTTTCACCAATTGCTTGCTACACAAAAACAAGTTAAATTCATGAGAAAAAAAAAAAAAAAAAAAAAAAAGCCCTGGTCCAAACATTAGTAAATTAAAGTGGCACTCAGATTTTGAGTGATATCAAACCATGGAGAGGATTTATATTTTATTGGGCGCGTCTGTTTGCTAAAGGTTATGACTCAATCGATGATCGAGTTCTCAAAATGGCTGCCGCTATAAAGCTTACCTATAACAACTCGGACAAAAGCTATGAAAATGTATAAGAAAGAAGTATATATATGAATTTATGTTCCGCGTATGCCAGTTACGATAGCGCGAACTTAATCAGACACTACTGTATATACTATAAATTTTATTGTCTTTGCGTACCAGATAAAATACTTAAAGTATATTATAATAATGTAATTACTATATATTTACTATATTTACTATATTACTATTTTCATTACTGTATATACGGTTAAAAATAGACATTTTTCATTGCAAAAATTTAATGGAAAGGATAATATGAGTTAACTCATGACTCAAAATTTCTATTAGTGGAAATGATTGTCATTTTTTAATAAATTTTGGGACCGTAAAATAAACATTAGAAATTTTATTTGGTATTATGAACAAAGAAATATTTTATGGCAAGATCTATAGATTTAATTATTATTTTTTTTATGTTGCTATATTTTGCAATTTTTTTGTTTCATTTAGTTGCAATTGTTTAAGATACGTAGGAGAGAGAGAGAGAGAGAGAGAGAGAGAGAGAGAGAGAGAGAGAGAGAGAGAGAGAGAAGGAAACGAAAGAAAGGACGAAAAGACGCTGACTCTTGCGGTAAATAGGTGTAAGTGTAAATATCATATGTCTACATTTTAATGCTAAATACGCGTTATAAATATATCTCTGTATCCTCTTTTGGGGGATTTACCAAAATTTCACGTAAAATTTATAATCTGCAGTCGGTAATCCATTATCAAAATCTCCTCCATTTCATGATGCGTATTGAAATGATTACAGCAAACAAATTATATTGTGTATAGTGCATTGTCTCGTAGTATACAAATGATAATGAAGATAGTATTTTAAACTATATTATATTTTTTAAATATAGAAATTTATCTGTATGTATACTAGGGGTATGTGTATGTTGAATAAGATATAGACTATAGCTGTATAGATAAAAGATAGGAAGCAAGCAAGCAAAACATGAAGGCAGATAAGGCGATGTGTAGAGAGAAAGCTAGGGACTTGTTATTCAGTATTTAGGTGACACAAAGTGTAATAGTAACTTGTTATAATATACGCTCTTCTCAATCTGTGTTATTATATAAGTGTTTATATCATAGAAATTATTTAATGTTTCGATCTTATTGTGAGACTCCATTTTGGTGCGTGTGAGAAAGAGAGGTGAGAGGATACAATAGAACACGTATTACGGATTCGAGACAGATGGTTTTAAGGGAATACAGTGCTATGACATTAATTTATATTTTTCATATTTGTGTCTTATTTGTCCTGAAATCTTTCTTAACAAGTTGATGCAAAATATTGAAACATTTTTTGTGATTCATTTTTGGATATTTGGACTGTCTAATTTTTGTTTATAGCTATGTAGAGAAACTGCAATAGAATTTTTATTTTGAAAAAAAAAATTACGTTTTTTTTTCTTTTTTTTTTAATACTGTTTATTAATTTAGTAATTACAATGCATTTTAATATAAGCTTGAAAAGAAAAATAAATTAGATAAACAATTAGTGTGAGTTGTAAATCTTAAAATCGAATTATAAATAAAAGTACAATTGTAATTTTTTTTCTATATTTATCTCTATTGTATCTGTGATGTAAATTATATGTTTTTTTTAATTAAACCTGAAATAATAGAAGTATATAGTTTGTTTGGAAATACAAAATTTAGTAACAGAACACATGAAAATATTGAAATTCTCACCTATAAATAATAAGCCAGTAATCTTGATATATTTCTTGATATATTTGGGTTGAAATAAAAACAGTTTTATATGTTCACAACTTTTAGCTGAAACACTATAAAGTATAATATTTTTTTTTGTTTCTTGTTTCTATATTTTATTATAGTTTAAATTTATACCGTAGTTTACCTTGGAGTCTCTAGCATCGATGAAAAAAAAAAGCGTTTTGTGTATTTAAGAGCCGCGTCATTTCTTGCTCTTATCACATGTTTCCATGGTAACTATAGTGTGATAAGGCACAAAATACACATCATTGCCTACCTTTCTCTCTCTCTCTCTCTCTCTCTCTCTCTCTCTCTCTCTCTCTCTCTCTCCACCTCCTCCTTCTATTTTACTTTGAGGGCTAACACACACATACTGGGGGGGACCATAAGAGCAAGATCCATATTATATATGAGTATAAACATTAACTTCATATGTACTCTCCATACCAAAAAAAATGAGTTCATGATAATAAAACAATATAAAAATAAAATGCTAAGTCATTTTACTTGTGAATTTTAGAGTAATATTTTTAGCAATTTATAAACCAACTGGAATAATAATTGCAATATAGCTGTGACAATTATAAATCTACATTTTATCAAAGTATATTCCATTAACAAACGATCATTATTATAATTATGCAGGCAAATTTCAGCACATTTTTGTTTTCTTAAAAAAAAATCATTATTGCAAAAAACAAATAGACATACAAATGAATGAAATAATTAAAATCATAAATATCATCAATAAATTTATTTTAAATTTTATCTATTTTTAATATGTTTGTCATAAGTTTAATACAACTGAAAGGCAAATTTGACACATTTTTTTTTCTATTTCATTTCATTTCATTTCATTTCATTTTTTTCTTTTTTTTTTTCTTTCTTTTTTTTTTTTTTTAGAAAAATCAGTTAAAATTTTCAATGTAACTCAATTATATTATATTTTATATATATTTAAAAATATGTAGAAAAAAATATACATGTTTATGAAATTGATTTGTTATGTTTTTCTAAAACTAATAAACTTATAGTACATAACAGATAAAAAAAAAGGTAATGTGATAAAAAGTTTATCAAGTTTGCAATTATGATGTTGAACCAACATTTGTGCCTCTTAATGATATCGTTGATGACTCTTGCTCTGTGCTATCTCATAATCGTTGATAACCACTGCAACACAATCGTCTGTTATTGTTACGATAAAATACTATGAATAATTACAACATACTTATCTAACAATATGAATAGCAAATATTATTATTATTATCATAATTAAATGATTTATTGAATTATTATTATGATTTACTAATTGAACTTAAGTTTTGTGCTTAATAAATAATAATAATAATCTTAAAAATATAAGATATTTTTATCATTTTACTTTTTCAGGGGTTAAATATTCGTCACTGATTAAAACATGTTATTATAGTGATTAGTGATTAGCCTTATATAAATAAAGAAAACAAGTACTATAGCATATAAATGAAAATGTTTTTTTTAAGTACTGCACATAAACAGTAAAATTTTAAATTATTTTATGTGAATAAAAATCATAAACCACTTAAAATTTGATAAATTTAAACGAAAACACCATGCTATATTTATGGAGAGGAGGTTTTTGTTTTTAATTGTTACTCAATAATTAAAAGTAAAATACCAAAAATTCTAAAAATATGGTAAATTAATATAAAATCAAATTTCTAGTTCCTTATAATGTATTTTTAATGACAAATACATTGTATTCAAGCTATACTTAATTATTTATTACTATATTTTTTATTATAGATCAAAGATACAAGTTTTAAGTTTAGCCCCTGAAAGTTAGGCAACTTGTTCAGCATTTGGAGATTTCAATGCTCGCAAAATTACGAGATGCTTATAAAATTACTAAATTTTTGTTACTGTGTGATACGATAATACTGTTATGTAGTATGGTATTAAATTTATTTGCAGTAACAATAAAATGAATAGCTAAGATTAAAAGTTCATATTATTGCAACGATTTTAATGTTGTTTTGAATAGCATTTTTATATCAACATAATTGTATCGCTTATTTACTCTTAGAAAATATAGTACTAAATACTATTAATATATTTTTAAATATATTTAAATTTGGCATTTGCCTTTTTAATCTCAATAAATATATCAACGTGTGGTTTTTTTCTACTGCAAACTTAATTGAAGGTGAAGTATTCTTAATTATAAAGGTGGCTGGAACTTTAACAAAAACTACATTAATTTAAAATTTGTTATATTAATTTTTATTTCAATTTTTTTAAAATCAGATCTCAATAAAAAACACAAAATAATAATTAAGTGAAAAGATGATGAAATTAATAATTATTGCTGCATTTAATAATAATAATAAAAAATCATTGACTGACTCCAAATATAGGAAACAAACTTTCAAAATATACAGAAGATTATATTATAAAATGTGCAGAGAGTCAGTCTTGAATCAAAAATATACACAATAACAAAAGCAATACGTCATTACCATCTAGTCACGTGCAAACCTCTTGTTTGTATCACTATAAGGTAATCAAAGAGTTGGGTATAATATTTCTCTAAAAATATGTTTTTCATAATATTTTAGTGACACAGATTATTGCATTTTGTTCACATATAGCAATAAAATTGTATGGAACCATTAGTATAACTGTTACAATATTTTCCAACATGTTAAGACCAATATTTTGAAACATATACACCAAATATTTGATCACCGAAGTGAATTGCTCATTTTAAGTCACACTATGAGCTTACAAGACATATTTCAAAGTGCTAAAATAATAAAAAAAAATCATTCTTTGTACAAAAGACTACATCTTTGGGAAATTCGCTGTACTTTCTTATAGAAACCTATCTAAGTTTTTTTTTTTTAATAAACACATTAACAATACAAGTTGTTCATTAAAAAAAAGCAATGAATTTTTACTAAATTTTTACTTTTTGAATTGAAAATTTCAATCTTTAATAGTCACTTTTTTTTTTAAATGTAATGTGCTTCTAATGTCAAGCTGAAAGTGTTATGCAAATGACTGGAATTTATTTACTGGAGTATTTGTGTTTAAAATTTGTTTTAAATTTTATATATATTCGACAGACAATATATATATATATATATATATTTATATATATTCCATTTTATTCACCAAGACACACTTAGTTTCATTCAATTGCAAGCAAAATAAAAATTTACAAAATTCTCTAATTTTGTATAATAATATACATTTAAAATGTTATCTTAATATTTATCCATATTATGTACACTAAAAAGAAAATAAGATCGATTAATTTAAATCGATTTCAAAGAAAAACAAAATAATAACAATTAACTAACTTAATCTATACAAGACAAAAGTTCAAAATATATAAAAATGAGTGTTGTTTTTGTTCTAAACAAATTTCTTTAAAAAATACTTACAATAAAAGTTTTTTTTTTTTTTTTTTTTCGGAACTTGAAAGGGTGAAATAATATTCTTCTTTTTTTTATAGAGATTCGAATGATTAAAACCTATGGGTTTTTAATAAACCACACATAAATTTATTTGATAAAATTGTCTTTTGACGTCAAGATATACTGGTGTATTCGTATCAAGCATTCAAAATATTTTATGACATTTTGTATTAAAACATGCAAAAATAGTAGACAACAGTTGATTTGTTATGTGAATGTAACAACAAATTTTAAATTTTGGGAAGATTATTTTCCCTTCAAGCATCAAATTTGTATATACTTTTTTTAAAAATAAATTGCAATTCAAATGTCTTCACAAATGCACCATAATGCACAAATTTTGCTTTTCTTTAATTTCTTTAGTATTTGTGATATAAATACGTACACCTATATAGTTACAACTTTTTGATATCACTAAAACTTGTAAGTGTTAAAGTGAAGAAACGACGGTAGGTCGTTCTAAAGTTGCACTCTTAGTAAGTGAGTCATGCGGAGTCCCGCGGTGCTGCTGGTCCAGAGGGTCAGAAGATGCAGGAGATACAGGTGAAGTTTGATGGTAGCCTGTAGCTACAGGAGAGTGGTGTGTAGAGTAAGGACTGGCTGGAGTGGAAATATTCTGTTCTGCGCTCTGGTTAAAATACGCTGTACGACTTAGAAGACCCAGCGTCTGTGAGTGATGAGAGTAGAAACCTGCGGAGTAGCTGAGTGCAGCTGCACTGGTTGCAGCACTACTTCCTACACCACTGCTAGTGCGATAACTTGCAGCATCAACTGTGAATCAAGAAAAGTACCATAATGTTAGGTGATTTAATGTATGAAAGCAATTCTTTTCAAATTTACTTTCAGGCTAGTATATAATAATGTACTCGATTATTACTATGTATTATTCAAGCACACCATTATATATATGAGAGAGAGAGAGAGAGAGAGAGAGAGAGAGAGAGAGAGAGAGAGAGAGAGAGAGAGAGAGAGAGAGAGAGAGAGAGAGAATCAAATAAATTGTTTTAATTTTACTATATCAATAAAAAAATGTAATGAAATGATAAAGCTTGAATATGCTATTTTTAAAAACACGTTAGAAAAATTTAAATGCGATGTTCTTCTATGGTTTTTGGGACTAGTTTTGTCTAAATTAAATGTTATGATTGCATCAAAGTCATTATTTCTTTATATTGACATTCATAAGCAATTATTAATTCCAGGAGTGCGTTATAAAAAAAGGAGTAAAATATAACAACTCCAATTTAAATAATAATAATAACCTATGTATTTACATATGAATATTTTAAAATTATTGTACGTAATCTACGTACAATATGTTACAATTTTATACATTAAAGTATAAAAGATAAATTCCAAATTTAATATTGTGTTTGATTATAATAAAAGTGACATCAAGCATTATTTTGATACTAATTACTAAACACATAAGTGTACGCCAAGATGTAAATGACATAGTATATTGCTAATAAGAACTAGAGAATGTGGGGAGAAACAAAAGGTGTCTTTTATCCTCGTACGCATATGAAGCCTGCGCTCACATCACACACACCGCGACTTCATGAGCCAGTTAATTAATGCAGAACAGCCGTGACGCGGGCAACTTGAGAGGGATAGAACTCAGAAACTGACTGAATCATGCTGCAAGCATCATATAAAAGCATAATAGTATCTATACTTTATATATATGATACTCTGAACTCAATGAAAATATGTAACATTTTTCAACGTTTCAATATAAAATAGTTTGTAATTGTATAGCATATAAAACTTCATGTTAAATTATTTATATTGTGGTATATAGAATTTTAAAACAGAAAGAGAACTTAGCATGCAATATTTTGTTTCCTGCGCAAGAATAATGTTTTTGATAACGCAAAAAAAAAAAAAATAATAATAATAAAACAAAATGCTATACTGAAATTTAAGTATATTGCAGATAACAATTTAGTGTCATAATATTGTAAAATATAAACAGGTATAACTTTGAGTATAAATATCAAAAATTGTAATAAATTTGTCTTTGTCATAATTTATATTATTTTTATTGTAAAACACATTAAAATTATCTCGCGTATATATCTCATACAGATAAAATACAATAGTTTTTTTTTTTTTTTTTTAACTTTGACAATGTGATCTTACTGTAAACTACCAATGTCTAATAAGTATAAATGAAAATAAATAAATCAAATAAATAAAAAAAATAAAAATGTATACTTCAATATATGAAAATATTTTGAGTCAACACGGAATCGATTTACATAAAATTGATATAAATGTTTCAGTTCCACATCCACATACGTACACAACATACGTCAACACAGTTACGATAATTTTTATTATATTTCCCTTTTTAGAGTTTTTTTTATTTAATCTTTTAAGATAAATAATTGATATTATTATTGATTAATTACAATTTTTCAAATTTCAACACTATATACGAAGAAAATAATTTGATTTCTATATAATATGACGTGGCAAAATGGCTATATTATGAAATACGTATTGTATTTCTATTATGTTATATAGTATCCGTCAATTAAACAATATTTAAATTGGAATAAAATACTAACAATAAACAGGCTTAAATTTTGATTGCCCAACTAAAATATATATATATATATATATATATATATATATATATATATATATATTCACCAATAATGGAGAAAATTATTCTTATCATTTAAAATGACAAAGACAGCTTGCGGAAATATTTTTGGTCAACTTTTCGTTTATATGCGATTATTTACTGATAAAATTGAAGGTAAACTTGTTAACAAAACAATTTTTGTTTTAAATATATTGCAAGACTTTTCCCTCTAGTATATTCTTTCCATTCAAAAATAAAGGAAGTAACGTAATATATTTTCCAACTTTATTTTAAAATAAAGGATTCTCTGATATTTTTAACAATACTAAATAAATATAGTTTTTTTTTTTTTTTTTTTTTTTTTTGCAAATAAAGGAAATATAGACGAGGTAAAAGTTATTAGGGATGATGTGATAAAACTGAATGAGAGAGGTAATGATTTTGTTTATCAACAGTTGAAAGTGATCTTTAAATATATAGCTTTTGTTTGTGTGTTTTGTGCTTTTATCTGGATTCTAATTGCATTTATAAGAAACATGTAAAGTAAAAAAAAAAAAAAAAAAAAAAAAAAAAAAAAAAAGCTCAATATAACTGACTTTAGTGATAAATTGTGATAATTATTATCGTGATTTAAAATGAATGGCATTAAAAGTACATCGTACATCACGTAATGTGTATATCATATGTTTCAGCTGTTAAGAGATGTTATAAAAGACTTAAGTAGTGTATTAGCGTGATTATCAAGTACAAATTACACGTACAGCTATACATTAAAAAAAAAAGGGCAGTCAACATCTTTTTACATAAGTAAATAATTTAAAATTGAATCCTTTCTATTGCAATTAATATTATATCATTGTTTACGTATATACTATTTTGAATTCAGTAGGACAATATAAAGTAACTTCATCCGGTATCATTGTGTGTTGGTAATTGAGCATGTGAAATCTTTTCTTATTTATAAGAACATCATACTGATATAGATTTAATATATAAAAGAATGACTTAGTAAAAAAAGAAAGTATTTTATAGTACTTTTTGTGTGAACGATACTTTTAAGTATTTACGTATTATCATTTAGCTTTAATATGAGCTATAGCTATAGCCTATAGGCTCAATACTGCGTGTATAGAGATTAAAGTAAGTTATGAAAATAATGTATATTTATATAAAAACTTACTTTTGTGTGTGCGAACGTATACGTGTAAAATAATTAAATATACTGTATGTACGATACTTAAAGAGTGTATTGTTGTTGTATTTTTATGTATATTTTTTTGAATATACATATGCATCATATGGACTTTTGTCTATAGTGACATTATTTTCATATGTATTGTTATCATGTTTTAAAAAGGGTAGAAGATTATATTATTTTCTCACCAAGTGCTGCGGCTTCCAGACTGGAGTCTCCTTGGTGTCTTTTGCCACTGGCGCCTCCACTGCTGCTCTTTGGCTTTCGTTTTCTCGTCTATCAACAAAAAGTAAACACATTTGTCAACACGTGGCTAGACACGTGGACCACCACAACAATGACATAAGGGAAACTCCCCTTTACTTGGCTAGACTTTTCTAACCCCTTCTCAGTCTTTCTGTCAATCTTTACAGTTAGAAAGCTACTTATAAGAAAAGTTAATTTGTGACAATATATAGAAGAAGTCAGGCGCCTTTATTATTATTTTAACAAGACAAGTGTTATTGTCAATTATGTTGATTTTAAGTGTTTGTAAAAATAATAATAATAATCACATTTAAGCAAGCAAAAAGAAAAAGAAAGATGTTAAAAATAATAATAATAAAACTTAAAACTTAAATTATTGGAAAGAATTATTTTAGAATTTTGAAACATAATAGATATTTTGCAAGAGTCTGGTAATTTATATATAAGTGACACGCCTAAATTCAAAACAATTTAGTTATATATTGTATTGCAAACAACGGTAAATATTCGACGCACTTACAAATTCACAAACTATGTCTATAGAAAAAAAAATTATAAGTGCAAGTTTTTTTTTATTGTATTTTATATTTTTTGTTGGAAGATTGAATAATATTTAAAATGATAAATATTTAGCATGGAACACAAAAAATATTTAAGAGCAACCTAAAAAAAAAAAAAAAAAAGAAAAGAAAACGAAGAAGGAAACGAAGAAGCAGAAAAAATAATAATTTTAAAGTTGTGTTTATGTATATAAATTCCCACGGATCAATTTTAGTAAATATAAATTAAGTGACAAGAAGGGGAAAAGTTAATTCATTCATTATGACGAAAAATCTTACTAATATAAGTGACAGTATAAGATTAGTAATAAGAAGGATTATAGGGGAGACAAGTTATACCAGATGTTATGAGTATATGCAGTAAGAAAAAAGTGAGACTACCCACCTGGATGTTGTCTTTTTTCATTGCTAGAGGTCTACTAACACCATGTAATTTGAAGTAAAGTCCACAAGCGTTACATACAGGCTCGCCCATGGAGTTGCGCCTCCAGAGTGACGTGTTGGTGGTGCGGCAGTTTGAGCAGCTCAGACCCACACGACGTGTTGCAGACTGTCGCAAAAATACTCGTCAATATTGTCGCAAAATATACACTCAGTTTAATAAACAGAGCCTTGAGTGAAATTTATATGTTTTTCTAATATTATCAATATATCATAGCAATATCATTAATATATCAATAATATTAATTATCAGGGATAAGAGGAATATTAAAAATAATTTAATTAATGTTAATAATAAATAATTGATCAGTAATTAGAAATTATATTATAATATACTTAATAATGACAAGACCAAATCGTTATGTAAATATTAATTAAAATAAATAAACATTTCTATAAGATTTCTGCACTCAAGGAGCAACTAAAAATTATAAATAATTATAGGGGACAGTGAGAATGTTTAAAATTTCAACAAGAAATTATAATTGATTTTAATAATGGAATTGAAAATAGATTATTGAGAGAAAGAAAAAAAACAAGCTGTAGATAAAAAAATTGAATTAATCAATAATTGAATGAAAAATATGAAAATATTTGTAAGATGAAGCTTCCATTTTTTCAATCAGTTATTCTTTATTTCCAATCATAAATGTGCATAAGTACTTCAACCATTCACTCAATGATTCAAAAGCAATTTTATATGAATGTTGAGGCACTGAGGCAAGGATAGGAGTTTGGTTATTAAAAAAAAAAGCGATGTACAAAGGATTCCCGGAGTTCTAGTCTACAAAAAAATTAGGAAAAAAACAAAACACCAGCGACCATTGGTTAAAAATTGCAAGTGAATATAGAATATTTTCCGAAAAAAAAATCTTATATAAAAATCATTATGTGGTGAGGAAAATTTGCAAAGGAAAAATATACAAAAGCAGAGGTTTTGGTGCATAAAAAAATGTTTATATAATGATTTGTTTTGAAATAGAAATGAAAAATAATAAAATAATTGAGTAAAGAAATAGAATTGCAATAAATAATACAAATAAAAAGTGAACATGCCAGGATTTTTTTTTCAAGGTTTAGGTTGCAGAAGGATAAAACAAAAAATAGAAAGGATAAAATAATTTTATATATATATATACAAAAGGTTGTGAATAAGGTAATTGAAGCTAAATAATAATTGCTGTTTTTTTTTTTATAATACAAAATATTTTTGAATTTGGACCCATTAAAATTTTAATCATTCTCACTATTAAAAATAAAGGAGGATGTAATTTTTTTGTTATATGTATTTTTTTAACAAATTGACACCTACCAACCGTCTGTTAGAGGCGGTTGATTTCTCCTCCTGAAGACCTGTAGGATTGGGTCGCTGGTGAGAGTGAGGGGCACTCAAGCTCCCATTTAAACTGAATTGCGAGAATCCTTTGAACGAGGAGGACGCGGAGGAGTAATCGGTGTCTGCTGGAATCAAGCAGGAAAATTGTGTGTCTTAGGGAAGGTTCTTTTTTTTTTTTTTTTTTTTTTTTTTTTAATATGGTAATGATTTTTTTTTTTCAAATTTTGCGCTGAAAACAACGAGTTCTCATGCGCATACTCGTTTTCAAGGCAGCATCAACATCAGCATGATATTCTTCTCTGTATAAAAAAAGAATATAAAGAGGTATAGGAAAAGGACAGGAAAAGGATTTAAAGTCGGTTTAATAAACTCACCATCCGGCGTGGCTGTTTGACCAGCGGCCGGTTCATGCCATTCATCTTGTGATAGAGTCCACATGCGTTACATAGGTAGTGACCTGTACCATCGCGGCGCCACAGAGGGGTTGATATAGCGCCACAATTGACGCATTCACGACCCTCGGAGAAAAATTCAGCGTTGTCCACCACTGTGTAGCTACCTATCATCCAACACCTATTTAGTTTACACTTCTATATACTACATATATCAGCACGTTAACATTTAAGACCTTGTAATTTTTTGCTGGATGATAATAGTAATTAAAAGTATATATTTAAAACAGTGCTTCATAATAATATGCATGCACGTGTAAAAATAAATTTCATAATAACTGAAGAACTCTGGGGGCTAAATTGTTTAGTGAAGTTAAAGTTGTGTATGATACGTTCATAAATACCATGCATGCTCGCTACACTATCTCTCTCTCTCTCTCTCTCTCTCTCTCTCTCTCTCTCTCTCTCTCTTAGTCATCAACGGATATGTGACTGCATGAATTAAAAGACTCATTGGAGACATACAGTATATGCACGCAAATATGCAATTCAGTTCTACGTATATACAGACAGTTCATTCGTGAACGGAAGTATTAATGTTTGTAATAAAGTTACACAGAGAATATCTAGTTGCACTTTTTTTCGTGTGTTCTTGAATGTCACGCGAGATAAAATAAGAGATCATGTGAACTAAATGGCACTCCATGCGCCTTAAATTTTTGTACGAAAATACACATATATACCCACTAAAGAGCAGTTTTCATTTTACATTAAACTGGTTAAATAATAATTGTTGTTTAATTTTATAATTGTATAAAGTAAAATAACTATAAGCTAATTTGAAGAGGATATAGCAGTATAGCACAGAAATGGAATTAGATTTTGCAAAAAGTTATTATGTCTATAGATTATAGAGTATACCCAGAGCCCAGACCTATCATTTAATTTTTATTATTATTATTTCAATTTGAGAGCTTTACCAATTTTTAATAACGCATGTATAATGTATTCTTTAGTCATGTCGACATTTTAATTCAAGTGTGCTACTTTGTTTTAAATTTTGATTGTGCTTTTTTTTATTTTATTATTTATATGCTAAAACTTTTGAAATAGCAAACCTATGTTAAATATATTTAAAATAAAATAAAAACTCCCTTGCTTTTTTAAAAAAGTCGTTATTTCAACTGAAGAAGAAAATGCCACCCACATACTCGCAGTAATGCTCGGTACAGAATGCAGCATCACAAAGATGTTATGCAGGAGAGAGAGAGAGAGAGAGAGAGAGAGAGAGAGAGAGAGAGAGAGAGAGAGAGAGAGAGAGAGAGAGAGAGAGAGAGAGAGAGAGAGAGTTGCATACATAAGTGGAATATCAAGTGACAATAATGTGTGGCGGTATAACTTTAATATAAAGAATTCTGCTGACACTGCATCATGTACAGTACAGAGATATAAACTGCAATTACGAGCGTCATTGTTCTTCATTGAAAATTCCTCTCATCAACATTTGAGTCATAATGAAGTGACAATTTATATTATCAGAGCAATAAAAAAATAATAAACTAAGAGAGTCTCTGAAAATGAATTAAAAGTTATGCTAATTATTATTATTATTATGCTTTACAATTTTATGAATGGAAACGGGTGCATATTTTTAACTCATAATTACATTCATTCATAAATGTTAATTTCATTCATATATTTTATTTAAACATTTACACAGGACGTACAGTACCTCACATAGTCATAACTTAAGGAATGTTACTATAGAATAAACAACTTTTGTCGGACAAGAACTCTCAATGGTAGAGAGAGAGAGAGAGAGAGAGAGTACAAAAAATATACTTTAATATTTGAAAGAGAGGTTCTATTTGTTTATTTATTTTTACTCTTATGTTAAACTTAATACATCATAAAATGTGGGTGTAAAAAGGATATCATATTGCATTTTGATTATGTTATTCTTTTGCACTCGTCTTAATTACGTAAAAATAATATTTATGGTAGTATTATTTGAAAGAGAACGTGTTAACATATCATCTGTTGCAAATTACGCCCCTTATTTGAAATCTGATATTTTGCTTCTTTTTAAGTTTCTCTCTCTCTCTCTCTCTCTCTCTCTCTCTCTCTCTCTCTCTCTACTGCATGTGTAAATATTAGCAGATTTGTTTTGCGTGGATAGACAGGAGGGATGGTAATCGGAATTTGTAATAAATTTGTTGTTACAAGGCTTATATTCCTATTTAAAAGTTGCACACTGAACGTATACAAGAGAGGAAATGACAGTCTACATTTTTTTAACTAAACCATTCTTTATTTAAAATAACAAATCTTGTATGGCAAATATGAAGAATGTATAATGATACTTGATAGAAAAACAAATTCTAATAACATATTATGAAGCTAACTAATAGCTTTACCATTACTTATTATTTTTTCATTCATATTTAATCTTGATGCATAAAGTCTGACTAATAGTTCTATATTTTAAACGTTGAACTGTTCAACTTTTTTTCTTTGAGACTTGTCAGGCACCATTTGTTGACCTGTTGACTTTTACTGAAGTATAGTTTCTCCCTCACGCCCGCTCGTTAGCTCGCTTTTTTCCCCCCTTTCATTCGTACACCCACCATGGTGTAGATATATATATATATTTTTTAAAGGATAAAACACTTCGCATCATATCCGTGACAAAATATAAATGGCATGGTTTCTTAAAATGAATTTGACACATTTCGTCCATCACTTACTTTACGAGCTTATAAGGACATTTGTCGCGTGAGAATTGAGCCCATATTTTTTTCGACTCCAAATTTTATTAAAAAAAAAAAAAAAAAAAAAAAAAAAGGTTGATATGTTGTTATATATGAAAGGAATGTATAATAATGTTATTTATTGTCATGATAACAGTTTTATTTCACAAAATATTGCAGTTTTGAAATATATATATATATAATAATTCTGATGGACTCACAGACTTTTTTGAATTGAATTTAAATGCATTAACCTCTCATTCTTGAGTCGTTCCCGTGACTTATTATATTATGCAGTTTACAGTGAAGGATTTTGTTCACTCTCCCCTCCCTATATAGTAACTCTGATATTAGAACTCCAACAGTTTTAGTTGACAAAAACTGAAAGGGGGGCCACTGAGCACCGCGAGGCCACCTGTACATTATATCAGTAGTGGTGACCGAGAAAAAAAAAAAAAAAAAAAAAAAAGCTCTCACGGTCCTAAATATATTCGATAACCAATTGTTGTTGACACTCTAATTGAAATTGTCTGGATTTTTTCAACTCTGTCATAAGCTCAGATTTTACTATCAACCCAATTAGATTAAAAAGTTAATTAAAATTGATTATGAGATTAAATCATTAATATTATTATATTGTAGAAAAGTAATGTTTTCGTTACAGTATAACGTATAATAATAAATCAATGATAAAAGTGCTATATACGCACCTTACGCAGTACAAATAAAATTTATTATTATGAAAATGTAACTTTAATATCACATTTTTTACATTATAATTATAGTAGAATCACACAAATATAATAAATAGTTATATATAATTTTTGTTTTTAGATATACTAAAAACAAATATTATCGCGATAATTTTTTATAGTGTTATATAAATATTTCCTATAATTATATTTTAA
>OX439131.1:12885699-13040699 GCA_949318235.1 Ecdyonurus torrentis
TTCACGCTTGTAAAAAGTGAGTTGATTGTTTTTTTTATACACGTTTTCCTTGTACTATAAATCTTATTAGATAAAAATTTGAATTTTAAAATACAGTTTCGCTTGCGATGCCTAAATAATTGGACGCTAGAAAAAGACCATTCATATATGATTTAAAAATAAAAATTACTCGTATTTATTTTTAAGCAGGAGAAGATTTTTAGAACCATTGCATAATGCAACTTATTGAGCCAGCAGATTTGCGTCAGAAATATCAACGTGCATAATTTAATGTAAAAATGATAAAATGCATTTATTTGTCACTAATATTCAAGTACGTGATATTTATTAGATATTTAAATCCAGGGTTCATATATGACGTGCAGGTGTTTTACTGCACATATGACATTAAAGTATAAGTTTTCAACTATAAGCAATAATTACATACTTACTGAAATATAATTAAACGTGATTGTTTCCTTATTAGAAATTTATCTAAGCTATTATACTTTACTGATTGACACGTTTTACTGACAATCTCGGCAAAAGTAATTAAATGCAAGTATGCAGGCGTCACCTTGTGAAGCATAAAACACTTTGGAGGAGGAAATAAATAATGCGACGTAAATACAAACTGAGTCACGTGGAGAAGCTGCAATTTCACATCACGTCGCAAACACACGTGAAACATTCATTTATTGTTATCAGACTATACCCTTTTTTTTTTTTTAGTTCCACATAAGGAAATAAAAGAAGAAAAGAAAATATGTGTAATCTATCATTGAATTATTTTGTGCTTACTATAAGTGAATAGAAATATGTATGAATAAATATAAATAAATAAAATTGGAATTAAAACTGGATTGCTTCAAACATATAAATTGACGAGAGCTATTTAAAATCGAAATTTCTTTTATAGTTGCAAACCAATCAATGAAACGAGAAATATGTAATAGCTGTATTACAAAAAAAAATGTGTGCACGGGTATGTTTTACTTCCTAATATGGAGATAAAGTGATGCTGGGTACTCACCCTGGTTGGACCACATATGGGAAGCAAGGCCAGTGCCACTACCCAGGATAACATCATGCGAGGTGGGTGACGAGTGCAGATACTGCGACACGTGAGGGCTTGAGGTAGGTACGAAGCTGCTGCGACCGCTGCCGTACATCGAGCTGAGGACATACATCAACAACTATCACCACAAGAAACAGTTAACTCACTGACAAAGCTTATCGCACAAAGCTATAAACATTTTTTTTTTTTAATATTCCTCGATGTCGGGAATATTAGAGAGGAGGGGGAAGATTGCTAAATTACGCTCTAATCAGAACAAAAATGTTGATTTCCCTTATAATTATACTGTATACATATATTATCATGATGTAAAAGTTCATTTTATAATACTAAACGCCAAATCTTGTATATAATGAATCATTTGTCTTTTTTGTCAATTTGTATATATATATATATATATATATATATATATTATTAATAAAAAAAAAATATATTATATATTATAGCTAAACAAATAAATATTTTTATATTTACGCTATATAATATAATACGCTAATTTTTGTAGCTTTTTATATGTATGCTGTATTTAGATTTATCGCCAGTGCTACGTCAATAAATTATCGTGTGGTTAAGTTAGTACAGAAAACAGCAAGAAGGAATAATGGAAAAATAAACATGAACGTGACCTTATGTTTAAGTTACGTAAAAATAATTATTCAAAAAAGTTAAAAGCAATTTCCAAAACTATTTGCTGGGAACAAAAGCATTCTCCTTAATAACTAAAAGGTAAGAGAGGAAAGTAACAACCCTAAATATAAAAAAAGGAGACTCTTTGATTCCAAGTTTTCCGAACTTAATTTTGTACGATTTAAAAGTTGTATAATTAAAAAAATTGTAATTTAATGGACATTGTGGCATACACAAAAATTCACGACATAAAAGTAATTTTAAAATTATTTAAAAAATAATAATAATAATAATAAATAAAAATAATGATAATAATAAAAACGAAAGACCATGCTAGAATGTATCTCTTTCCTACCCCACCTCATAAAATAATAATAATAAAAAAAAAAAATCGGAAGGGTTAAGAAAATTGTTTTATTATTGTGACAATATCCATTAACAGAGTGCCGTGAATTACTTGGAGTGTACGAGTGTCTTCCTGAGGTGGGCGGAAGTGACTCCAGGTAGCTCAGCACGTGGGGATGACACGTGGCACTCGCTAATGGACTTCAAATCATCATCAAAAGGAAATTGTTACTTGCCCTCTTTTATATATATAAATATATGAAATGAACAAGATGTGTCGCAGTGTTCTTTTTTCACACTTCGTGAATTTAAGGTCACAATCTGTGACTATCACGTGAATCTAAAATACAACTTTTGTCACAATTCACGTGCGGGATGTTCTTTTAAATGTTTTTAAAATGTTTGTATATGTTATAAATAAGAGGGAGGAAATTAATATACCTATTCAGATTGCAAGATTAAATTAATATTAGAATTGATTTTATCTACAATATTTACATGTATATTTATTCGTCACATAGAAATTGCTATTATTTTTAAAGTAGGTATTTGTATAAGAACGTGTAGTATGAACTCTTTTCTTTTATTACTTTTGTAAGTCTACTTAAATAAATTTAATGACCATAAGCTATAAAATTGAATTTGTTTACACTAATTGTGTTATTGAATAAAATAAATTTTAAATAATAACTAAAGTAAAAATTCTTTTTTTTTTATATACATATATAATTATTGTTTTCTTTTATATGAGTTTGTAATAGCTTTACTTTACTTTCTTTTTCCTTATGACTGAAATATTGTTTCATAATAAAATAAAATAATAATTTTTAGTTTCCTATTTTTATACATGCATCAGTCTTTCATGTAAAATTTGTTAAAGAGTTAGCGGAAAAAGACACTTAATGTCCTTTATTAAATTAAAGACGCGACTCTATAAGAATGATTATCGTTTCTATATGTATTATTTATCTTTTACGTAATGATAAGTTCGTCACACTATAATATAAACTGCATACTTTCACACATATAAAATAATCATATCTTTCATTCTATATATTATTATTATTATGATAATTATATATAATATACATTCTGCAAATATTTACTTTAATATATAATTCATATTTAAACACAAACTTAATATATATATAGATAATAATAAATTGTAATCAAAATATTTAAATAAAATGTTTTAAAAATAATATTAAACACGCTTAGCATTTAATTGAAAGTAATATATACGGGCTATCAGTTACATTAAATAATGTTCATGGTTCGATCTTATATATATGTATATAAAAAGTAAAGTTTATATAGCGTGGCGCGTGCTTTAAGTCCCGCGGATATGTCGCGTTGCTCACTAATTATAATTATCCTGATGAGAATTTCATGTCGCACGTGCCCCCGCAGGAGCGGCCACGCGTAAACTTTACATACATCAACAATTAAAACTTAAACTGACCACGCCGGAAATATATCCATGCCTCACATAACATTACATTATAAACTTTTTGAACCTCTAATAAGGTTTTATATATAATGCAAAACAAAGACACTACTTAAACATTTTATATGTATATACCAAAAGTTACAGGGGATTTTTTTTTGTACATATATCAAGGACATGCAGGCGGTATATACATTGCAGTCAAGTTTAAATAAAAATAGAATTTTGTCGTAAAAAAAAATATTTTTTACTACGGAAATATTATCATACTTTATAAGTATTAAAATTGTAATTAAGATTATTTTGTAAATGGTTTATTTTTTAAGATTTAAAAGAACGTATTTTTTTTAAGTAAAATATTTTTTCTTATATACCTATATAATGGAAGCTTAAAAATTTTCTTTCAAAACAATACAATTATAAAAATTTAAATAGTGCACAGTGATTACAGATATGAAGTAATTTTAATTATTATTATCAAGTTATTTGTACATTGTATATATGAAAAAATGATATATTTTTTTTTTCTTATTTGTCACTTATTATACGTTTACTTTTCATGCATGATGGAAAATATAACATGTGTATTTATATATATTTTTTATAAAGTTAAGGAAATGCAAGCTTGTTCTTATGAATTCAACAGTACAGGCCTTTATGTATAATCTTTTAGGTGATAAGATAAAAATTGAAATCTTCCCCCCTCAGTTTATGTGTTGAGGCGCTCTTACTTCTTGACTATATTATGGGGGATTTGGGGTGTTTGTACTTGTATACCGCAACATGTGAATACATAGGGACCCTTGAAACTTAAATAACATTATAGGTATAAAATAAAAAACTTATATATATATATATATATATATATATATATATATATATATATATATATATATATATATATATATATATATATATATATATATATATATATATATATATATATATATATATATATATAGCAATATTGTTATTTTGAGCAATTAAATGGGCAATTTTTGCAATTAAAAATCGTAAATATTCATTATTTTGGAAAATGCTTTTATGTTATATATAAATGCTTATATATAAATATATTTTTACTGCATTAGTTAATTAAATATATATTTTCTCTTGTAATTAAAAAAATTTAAGCTTGAATTTGAATCAATCAATTTAAAAATAATAATAATAATGCACACTTATATACAAATATGATATCTGTATCGATTATAAATAAATAAAAGCTATTAGAGTAAAAAAAAATAATAATAATAAAAAAACTGAATCATTACGTAATAATTTTTTGTCCCAAAATACTAAAACTAAGTATAAATAAAAATAGCAAAAAGAGATGACATACCTTGTACCATTATGCATGATATTAGATGCTGGGTGTTCATATGTAGCTTGATGATGATGCATCTCTTGAACATAACTTTGATCAGGTAAATCAAGATGCGAAGGTGTTTGTGGATTAACATTTGTAAGACTTGTAAGTGCAGGTACAGTTGTAAGAGATAAAGGTTGTTGTTTATCAGCAGAATACATAAAATCTGCAGTAGAATCATCTCTTCTAATTAAATATGAATCTTCATCATCATCATCATCAGAATGTTCTTGTTTCATACCATGATTTAAATATTCTGGTGTACGAGTTTGATAAATAGAAGTATTAAATAAATTAGCAAGTGTAAATTGATTACTACCTGGTTTAATTAATACATCAGTTGATGGCATATTTGCTGGTGAATTATTATTTGAATTATGAGGTGATAAATTATTATTATTATGTTCTTCAACAGGGGATGTTGATGATTGATGATTATTTCTTAATCTTAAATCTTCACCTAGTAATGAATTATAATTAGCTGACATACGTTGATGAGTTGATTGTACACGTAAATCTAAATATTCATTAACTTCAACACTATTATTATTAACAATAACACCACCTTCTTCTTCACTATTATTATTTGTATCTTTATCTTCTTGTTGTTGTTGATGATGATGTTGTTGTTGTTGATGTTCTTCAATTTGTTCTTCTATTTGTTGTCTTTGAGAATCATGTCGTCTAATTACACCTGAATTTAAACGTTTTTGTTGTTGTTGTTGTTGTTGTAATAATAAATCAGTTATTAATAAACCGTCTTGATCAATTAATTGTAAAGTACTACCTTGAGATTCAATATGTATTGCTTGTTCTCCTGAAGACACTGTTGTTAATAAACGACTTGTATCACCCGCCTTTACTTCTAAATTATTAGTATCTACCATACTTGAAGTTAGTAGTAGTTGTGGTGTGGCAGCACCGGTACTACCACTACTACAGTTACTATTATTATTTTCATTTGATAAATTTTTTACTGCGCATGCTTCATTTATATTAGGCGGAGCCAACATGTAAGTATTTTCTATTGGTGTAGGACTTGTTTGATGTGCTGATGAAGATGATTCTTCTGGTGATATTAATAATCTATCTCGTTGTTGATTATTATCATTATTATTATTGTTATTATGATGTAATATTGTTATATGTTGTGTTGAAGTTTGAGTTGTAAAATTTTCAGCTGCACTACACTCTTCATCATTTGGTAAATTTGATAGATCATGTTGATTTTCATCGATATGATGTATTGATGAGGAGGAGGAGGATTGATTTGGTGTTTCATTAGTTGTATGATGTTCATACTGATGTGATGTGGCAGTTCCATGAGGTAGAAGTACTAAAATCAAAATATAAAACAAAAATATTAATTACCTACAATTTATCAATTAATTTAATTTATTAGTAATACATGTTAAATAGTCATAGAAAGTGGCATTTTTTTTGTTTCTTGTAGATTTGTGACGATTGCGATAATATATACTTTTTTTAGTAAGCGCCTGTAATGTATGCATCTTTTTTAACGTATCTGCAGAGCGGGAAGCCTATACACTCTAACTTTGCAGGCGCTATCTGTGTCCACTTTAGTTAATTTTAATAACACATTTTATTATTTATAAATATTAATCGATAATATATATTATATAATATTAATTAATAATATTAAATGATAATATTAATAATAATCATTAAATAAAAACGTTTTGTTGTTATTTGACTTTGGTACTTACCCTCAGCCTGTCTGGCTCAACATATAATAACAACGTAAGTTCCTCCATGTGTATATTTTCAAACATTTTATGATGTCAAAGTTGAGAAATAAAATATTGACTAAGCGATATGATTAAAAAGATGCTGTGATAAACTAGAGCGGTATCTTCCATATACTGTATACCCTCGGTAATAGAATGCAACAGCCGCAGCTAAAAGTGTGCAAACAAATGCCTAACCAAACCTCATCCCTCCACATCCTTACTAGACGTACACGTGACTTGGTTGGTAGTATCACAAGACATTGAAAAAAAAAAATTCCCTGTGTGTAAAATTGTTAACACAGAAGTATTTAAAATAACAATAATATATATTGACCTGATAAATTCACGCTAGAGTAATTATTTCAAAATTTACTATAATTAAAAAGATAACAATACTGTATATAAGTGACATGAAGGAAATTTCTTATATATTTTTTTGAGGTTATACAAAAATTTTTCTAATTATTCTTTTTAATTTTAATTAGTAATATTTTTGTGTACCGTAAGTAAGCAAGTGTTTAATATTTATATGAATTTTTTCGTATAATTTAGGAGGGGGGGGGGCATCCTGTTTTTGCTTTTTATTCTTTCATTTTAAAGTTACGTCACACTTATATGATCTGTTCAAAACAGAGCAATATATTTGATGCCTGCAATATTATAATAAAAGTTAAAAGTATTATAATTTCTTTATATAAAATTTCAGTAAAAAAAAGCTCCGTTTATGTTATGCTACTAATGTTATACAATTGCTAACTGCAACGTAATTCTCTTGTTATCAATTTTTCCTTACTAAAAAGTGAATAAAAATATATCAACTTTTAAATAAATAACATATATATACCAGATTATGTAAAACTGAAATAAATATAATCCTTATATCATAATTCATACCTTTATTTACTTTAATTTTTACCTGAATATTACTCATATCTTATACAGTTAGTATACATTGTTATAAATTACATAAAAACAATTAGCACTTACGATATAGTAATTTTTTTTAATGTTTAAATAAGAATTGGTTGATATGATAAAGAGGAGTTGTTGTGTTGGTGTAGGTCCTATACACATGCATCATATCACTGCAGAGATATGGTGGTATCAACTTTTTTTATATATATACTCACGCTGCTGTACTACGCTGATTACAACGTAACATCTCAATATCTACATTATTATCAAATTCAATAAAAATAATCTTGCAATTTTATAATAATATACTATATTTATATGAATGAGACAAAAAAAAAATGAATGGAACTGATTATTTTTATATATAGATAGAAGATTTATATAATACTATACACCCAAATAGATATTTCAGTTGTATATAAATATAATATTTGCTGACGTTAGTGGCGCTACCATCGTTGGCATAGGTCAAAGTTCATGAGGTCACAGCCCTGACCCCTTAGTAGCAGCATCTCTAATATGTACATTACAGGGACGCTTTACTATAAAGTCTTTACTTCGAAACCCATAATATATTGGAGGAAGAAACCGTATATATATAAATATCAATATTATTACAAAAAATATATAAAATTTTTACAGTTTTTAAGTACGTGCAAAGTGAGCATGCAGAAACTAAAAAGCAAACAATTTGTAAGCTATCTTCTTACAAAGTAAATTATTTTTAAATAAGAAGAAGAAGTGACTTTTGAAAGTTTGCATTATATGTATGATATTAGAGTACTCTAGAAGGAGGGAGTATATACGCGATCCAGCAGAATTTTTAAAGCTTTTTCATTGATTGTTGAAATCGAAAATTCAAATCTGATTGGCTGGTATGCCCAAAATTTTCATTGTTGTCAGTCAATGTTATTTAAATGGGGGTTTTTTGGTTCTCAAAATGACCGTAAGTAATGGGAAAAAATGAGATTTTGAACACTCATAAAATTTTACCAAAACGTTGTCACATTATGAAACTTTCACAGATGAAACTTTATTATCTGGCCAACAAAATAACATAAATTCAAAAGTCGTAATAATTTGCAAATACCGTTATTTACTGTTTACTTTTGTTCTCTTTTTCGTGAACGCTGTAGTTTTCAAGCAAGCACAAGATTTTTGAGTTTGTGTACATTTTATTTTTCATTGTTGGCGCGCATTAGCCAATGAGCGTTGAGTATTGATTTTCAAAATATGATATTTTTAAAGCTTAACAAAATTTAATTTTTAGTAAACTGAGGGTTTTGAAATTTTAGACATAAAATGGCCATAAAATGAAGTTTGTTTTGTGAAAATTTCGATGCTGTAACTTCCTTTGTTCAATAGTTATGACGTTTTAAAATCGCGATTTTTCCCATTACTTACGCGATTTTTCGTGATCAAAAAACCCCAACTAAGGATGCGCGTATACTCCCCCCTTCTAGAGTACTCTATATGATATTTTCAATTTTAACATATATATAATATATTCAACATTAAGCATTATGTACTATTTTTTATAATAATTTACTTTTCTTTTTTCTTTATATACAAATAAATTTTTTTGACCAAAAACTTGCTTTTTTTTTTTTTTTTTTTTTTTTGCTTAATATTTAAGTATAGGTGACATTTAATTTGTTCAATTATCTTCTAATTCATATAAAAATGCATGTCAATTTGGCACCACAATTTTCTACTTTTAATTTTACTTTACAGAGATAATTTTTCAATTGCTCTAAGATTACTATACTCTTTGTAATAGATAAATTAATTATTTTTAATGTGAATTTTTTTTACTTAATTTTTTCCTTAAAGAGATAAAAAAAATTATAATTAAAAAAAAATAATAATAAAAGATACTACAATACGTATAAAAAAAATTGCATGGATTGTGGACAAAAGGTTATTTACTTTAGTGCTGAAAGTATAGTATATACCACTATTAACTATTAGGGTCTCTTAAAAATAAAACAATGTAAAAAAAAAAAAAAAAAAAAACTAAATACTGTACTCAAAAGTAAACATAAGGGAGAAGAAAAAATCAAGTCAGTCACTTTGAAATCTATAGTATTTACTTAAATTTCGCACCACTTTGCCAATATAAGACATATTTGTTTCTTTTGACAAAAAGGTTTTATTTGTATTAAGCATACAATTGTCTTGTTTTATGAAATATCAATTCAATAAGTATATTAAAAATAAATAAATAAAGAGGAAGGAAGGAAGGAAAGAAAAAAAAAAAAAAAAACTAACATTAACCATAAAATATAAAATAATATTCTTTACATGCCACAAAACCAAGTGGAGGAATAGTTTTGTGAAACGGAAATGAGGGTGGTGGTTATAGATTACATTTTTATCAGTATCGTCCACACAAACTAAACGAACAAACGAATGAGAAAGCAAGCGGGCAAGAAGACAGTGCGACACCGCGTCGTTAATATAACATGCAGCAAGTTACCTGGTCTTATCAGCAGTATAACGTTATGTACGTTTTTTTTTTTCTCTCTCTCTTTCTATTACTGCTTTTCTTATCAGTTATGAGTGACTTACATTATTGCCTGCTTCCAAGTTCTCATGCATAAAAAATATATATAATATATATATATTAATTTATAGAGGAAAACATAATTATATAAATTTGAACAAACGACGTAGTAGTGTGTTGAAAAAAAAAAAAAAAAAAAAAAAAAACTGAACGAAATAAGAAATTAAATAATTGTATTTATTTTAACTTTTAATATTGACAAATCTACTTTGTTTGTTCAAAATATTCATAATCTATTATTTACAAAATTTAATATTATAACTAAACATTAAAACTTTAAAGCAAAGTAATTTTTGGAAAGCATGTTTGTATTTTTCTCTTCGTTGTCTTTTATGTCTATATCACTGTTATTTTTATTTCACGTTTTGCTTATTTAATTTGTTTTCCAATTTTTAAATAATAATCTTATAAAAAAAATATAGACATGAATCATACCCACTTTCATTAATTTTAAAAAACTTTTATGAAACGAAACAAAGTGGTATTAGAGGCTGTATGTAGTAGTTAAAACTGGTACAGTTCTCAGTTAATACCTAGCTTATGCTTGAAACATTGATATTGATACATTAATGCCTTTCGTGTACCCTTTCCACCAACAAAATTTTTGTGTTCACATTTTATGTAACATTACAATTATTATTGTTGTTGTTGCTACGGTTTTTGTGTAATGTATAGCCATGGTGGAATAAATAAATAAAACCGTAATCAGAGTATCTAAAAACATTCAAAAATCCATATAATATACTAGATTTTCAACATTTAATGTGATTACTCAATACCAGGGCGTTACTGATTTCTATGTGAAATGGGTACAGCACCAATCTATACTTTAGGTATGTATAGAAATACGCATCATCTCATCATATACTAGCGTTTACCAGTTTTTAAATGTTAGTTTAAGTACACTCATGCTTTGACTTAAAATCAATGCATTTCGTATATAGATATACTCTCTAAATTTAACTTTTTGTAAGGTAAGAGCAAACTTTTTTTTTTTTTTGAAATTGTTGGTGTTCTCCAAATTTATATGAATATCTACTGCGAGCAGATCTTAAAAATGATTTTTTTTCTCTCTCTCAAGAAAAAAAAAAGGAGAGGGTAAGGAAATAAATAAAATATCCCATTCAGGCTATCCATTGCACTCTCAGGTGTTATAATATTTGTTTTATCCAAAATTGATAAGAAAAAAATATATGTATACTGTACATCATATAAATATAGGCATCTTATGTGTGCTTTGACGTTATATACAGTGTAGATAAAATAAAATAAAACAGAAAAAAGTTATATTTTTATACCTATAAAACATTAAATAAGAGAATGAAAGTGAGGGGGAAAGAGAGAGATTGAGAATAAAAAAAGAACTAAATGTATAAAATTGAACTATGCATAATTGGTAAGACGTACAGATTTAATTGGTGTGTAACTGTACACAGTACATTACTTAAAACACATATTATGATAAAGGTAATTTATATTTTAACTTTAAAAAACTCTAAATTTTAAATGTTAATCCAATAAGAGAAAACTATTGGCACAATGTATTTTTATTTATTCTATTTATGTGTACTAAAATGAAATGAATAACTGGCAATTTTAGTGTTGCATTTCTGTCTTTATTTGTGCAAGTTTTTTATTACCGTGCGCCACACATCATTCATTGTAATTATTCCATCCCGCAGCATATTTTAAGAAAAGAAGTAATAATAAAATGTAAGTATACTGGCATTACTCCTTAAATTTTCTTTCATTAGAATATAGAAATACTATTTATTAATCAATTAAAGTCTGCGCATATTGCATTATATATGTCTACGTAAGGCAATATAATAAAAATAATTCTTTCACAGCGTCTGTAGTGTAGTAGTATAAGCTCTGCCTTAATTAGGCAACTATTTGTGATAAAAATATTTAGTATAAATAACAAAAGATTAAGCCAAACAAAGAGCTGCAACGTAAACCAATATGAATAAAAAAATAATAATAAGTGGCGAGACAGAGAGAGAGAGAGAAGAAAATGAAAGCATTTATATTCATAGTTATTTAAACTTGAATTGCTAAACAGGAAAATATTTCAATATGAAATCAGGAAATCGGAAATTCTTTAGACGTTCAGTTTCTATTTTTGCCTCAAACAATCGCATATAAAAACATTGCATCCTGTTCCATTCAATATATTATGCAAGGCGTGCACTGCAAAAACCAAATCTTAGCACTTTTCTGTGGCATACAAAGGAAATCAAATAAGCTTATACACTAATAATTTTTTATTCTAATTATAGAATATGTTATATAGTTTTTATGAAAATTAATTGTACATCCAGACAATATTTAAACCTTTAGCCAGTCTATTATATCTTAAAATAAAAATAATTTCTTCTCTCTCTCTCTCTTGCTTTCTCAATTATTTAAATAAAAGACTAAAAACATTGTACATCAATAATATTTCAAGTTTGCTTTGATTGATTATTTCAAAATTCATATATGTGTGTTGACGATGTAAAAATACAAATAGAAAACATAAATAATTGTTCCTTCAAATTCATTATGTTAAAAAATTATAATAATAATAAAGAAAAAATCACAATATTTTTATTTATAACTTTTATGCTATCTTATGAAATATTGTTATTTCAGAATAATGCTTGCCACTGCCACGAGTATTTTTCAAAAGGAAATTAAAACCATATATTTCTTTAAAAGCTAATTAAAACATTTACTAATTTATATAAATTTATCAAGAACCACAGAGGATGTATACATAATATTTTTAAGCATATATATTTTTGCCATAATTTATGATTTTAATTATTTTAATGGGCAATTAATAATTTAAAGTGATCTTGGGCAATTAAAAAATCAAGCCTCTGGAGCTGCACCATATGTACACACAACAAGACGCGAGTGTTTGAAAAAACCACAAATCATGACGTCACATGGTTCTCAACCCGGGCTGCAACAGTCAGCAGGCTTCCTTGTTTAGACGGATGTCCGGCAAGTGTCGTGGCCAATATGCCGGCCACTGTGGCCTCTCTAGCGGGTAACTTGTGATATTCCATGAGCGCACTAATTGCCTGCTTGCTTTAGAGCTCTCTCATTACTCCATTATATTATGCTTCTGTTTTATATCAACATATTCAAAGAGGGGAAAAAATCATGATATGCTCTTAGCACGTGCCATTAATTAGTTTTTGATGTGTCAAAAATATTAATTATTATTTTGTTTTTAATTATTTCTAAAGATATATATATATATATATATATATATATATATATATATATATATATATATATATATATATATATATATATATATATATATATATATTTGTCAATTAATTTTAATTAGAATTTTTAATAGTTTAAAACTCTATAATGTAATACATTTGTAAAAAAAAAAAGTATTAAAAATACTACTTACATTATATAAATTATATTAAGGTGGGAAATCAAGTACTGCGGGATTTGACTAAAAATTTGTAAAGAAAGAAAAATCTGAAATTTTTAACATGATACACTATATAGAGTAAGACATCTTCAAAAATGTAAAAAAATTGGGGGTCCACCGAGCTAGATTTTAAATTATGTATTTATAAAGTTTTAGTCCCTCCCATATTAATATTAATAGCTATTTTCTCTCTGATCTTATGGTCATAGGTTCTGAAATTTTTATCGGTAGCTGTCACTATTCAAATGGTACCATAATGTTCCGGATTTTTCTTTTTAGAATTTGAGATACAAGCCATCTGAATACAACCCTTAATAGTAATAGCTCGAATTAAAATTTAATGAAGTGTCAGAAATAATAACTGTGCCCTTTCTGACCTCAAAATAAGTGTAATATTAAAACATAACATACTATTTAGAAAGTTTTAATTAATATTCTGTAATTACAGCATTGTTACTATAATAATAACAATGACATGTATCTATTTATTCAGAAATATCAGGATTTATCCTCTACTAACCCTGCATAGAAATATGACGAATATGAGGTGTTATAGTATCTGTTCATATATATGTAAATATTTAGATTAAGAGTGACCACAGAAGTATATACATAAAGTCACACGGGTAATCAAGAAATGTTCGTCGTTCCTACTTAATTATTATCATATCGGTAAAATGATAATAAAGCACCGCAAATGCACTTTTATCTCAAACCATAACGACCAAACCACTGCCAAGTAGGCATAGAGATAGCAAAATCCTTGTTCATAACGTATAGCAAAATAAGAACTATTTATATTTTCTATACAATAACACGGAAAAGAATGGATATAAAAAATAGGTAATAAATTTTAAATCAATTTTATTCGCGAATCTTAAAATAGTTCTTATTCTTTTATAAAATTTTGTTAAAATATTTTGCAGAAATCTCTTAATTCTAACAGCAACTTTGACATAAATTTGCAGTCTGATTATTTGCTGCAGTAGAATTTGAAAATAAAAGTAATACTCCATTTAATACATCATTATATTATCTTCATCATTAACGTGTTTATTTTGTGTTTTTTAATATGTAATTATACAATTTTTATTTTAATAAGCTAATAAGCTTTTAATATTTTTGTTTTTTATTTCTCATTTAAGATTTTTTTAATTTGTGACTAAGGTATTTTAATAATAATGAAAATTACTTTTTTTTATTATAGGTAGTATAAGTATAACATATTTGTGTGTCTTATGCGCTGGTCTTATGTTGAAAACCATATTATTATAATATATACAATTAGTCATATTACTATTAGTCTTTTAATTAAATCTGTTTTTAAAATCATTCAAAAACTTTATTTGAAAATATACTGTATTGTGATAAAAAAAAATAATGAAGTAAATTCTTGTAATACATCAAAACTTATTAACAAAATACAAAAATAATAGAAAAAAAAATGTTATTCTTATTCCATATTGAACGTATTCATATTCTTACATAGTATTGTATGTTAGTGCTACGAATGCAAGTTTATAATACAACAATGACGTCACTTATTGTTGCAGCAAAGTGCAGTATTGTGCATGCATGCACCATACACACACACACTTCATCACTATATAGCAGCGTGAGTAAATGGCTAATTGCTCACGTTCAAACTATAGACTAAAGTTATATACTTTATATTTATTATTGCAACATCAATAACTGCTTCTTTTTTTTTTTAAGTTTAAAGAACGTGCTTACTAACAATAATAAAAATATTTTAAATACAAAAATATTAAAATAAAGAAATTTATTCTATATTTCATAATTATTTTTATGTTTATTAAAAAGTATAATAAAAGACATTTATAAAAGAGTAATGTTTATTTTTGGTATTTTTTTTCTTTATTACCGCAGTACTCATTCATTTTAACTATATTTTAAATAATCAATTTTAATTTTGATTATGTAATTGATTTTTATGCCATGGTATATAATAGAGTAAAGTTAAAGATATTCTTATATACACTTATTTTTATGACTGAAGAAATAAAAAAGATACAAAATGCGTAATAATATTCAGTGTTGTAGTCGATCGCCCTTTTTTCGATCCGATCACGATCCGATCAATTGAGATGTAGCTCGATCCGATCTCGATCACGATCTTCAAAACTCGAGACTATCCGATCACAATCCGATCTGATCGACTATCATTTGATCGAAAATTTTCGATCGTTTTCAATAATAAATGTAGGTATGTAAGAACTTGTAAATTATAATAATTATGAAAAAAAAAAAAAAAAAAAAAAAAAAAAAGGAAATTATACTGTAATAATACATTATACTTAACAATATTTTTATATTCATATTTCCGTGCAACTTTTTTTTTAATAAATAAATGTGTTACATAATTGTTAGTTCTTACCTTTAGATGTTTTATTAGATTTGCTGCAACAGATTTAAAGGCTATACGACGTTATTCGGTTTATTTTTGCACGATAAATACAAACACTGAATACCAAGCTCTTTTCCACTTTTATCTTTTTTAGGAGCTCCAGTTACGTGATAAAATTCTTTTAAGCTATTATTTCACGAAAACAAATTGTCACCCAAATTATCCTTTAATTTATATTATAAATTATAATATATTAACGTTTATGCATATGTAAAAATAAATAAAAAATTCACTTTTGCCTGCTTTCTTATCTCGAGACACCTGCGAGAACGTACAGACCATAGACTTACATAAGTCTATGGTACAGACCAAATGACTGGTGTCTGAATGGAGGTCCAAAAAATTATCCTATGTACAGTATACTGTGTGTCTTCATCCCCACTAATCAAAGCAACCCCCTCGTGTTTATTTCAGAAAAAATTTCCCCTCACCGCGGTTTTTTAATACATCAAAATTTCGTAGAAAAAATCATTAGTGTAAAAAGCACTTAAAATTTTTCGATTGGTTATAAAGTCACCTCTAAAACTCATACAAGAAATGTATTGTGTTAAAATAAAATTGACAATCTTTCAATGCAGAAAAAAATTCTGTTAATTGAATATACGAACAAAATAATACGTCAAGAATTCATTTTAAACAAAACTTATTTACCGCCTTTAATGTCATGTCAAAAAAAAAAAAAAAAAAAAAAAAAAAAATCTTTGGTGACATAGACACACTATTGATAGAATAATTTCTTTCCTAGAAAGCCTAGAAGCTTATATAGCTCAGAGTCAGGTATTTGCTATTTTTCTTTTATTTCTTTCATTTTTGCTTTCTTTGTTTTGTTTTGCGATACCTTTTAGCTAAAGTAGATAACATCTCAATATCTACCTAGCAGCTGCTAGCAGAGTACTGCCTGTACTGTACTTTTAAATTCTTTTCTATTTTGGTCTTTGACTTTTTGCTTTATTATAATGAATAAAAAAAAGGGGGGAAAAAAAGGGAAAAAAAAAAAAAAAAAAAAGAAGAAAAAAAGAAAGAAAAAAATACCTATATGGTTGTAAAAACTAAAGTATGAAACATGATGATCGGATCGAAAAAACGTTCGATCACAGCCCTAAATGTGATCGAAATCCGATCACGATCATTGTTTTATAAAATGGGTCGATCCGATCACGATCCGATCAAATGATCGTGATCGGATCGTGATCGGATCGAAATTTGATCGATCGACTACAACACTGATAATATTACTATATTATATAAATGTGCGACTATATCAATGTAACCATGATTGTATAATACAACATTTGTGATTTTAATTTACTCATTAATATGCTGGTTCACCATTCACCAATCTTCAGGTTCAAAGTCACATACAATTGAAGTTTTGTGATAGTTTTAGCAAGGTTCGTCTGTCATGCATCGATAATATCTCAATTCATATTTTAATTCAAAAACCCAAAAATATATTTACTGTTTAGACATAAAAATGTGTTTGGTTGTTGGTACCTCATAACCAGCTATTGGGGATTTAAATTAACAGTGTTTTTTCTATTCACGCAGTAGTTAAAAAATTGAAAATTGGGATAAAAAACAAACAAACATTTTTGTTGATATTTTTCTTAGTTTTTTTTTCAAGTAACAAAATAAGAAAACGAGTTTTTTTTTATACACTCATCAATATAGGAATCGAAATAGTCTATAAGATATTCCATAAGAATGAATTGAAAAAAAAAAAAAGAAATTCAATTAAAAACTTTTAATTATTAGAATCTATAACAATATCTTCAAAATAGTAAAGATTATCTCAAGTCATATACAAATGAAATTCTTTTGTATTACTATTAAAAAAGATATTGCATGCTCATTGTTAATAATAGTAATAATAAAATAGTGATATTATCCTCTTTTTTTATTTTAAGTGATACCGTATGGTTATGAACGATAAAGACAGTTTATGGAGTGCTTCTTTAAGATTTTATCTTACTTAAGGTCATGTGACCTATGGCTATATACGCCATCTTAAAACCCCAAGGAGGGGCTGGGTATATGATGCTGGCAGGGTCACATACGAACCGGCATAGGTCATATAAAGCGCAGGGTCACAAACTAAAGCAACGCAAAACCATATTATATATTATTATATTACGCAGCCTGATTTTACTAACTGTAGACGCGGGAAATGATGGATAATTATTTATATTTTTTTTTCTTCTTTTTTTTTTTGCATGAATTGGTGGGGGAGTTAAAAAAACATTCAAATTTCCCTTCTGATAACAGATCGCAATAAAAAATGTTTTTAGAATAAAACTGTATGAGGAAAAAGAGGTAACAATATTTTAATTAGCAATTTTACTTGATTTATTAAGTACTTATCTTTATTATTTTTTATATATATTATTGATTTATTAGTGCACTTTTTTTTAATGTATATTTTTTGTACTTACGAATAGAATTCAACATTTCAACTTTATTAAATGTTCTCTCCCCAAAATTAATTTTAGAGTTGGTGACTTTAAAATTCTAAATTATAGTTGTTTTTTCCTTTCTTGTTCTTTTTTTTTTTTTTTTTTTTTTTTTTTTTCTTTTTCCCTTTTTTTTCTCTTCCCCCCCCTCTCTCTCTCTCTCTCTCTCTCTCTCTCTCTCTCCTTTTTTCCCCCTTCTTTTCAATAAACTGTAAAATTAGTTGTTTACGAAATATAAGTGGTTCTATTTTTAAAATTCATGGTTCAAAAAGTGAGTTTAGCGGGGTGCATCATCGTTGTTTACTGAGCAAAGAGCTAGCTGGCTCATTTGTTTATTTGTCTTGGCCACACGCTGAGGGTTGCTTATGGTGTATTTGCACTGCGCATAAACCAATGCGCACCCTCTCAGTTAACACTTCACGCTGCTTAGTCATAAATCTACTGACGCATCTACATTAGTAAATAATACTGTTATACCGTGTTCAGCAATTAAATTATATGTTGAATGATTGAATCTGAGAGATATAAGAGAAAGATTTGATTTCACTTTTTATTATTATTATTAATTATTATTATTTAACATTATAACAAGTGTTTAAAAGATAATTGATTATATATTTGATATACAACATTTAATTATACTAACTAAGAATATCTTAAGTAGATTGTGTTGTTAAAATAACAAGTAAATATACTGATAAAAATATGTTAGACAAAATACCATTTACTTAAATAAAAGTTTATATTATCAAAGAAACAAATTTGCTGTAATCACCCGCAATAAACAAGATTAAAATTACATTTAAATATATTATATCACCTTTTTTTTTCCTGACCTGGGAGAATATTTTTACCACTCTAGATAGTCGAACATAATCAGTAAAAAATACTCTCAGCAGGTTTACTCTGATAATAGAAAAACGCTTATATTGCATTTTAATAGCAAGTATATTATATCAAAATATTCATGAGAAAATAAAATGAGGGAATGCATAAGGGTACAATGCTGTGAATTTAACAACAACAAAAAGAAAAAAAAATGAAAATTGCCAAAAATAATGGTCCATTTTGAAAACCAAAAATGAAGTAATGTTAAAATACTCCCATACACAATAAATTGTATGAACAACTGTTTATTAATTTTGATGGGAAGATGCAAATTTTAACTCTATAAGTTTTCTAGATATATTTATGTTTAATTTTAACGCGCTATACTATGTACGTACACACGACTGTGATAATATATTTTACCATTTAAATGCAGCACGTGTTCTTTTTATAAGAATAGCATTGCAAATTTGACGCAAGATGTATTAGGTCACAACATACAAGTATTGAGTATTGCTTAATCAAAAAAGTTTGGTTTCCAATTTTTATTCTTTATTTCCCGGAATTTTTAAAATCAAGTAAACATTTTTAAAGCAAATTTGAAACGGGTTATTTTACAATTCCTATTATTTCAATTGAAATATTATAATGTGTTCATACAGTTTTGATAACTGTTATCGCTACAGCTTTAAGAAAAATAATTCTAAAATACAAAAAATACTAAATGAGAGAGAGAGAGAGAGAGAGAGAGAGAGAGAGAGAGAGAGAGAGAGAGAGAGAGAGAGAGAGAGAGAGAGAGAGAGAGAGAGAGAGAGAGAGAGAGAGAGAGAGAGAGAGAGAGAGAGAAAGAAAAGAAAAGAAAAGAAAAGAAAAGAAAAGAAAAGAAAAGAAAAGAAAAGAAAAGAAAAGAAAAGAAAAGAAAAGAAAAGAAAAGAAAAGAAAAGAAAAGAAAAGAAGGAAGCAGAAAAAAATAAACAACCAAACTCCAAAATGCGTTTTTTTTTTTTTTTTTTTTTTAATGCATGCTATAGATTATAGAATGTACGAGTAATTTGATAATAATATCATTTTAAAATGTTTTAGTTTTACAATATTAATTGTATTTAAATAAAGACAACTACATTAATTAATTAGTATCTGTTTCACCAACATGCATACATGATATATTTTATATTATATCTCTATATATTGTGACGTTTTGAGCTAGATGTTTACGTACCGGTTTACTGAAGATAAAAGTCACAGTAGTTAATGTCATTTACATATTTTATCACCAAGTTAAGCTAGACAGGAGCTAGACTCCACATTAAGACAGAGATAAAATTATATCGTTATAATTGAAATGCTTCAGATATGGAAAACAATAATATTTTGCTAAACTGCTATTTAAGAGTCGTTTTATCGGTTTATATAGTTTCGTTTTTAAAAGACAGAAAACAGTACTTCTGTTACAGCCTTTAAAAATAGCGATTTTTTTTCTTTTGATTTATAGTTTTATTAATCAGAAACTTTTATTTAAAAAACAAAACAAAAAAACAACACACTTTGTACATTTTCAGCCATATTTTCAAAACCAAAATCTCATCGCAACTATCTGTTAATGGATGTTAAATTATAATAACAATTTATAATGTTATAGTTATGGAAACTGTTTTTTATTGCTCTTTTTTCTTATGACTTAAAAAATGTACCACATTAAAATTATATACATATATATATATATATATATATATATATATATATATATATATATATATATATATATATATATATATATATATATATATATGCTTCGTTATCTATTCTTTATATTTTTTTCCACTTACATTGGAAAAAAAGAGACGAAAAAAAAATGCAATAACAACAATGTACTTGAGTTTTTATTGTTATTTTTTCGCCAAAACAGCATGCTAATTTTCACAATATTTACTCGCGGCTTGAGATTTTGCAAGAAAGACGAGTGCGAGTGAAAACGAGATTAAGCCAGAATATATATGGAAGCTATAGGCGTATGTGGAAGGCCCACGTCGCTTGGTAGGTGCCGGGTTTCAACAGTGACAAAAGCCGCGCACTCACCCGCCGTCACTCCAAAGTCACGCCCGGCACTGCGCAACACGATGCCATCAACATTTACAAAGATCAGCTCATAAACAATTTATTTACAATTACAAAATAATAACATTTTCTTATGCAGTGTTTGTTTATCAAATTATGAAATGTGTACTTTTCTCAATCAACTTAAAAACAGGGGAAGGGGGAGAAATGACACTGCTAGCTGTATGTATTTATTTTCATAGAAATTTAGTATGAAGCTAAAATTTAATAAAAAATAAATAAAGTAATTAAAATTTAAAATATTGTAAATACAATTCATATAGTTGTTTCATATTTTACAATAAAAAGCCCACTCTAACAGTATCTGCTAAAAAATAATTCGAGAAAGGAGAAACGATCAGTATTTCTGATAGCAAGTGCCACGTGACTTATTTATTTTTCTTAATTATCTATATAATCATTCGAGAATTGGTTTTAAAATTAATTTTAGAAAAAAAAATACAGAAAAATCTAAACGAGTAATATATATATATATATATATATATATATATATATATATATATATATATATATATATATATATATATATATATTATGCACATTATAAGGTATTGTATTATAGTAGCGTCTGTTGCATAATTTAAAAATACTGCAACATTAAACTTGCATTTTCAACTTGACCCTGAATTAAAATATACAATATTTACAAAACAATAAGTTATAAATGTTTTTTCTTTAATTGTATGATCAAAATATTTATAATTACTTTATACTTCCGTAATCTAAATTTATATTTTAGACAAATGTGTAGATAAATATATTTTATCTGTGATATATAATACTAGAGACATATTATACTTATCTTATTAAGCGTTAAATATGTGTGTCGTATAGCGCGCAGCTCAGCGCAAGTTTAAAAATCGTAACTTTATGAAATATAAGATAATTATGACGTCAATGGTTGTCATGATCCTCCCCCCATAGAGGAGTAAAGCCAAAAGTACGTGAGCTTTGTTTAACTTTTACAATGCACAGGACACACAGGAAAACTATGGTCAAATGGAATTCAATGCAATCAAGTGGATCAATTTCATATTTAGATGTGTTTTTGTATTTTTTTTTCTGTTTGTGTGAAGTGTTTAGAATTATAATATATAATTATGGTATATTAAAATGCAAAAGGTAAGAATATTTATAAGTATTGCGGAATCATATTATACAGTACGAGTACCAATATCTAATAGATATATAGCATTACGTTATTATTATTGCCTATAAAAAAAATTATATCTGTGAAATTGGTGCTAAATGGCAAAATAAATTCAATACATTCTCTATGTGATTCTCTATGCACACAGATTTAAGATTGTATTAAACTTCATTTTTGAAGCGGGGGAAAAAAAATGAAAGAAAAAATTGCGTTCTCCATTAGGCACCGATTAAAATAAACTATTTTGAATTTATTTTGAATTTATTATATACGATCAAATAGAAATAAATAACATAATATGCACTAGTCAAGACATGAATCGTAATCACTGCATGATATAACATGTCACTACGCTCAATACCTTCTATATGCAATCATCAATTATTAATAAAATTAAATAAAAAAAAATTATTATTGTGACTCACCGTACTCCTGTCTGATTGAGTCGAAGTGAGCTGAGGCTGAATTATGTTGGTCCGCGGGGGAAGACGAAGAACTCATATTATCACTTGCAGTGATAACAAGTATATAGCTATAACTAACTAGCTTGGGTGCACTCAGATCAGTCTATCAGCCACGGCCAGCACACTGGAGTATGTTTTCAGCCGAGCAAGCGAGGAAGTGAGTGTTAAGTTAGCAGTGATCGAGTGTGCGGTGGCAAGCAAGCAACAAAACGACAACTCAAGCCTAGCTGCTCTCTGTCGTCGTCGTCGTCGTCGGTCGTTTGTTATAAACAGTAGCCACTGATTGGTTGTTTGCTTTGGTGGCCACCACGCCATATGGACAACTCACTAAAAGTGGGCTATATTTAATTAAATATTAAAAAAAATTATATATTCTAAATCTCATCTCTTTCATACTTCCATTTTTTTTCTATTTGTTGTTGCAATTTTTCAAATTATTGTTACACTTTTTTTTTTTTTTTTTTTTTTTTGAAATTTTAATTTTAAATAAAAGCCCTATTTTGAATGCATATTTTGTTTTGGTGATTCACACAAAGTAGAATTTTAAGTATTTATATTAAAATTTATAGCAAACTACATCACAAACCAAACAAGTAAAACATTATAAAATTTACTTTTTCTACTTCTTCATGTTTTTGTTTTTTTTGTTTTTTTTTTCCCTCCTATAAGCATTTAAAAATTAATTGGATTACCAAAAACATATTATAAATATATTATAAATTCTTATATTTCATATAGCATTATTTATTTAATAGTATTATCGTTAAAATTATTATTTTATTCTCTATGTAGTTTGTTCTAAATTCATCAATTCATTATAATATTTTTGGGATAAAGTTAAAAATAAAAGTAACGAAAATACTTAAAAAAAAAAAAAAAATCAATTGTTGACTATAAAATTTCAATTAATTGGATGCTTTTGAATTCCTGCTTCTGCTTCTGAAAGTTAAATACTATGTCAAAATAGTCAATTCAAAATAAATCAATTTTTTATTTTAATTATAGCTGTTAAAAAAAAAAAAAAAAAAACTTAGTTGCAATTAACGTTTTCTTAATATATATGGTACACTAAAATCAAAGTAATAAAAAATTGACCAGTTTTCTGGTGTTTTTGTTGCTATGAAAATGAAACTTTAAAATTTCAGTTCTTGAATTGTAATTAGTTCTTAACTTAACAGTAATGAGAAATAACAATAAAAAGAAAAATGGTATAGAATTTATCCATTTCTTTGATTGGAATGTATTTTTTATCATCATTATTGTTTTTTTTGTTTTGTTTTTATTGGGGTGGTTGAAGATAGTGCATGGGGATCTCAACGACTGCAAATTAGTTTTATTTTGTAGATTGTTTGTATATACACGATTGTGATAATATATTTTACCATTCATAAACTAGAGCTACCTTTTTTTTGCTATGCTATTCTTATGAGACAGAAAACATACGCTACATTTAAATGGTAAACTATATTATAAATCAAAATCGTGAGTACACTATTGCTGAATTTTTAAAGAATAATTATTTTTCAGACAACATGTTATGTACATAAGTGTATGCATATTGCAAAGGCATAGTCTTATCAGGAGGTTCATACTTTTAAATAACTAATTACACACATATGCATACTATAGACATATATTGTATAGAAACTAATATATTATAACAAGACGTACTCTACAATAGATAATTGTTATAAAAATGACAATTATCATTTGATAAATTATAATGCGTAATTAATTGTGTAATAATAAATAGTATACTGCACATACAAAAAAATCTGTTATAGCAACGCAATAATAATTGTTGCTTAATATAATAACCTTCCATTTGAACAGAATAAAATTCACAAATTATAGTTATGCTCTTCTATATAAACACAACATAAAATTTGGTTATTGAATGTCTCATGTCTTATATTTCTTTATATTATGCTATAATATACCTTGCTGCTGAGCTTTATTTCTTCTGTGGTAATAAGAATAAGAAACTTTGTTATTTTACATTGCAGTTATAGCCTGGCTCTTCTTTCCGTGCATATAAATATTGGTATATTTATTGAAAAATGAGGCATATATAAAAGATTGAAATTATTAATCGTAATAATAATAATGATAAAATCATCATAAAGCAATGTATTATTATTATGATATATATATATATAATATATTGTCTTTTTGTATAGAAAAAATATGTTTCCCAAATTATGCAATAAAGGATCATACGCATTTATGCTACTGATTGTACCAAAAGTAAATAAATAAATATTATTTATTTTCCTATTATTATATTTTATTACAATTTTTTTTATTATACTTACAATTAGAATTAGTTTAACTGTATAAAATAATAATGATTTTTATATCATAATTATAGTAATCTTTATTGTGTACTCTAAAAGACAGTCGAAAAGTTAGTTTTTATAATTATTAAAAAAAAAGAGTCGATAATATGTCAATATTTTTTCTAATTTTAATCTTGCAGCTATATATTATAATTAAAGTATAGTCTTAAATGTATTAAAATGATTATATATAATATAATATATATAATAATAATCTTTTATTTTAACAGATGCAACGAACAAGTATTTTTTAAGTATAATTAAGAGCAGTAAATTAAAAATTAAATTAAAAATTATTGTTTAAAAATTATTCAAATTGATGTAATGAAATGATATAAAACCAAGATTTTGCTCTGCAGTAAAACATTTAGGTATACCTGATTTTGCCCAATAAAATTTGTTATTTAATTTAATTTTTAATATTATAGAATACAGTCCCTTATTTAAATTCGTTAAACTTGAGTCTATTTTATTTTCAATTAAAAGTTCCAGTTAATTTTTCATGAAACTCAAGTATAAAGTTTTTATGGAACTGAAATTATGCAATGATTGTATGCATGAAAAATTGCAATAAATTAAAAAAATAAATTATTTTACAGACACTTTGTGATATAAATTTTTACTTTAGTGCTTCATGCCAATAACTTGTTTTTAAATTGAGAAAAAATTAAGTATATAATTATGCATTGTATGTTCATAAAGTAATAGTGAACAATCGATTTAATCTCTCAGATGTTTGGAACTTATATGTAGCAAAATTGTTCGGAACATTGAATTCATTATAAATTTTGATTGATAAGAACATAATGCAGTGGTGTGTGTATTATTTAAAGGCGGGCACCCAACGTTCACCCTCCCTCGGTGTGTTAGTCACAACAACCCGCATTCTGTACAACTGATAGTCAAATTTTTACATTTTCCCACAAACTTATAACGTTCAGTTTTTTTTATTTCAGTTTAAAGTTCATTTATATAGTTATTGATTTATTTATTATATTTTCCTCTTGGTTATTATTATTTTGCATTGTATTTACATTGTGCAAATTTATTACAATTTGAGCACAAAAAGCATTTACATACAAATATTATATATATATATATATATATATATATATATATATATATATATATATATATATATATATATATATATATATATATATATATATATATATATATATATATATATTAAGGCATGAAAAATTGAAATTTCTTTGTGTTATACTTTTTAATTTAATAACAGCTTTGTAAGCAAAATAGCTACACACAAGTAGCACGTGTTTAAAATATACATTTTAATTTTTATTAAAATAAATTCAATTAATAAATAAATAAAAAATATTTATATAACTACAGTTAGGTTTTAAAATATAAACAACAAATAAAATGAAGAGATATAAACTTATATATAAAAAAAAGTAACAATAAAATAATAATGAAAAAACAAATAAAATTGTATATTTATTATATTATAATTTTGATTTGACTATCATAATAACAACACTAAATTATATCGCATTATTTTGCAATAATAGATGCGCCATAATTATGTACCTTATGAATGCCAATAACAAGCTTATACAGATGACCATTTTGATTGGTGTATTGAAATGTGACGTCATCAAATTGCCCTCTGACCCGCACAGAAAGCGTCATTGAGAAACACGGTAACTTGGTAGCTAAAGCGCGAGAAAGCTCATTAGTATAAACTATAAAGTCGTGCTCATTACGCTAACTATTATACTCTAAACTAAAACTTAACTTTATGAGCGAAATATGAAAATTTATTTCGGTAATAAAAATTTCTAACTTCATTCATTAGTGCTTGCATTTTTATAATTTCAAACATTTATAATAATATGATGGTTTGTGATGATTCTAATTCAGAAAACATAAGATTATTATCTTATTATTATCATTCCATAAATATTCCTTCTATAATATTTTGATGGTGAATTTTAAAATTATTTTATTATAAAATAATAAATGATTCATAATGTTCTCATGATTCGTAATAATAATTGTTAAAATCTACTTATATGGGGCAATATTTTCTAGTTTCTTTTATATTTGAGTAACCTACGGTTTGGTATGAAAAATAAATATTCACAGTTTCATTTTTTTTTTTTTTTTTTTTTTTTTTAATATTGCTTTGTTTGTTTGTTGAAAAAAGATAAAAGCAATTATATTTTTTCCCCATTATTGGTAACTCTTTTTAAAACAATTTGCATGTAGTATGTGATAATATTATGTTACTTATTTAACCATTCAAAAAATCGAGCAAAATTTGAAATCTTATTATTATGAGAAAAACAAGGACCATATTTAAATAGTAAAATATATTATCACAATCATGCGTACATTTCTTTTTATGTAATAAATTTGATTGCATGCCAATTATATTTAAAACCATTAAATTAAGTTTATTGCACAATGCAAATATTTGTTCGAGTAAACAGGCTAGTATTAGGATTTAATTAAATATACATAACTTATTAAAAAAATTAAAAGGGACTTAATTAAATCTACTTAATTGCAGATGGAATAACTTTTATCATTTGTATTTCAACAATAATGTACAGCAATTTTTACAATATTTCAAACAATAACTATGACATAATAAACATAAATTGTAAACGAATCACATACTTATCAGAGAAGAAGTAAAAAATCTCCTTAAAATTGCATTACTATAGTTGACATATAATATGATATTTTAATAGGATATTTTACACAGTGATATTTTTATTGCTGTTCTTGTTTTACTTTTTTTTTTTTTTTTTTTTTTTTTGCTTGAACTTTCACTATTGCAATATTGACATTTTACTATATATAACAATGCAAATTTACATTTTGCAAAGTTGCATTTATCGCCAATTAAAATTTTCAATAAATTTTTTATTCCTAAATAATTAAAACAATGAAAGTACGTTTCTTTTGATTCCAGAATTTAAAATAATAATACTATATCTAACTTTTTTTTCATTGCGTTTTTTTTTTTTTTTTTTTTTTTTACTTGAGTAAATGTTATTTTGAAAAAAAAAATTGTAACACCAAATTATTTTTCTCAGTGTTGGACTTAATTATATATTTTTTCTCAATTAAAAAACAAGTTATTGGCATGAAGTACTAAAGTAAAAATTTAAATCACAAAGTGTCTGTAAAATAATTTATTTTTTTAATTTATTGCAATTTTTCATGCATATAATCATTGCATAATTTCAGTTCCATAAAAACTTAATACTTTAGTTTCATTAAAAATTAACTGGAACTTTTAATTGAAAATAAAATAGACTCAAGCTTAACAAATTCAAATAAGTGACTGTATTCTATAATATTAAAAATAAAATTAAATAACAATTTTCATTGGGCAAAATCAGTAACATAGATATGATCCTTTATTGCATAATTTGGGAAACATATTTTTTCTATACAAAAAGACTATATATGTATATATATATATATATATATATATATATATATATATATATATATATATATATATATATATATATATATATATATAATAATGTATCATAATAATAATACATTGCTTTATGATGATTTTATCATTATTATTATTACGATTAATAATATCAATATTTTATATATGCCTCATTTTTCAATAAATATACTAATATTTTTATGCACGGAAAGAAGAGCCAGGCTATAACTGCAATGTAAAATAACAAAGTTTCTTATTACCACAGAAGAAATAAAGCTCTGCAGCAAGGTATATTACAGCATAATTTATAAAAATATAAGACATATGAGACATTCAATAACCAAATTTTTTGAAAATAATTTTTGTAACACCAAATTATTTTTCTAAGTGTTGGACTTCAGACCTTAACTAGGGTTTCGACTAAGATGAGGGTCAGCGCCAACAATGTGTTGGTGGAGGCACCAACTCAAAAATAGTATTGCCCCGCTTGGCCCGCGCCCGCGCCACGCCAAGAGTAAGTTCAAGTTCAAGAGACGATGCGAGTGTGACCTGCACGATATCTAACTTGCAGTGTGGAAGTCTGCAGCTTACTTAATATTTCGAGGGAGAAATATCAACGCGTATCAATCAATTTTAGTAGTGACTTAACAGCATCTTCTCTAATCTCTATGTCTCGACGTATCTGTGAGAAAAAATTAGAAGAGAGAGAGAGAGAGAGAGAGAGAGAGAGAGAGAGAGAGAGAGAGAGAGAGCGTGTAATATAATATATTATATTTTTTTACTGACTAGGATTTAAAAAACAAAAATAGAAATATAATAGGACAACAAAAATCATTCAAACAAAAAATAATAATACAATGATGTGTCTAAAAGCTTTATTCTTTTCAAATAATTTAAATTCATTTATAATTTTAGTTATTCAAAGAATCTATATTAATTTATATTTAACAGCAAACTTGATACATTGACATTGTTGCCTTCAAATTTGTTAAGCATATATGCAAAATAATTAAAAAATATACATAATACATATTATGATAAACTACAGGGTCTGTAAAATAACTGTCTATAACAAAAAGAGTGTGCTTGCTTTATTGTAAAGTATAGATTTTGATGGCACAACAAATCGTTTGTGATATTGATATTTTATAAAAAAGATACATATACATATTAATAAGGTATTATTTACTTTAGAAACTAAAATATTATACGATGCCTGTGAATATACAATCAACCGGGGTGACTTTAAACATCCATTTATCTCTACTTTGGGCACTCATTTCAAATTTTTAAAATATATGTCATCATTTCATTGACATCAAAAACAAATTTTAACAAAAATAATAGTAAGATTCTTCAAATTTCTAAAATGATCAGGCCCCAAGACAGAGATAATTGGGTGTTCAAAGTCACCCCGGTTGACTGTAAATGCATATATATTGGAGGTATAGACAATATTGAGTCACTTCATGGTCTAGCCTGCCATGCACAAGCGAGCTCTACTATGAAGAGATGTTTACGGAAACACAAACCTCGGTACTTAAAGCAGACGTCGTCGTGTTGATTACACAAGTCAAGACACATTAGCCTCAACACCAATCAACTAATAGCCTTCATCATTTAGTAGACACTCTGTCGGAGACGAAAAGTATTGTCTCACCTATATCTCATATTTCTCAACATTATGTCGGACATTGTATAATAATGATTTTAACACCACATAGAAAAATGATATTGATATTCTTTAATAATGCCTTAAATTTTAGAATTGAAAAAAAAAAAATGTTGTTACAATTGAATGTACTTATTAAATTATAGTTCTTTAAATTATAATTAATTGAAAATTTCTTGTAACTATTATTTTTTTTAAATCAAAAGCACAGTTTGTGTAGGAAAATATAATTATACCCGCGGTTAAAGGAAAAATTATGATTTAAATAAATGTATTTTAAATGTAATTTAAAGTGAATAAGATACTAAGGGAAACACCAGGTGAGTAGTTTCGTAAGTCACGTGTGGCGCTAGAGGATGGTGAGCATCGTGAACATGACGGCTTTGTGTCACGTCGCATAATTTTGCCAGCTAACAGATGGCGCGCAATGTATTCACAGCTAAACAATTTATTTTAAATTCTTTTATCCCTTTTGCTTGTTTTGCTCAAGAATAATAATATTGAAATTTAAAATATGAATATTTATAACAACATTAAACTGTGTTATAATAATAAATGAAACAATATGTTGTAATGTAACTTGAGATTGATGCATGCGAAATTGTTTGAAAATAAGAGATTGACATTTGTAATTTTTTAACTTAAATTATTTTTTTATATTTTTTTTTTAATAATTTTTTAACGCTGTTTGTTATTTAATTTATCTTAACTTTGAGTTTATAGTGACAATGAAATATAAAATTTGTACAAAATTAGAAAGGAAAAGGAAATGAAGCTGTGGCTAATAATATTTATAAAACACATTCATATAATTCAATGCAAAAATGTATACGGAAATTACTGTTGTAATATAGTCAATTAACTATCATAATTATAACATATAACAATTAAATTTTTAAAATTTTAGACAATTAGGGCAAAAATACATATTTATTATGGCAGTATAGTGATTACTATTATTATAGATAATTTTCTATATGACCAATATAATATTTATGCTACAATTACAAAAAAAAAAAAAATGTTACTATTCAATTTCATGTAATCAAATATAATATGATTTATAACTACTTCTCTTTTCAATTTCTGAGAATAGATCATTAATTTAGCTTTATTATCAAATGTATAGATAAGATAAATTTAAGCAAGATGATTGAAATATATAAGCGGAGCTTGCAAGTAATTTCTCAATAACAAGCCAATAAGTCCGTGAAGACAAGAGCTTATCTTTTAGTTGAGAAAAATAAAACGGAATGAAAAACTGTTTTTAACTGTCTTAAAAATGATATTTAAAAGTATATAAAAACCAAACTGAGAGATAAAATTAAGGTCCCGAGTTAATGAACTTTTTGTTAACTATTACAGATAAAGATTTTTAGATTGAGAAATGCAGCTATACGTGCCATTAATAGTTTTAAGATATATAATTATGTACTATATTGAAAAAGTTTCAATATATTAGTATGTAGAAATCACCATGTATGTGTTTAGAACTTTTTTTCTTAATGAATGTATTCTATTCTATCCAATGTAGTGCTGCTATTATTTATAAATTGATTTGTTGTTGACAGATGCTTTTCTTGACCACAATAACAATGAAAGTATAAAAAATATCAAAATTACGTACAACGATTATATTTCATCGGTATTTGAACTTTAAAAAAAAAAAATACCACGTAAATGATTATTCAATAATTTACTATAAAAGTACGGTTGTAGTATAATGGCATAATGTGTAATGACTTAATTACGTATTGCAGGTAAAAAACAACAACTATTTCTTTCAAGACATAAATCGTAATTAATTCATTATTTATTAACCACCTTGAAAACTTCTATTTTTTTTTTTTCTCTTCGTTTTAAAATTTCAAAGTAATATTGTTATGTTGTGAAGGCAGCAAACTAACTTTTCATCCTGTAGGGTAGGCAAATTTTCCGTCCTTAAAGTTGTGCGGGCTGCATAAATTATATACATTCTTAGGGACAAAAGAAGAATATTAGAAGTAATTAAAAAAATTATCCTTTCATTATAGTGTTATTTATTCCCCTCCCCCTTCTTTTACTTTTGCAACCTTGGCTAGTACATTTAATTAAGATCTTTATTTACTTTTATTGATTTATTTAGCATTTCCCCGGTATAATGCTTAAATACTTGCAAAAATAAAAGAAACATAAATTACTTATAATATAATTAACAGAAGAAAATAGTATAAAGATGAAATTTATTAGTTATTTATATATTAAATGATTGTTTTCATATTAATAATCATAAATTTTTCTAATTACACAATATGGTGTATGAATAAAGAAAAGTGTGTCAAAATTAAGCAGCTATTATACAAGATTTGTAATCTTTTTGTAGTTGGTTATGTAGCAAAGCAAGTATATAATAAATGTAACAGCTTTTCTTAATTTCTTGACTGGTACATTATACTGTACATATTATATTATATAATTACATATTATAGATAAAGTCAATTACGTTGAAAAAATTTTAATGTTATTAAAATAACATGATATCTTTTTTTTTTTTTACTGTTCTGCAATGTTAAAGATATTAATTTGCTTATACAAATCTGTTTATAGATAGTGTATACATTATACTACTGTATAATCTAAATTGGGTATTTTGTGATAATTTTGCATGCGTAATTTTTGGAGTGTTTTATCCTGACCTGATATATAAATATAATAGATTTGAAAGTTATATGAACATTATTAACTATTTAATGATCAATATAGAATTGAAAGCGTATTTTAAAATACTTCATATTTTACATAAATAAGTATTAATGTTTTGCTAGTCATTAAAGATCATGATATTGTTTTCCTAATCGCAGCTTTGTTAAACTTAAATTTACTTTTCAGATGTATTGAGGTTATAATATACATAAAAAAGTTCAAATTCAAATCTTCTTTATTTGTTTTATTCCTTCTATCGTATATTCATATTACATTGTACCACTTGTATCCGTAAAGTCAATTATATAAGAGAAGGGAAAAGGTCACAACACTGGCAAATATTCAGTACAGTACAAACTACAAAGCGATGCTGCTATTAAACTTCAAATGTAACATTTTTATAAACTTAATCCAGCTACAATAAAACACTATCCTTGGACTCACTTTAATACTCGGGGACAAATTTTTATAACAATAATTATTGTTACAATATTTTTTTTTCCACTGACATATATTTCTAGCTAAATACTAAATAGACAGTATGTATAATAAAGTAAGTATTTGGAAAAAAAAGTTATATTTAAATATTACGCCAGTTATTATTACATAACTTCTTGAGTAATTGGCATGTTTCATAAGAAACATATATATAGACAAAGAATAATATATTTATATGTGGTGAGAAATAAGTAATAACCGTAGTAGAGAGAGAGAGAAAGAGAGAGAGAGAGAGAGAGAGAGAGAGAAACTCTTCGAAACATTATAAAGTAGCGTTCAAATAATACCAAGCTGATGTAAAAATATTTAATTAATTACAAATATTTATGGAATATATTCAATAAAAAAACATTACAATGTCAAAATAGTTTCATTTCCTAAATTGTAAAATAGTTTGTATTTGTAAACTGTATACTATATAGCCAGAACTTATTACCGCAGAATACAATATACATGAAACTTCTATTTATCCTGTACGAGATTTATGGAAATGAAATATAATATTTATATTAAACATATTATAATAAATTCTTCTTCCCATAAGGAAACCTGTTAGCTGATGCTAACAGTACTATATTAAAAAACTGTAAAACAAATAATAACTTTTTTTAAAGTAAATAGAACTAAGGCTTCAGAATATTTTGTAACAAAATGGAAATTAATCGTTGAATTGTTTATGTCAACACTCAATAGTATCAGAAAGTTTTTCTTTCGCAGTATGAGTAATAATTTTTACCATTTAAGCTTTTGATAATTAATTCTACTTTGATAATTTTGACGTAAAATAATTTAAAATGCGAACTTGTAAAAAGTTCGTTGTGTCTCACTATTGCAATAACGACCAAAGTAAAAGCACCATACTATTGTGAGTAATATAAATAAACTGACGCACAAACATGATTCAAACAATAGTTTCTCAATTCAAATTTGACAATATAAATTTTTGCTTCTGATTTTATGTTATCTGGAGGCTACAGAAGGCTGAGGCAAGCAAAATATAAGAATGATAAGATGTTTGTAATGACTAGAAGATTTTTTTTCCCTTCAATTTTTGTTATCATTGCCCCAAGTTGGTTGCACGCGCTCTCCATGTGCAGTCACTTCTAATCTAGCAGGAAACTTACATATAGGACGAGGATACCACTTGTTACTTCCGCATCTTGGAGTATAGAAAAACTAATACTATTGTCGTGAGTTTCATATTTTTAATACACTTTAATTTTTAATTATTGCTCTTAAAATTTAAATAGTTTTTCAATTTAACACTTCGCCACTAAAAATTATAAATAATGCTTTATTAATTTTACCTAATAGCATTAGCAGCAAAAATTATAAATGCTTTATTAATTTTTTCTTAATAGTTACTGGCTAATATTTATTCATTTACTGGCTAAAATATTGTTGGAAAAACTTATATTAAATTATATGTATGCTATTAAATAAGCTTTATTACTCAATTATATATATGAATGATGACACAATTTAAATACAAATTGTAATTTTTGTACATTATAATGTCGTTTTCTTTTTTTGTTTTATTTGTATAATATGTAAATAAAATAGTATTGACAACCATTTCTACATTGTCATTCGGCAATAACCTAAACTATCACATTTAATTGTGTTATAAATGTTGGATGAAAGAAATGAATAAAGATTTTTATAAAGAATTATTGTTCAATTTTATATTATGTATGTAATATGATGAAATACATAAAAAATACTCACAGTGAACTATAGCATTAGCAGCAAATCGAATTCAAAGCCCATCAGTGAGAAATATTTCATCGCATTACAGTAATATTTATATTTTAAATGTGTTTTTTTTTTCCTTCATCCAGTGGCTAATTTGCAATTCTTCTCCATGTACAGTATATTACTGTATACTATTATACTATATAGCATACCTTTATTTGCAAAAACAATAATAAAGTATTCGATCTCAATGGGAGGAATATAATTTCATCAAAATTAAATTACTTTTGTAAATGCAAATAATAGGGCATTTTTGGCATACAATTTTTAAACTTTAAATTTAAAATTTTATTAATTATATAGGAGGAAAGAAGTGTTGTATAGATAAGACCAAGAAATATTATATGATTTCCTTGTACACAATATTAATTGAGTTCCAATTATGATTATTTTATTTTGCCTGTTCTTATTAATATTGCAATAACTATATAATTAATTTTTTTTTTATTATTATTATTTTTTTTTTAAAAATAAGCAAATAATTTTTTGTATAGTGATGATAAGGCATTTCAGTGAAACTGAAATTGCTATTATGCAGCTTTTTCAAAGAAATGTAATATATTATCTCGACCTACAAAGCTGCTTACGCAAAGTTAGCACTATATTTTATTTGTAAAAGTAATCAAATTTTACTTAAGTAAAGGATATTATATATATATATATATATATATATATATATATATATATATATATATATATATATATGATAATTGATCCAAAATAGCATAGAATAAAAAGTGCAGGCATCTTTAGTAGATCTTTTTGACGTCACAATATCCATTACGTGCGGGATAGAAAAAACTTTTTCTGTACCTTCTTAGTAAATTTTACTTCAAATAATTTATTGAACTCTAAATCTGCATAATTAAAGAATTTCTATTATCAGGTTTCTTTAATATTACAATTAAAAAAAAAACTGTTTTAAATATTTATTTAAAAATCAATCAAATGAAATAAGTATAAAATATATGAAAAAGAGTTTCTGTTTTCTTTAACAGTAATACATTGTGACAAAATTTACTTTATAAAAAGCTGACATACATGTCAATGCTTATTATCAATCGCTCCACAGTATTATTACATAGTACCATACATGTATAATATAGAACAGTATGTGGTGCTTTTTTTTTTTTTTTTCCGTACACATATAGAGTACTGTAGATAACAAGACATTTCCTATACAGATTGGCTTTTTATTATTAGTAGTATAATTTTTTTATCATCACTTTTGACCTGTTAGCCGCGACTCATCCAAGTATGAGAGTTTCTCTAAATAATGAGAAGTTTGTTAAAGCTCAAAAACCATCTGGAGTACGTATTTAGAACTACAAGTTGAATAATAAAGTTGAATTTAAAGTACAGTCATTTTACTTAAAAATGAATTTCTATTGGCTTATGGCCATTCAATGTAATCACATAGAAATTTCAATTAACGCAAAACTCTATCTAAATATACATGTTATTTCCATATGCAAATACAAATTCATTTTTTAGTAAAATGACCGTACCAAGTTAATATATAGAAAAGTGAGATTTTAGTTTTCAATTTCTCCAATACAGTGGTCACATTAAGAAAGTTTTTCACTGATTGTTTATATAGCACCAATTGTAGATTATATTGAATGACTCTTATACTTTGGTTAACTTAAGAACTATATTACTGTTTAGCTTATAAAGCTCAATTAAACATACATCCTATACTTTTATAATCATATGAAATTTACGGAACATTTTTATGTGTATCAATAATATTGAATGAGAGAGTTTGAAAAAAATCAAGCTATGTATTTGTGATACCATGGTTATAAACAAATGAAGTTATAAAGATATAGGGTCTATGCATTCATGTTAAAGTCGACGCCATGTTGGATAACTCAATAACATGGGTGGCATAGGAAAACAAATCATTTTGCCAGTTTAAAAACACTATGCATTATTTTTGATAGCATTAATGTTGTAAATATTTTGAATTAGTATCTCAAGTATGTGAGAAAAATAACAAAAACAAAAAAAATAACCGATTTCCCAAAGAAAATTGGCTTACATAAAGTTTGTCCTATGCTGAGCAATGTTATGCACTACTCCAGTATGGCCTCCAAGCGCATTAAATATGACGTCATCCGCATACACCCTATAGAATAGCGCATTAATAACAACGGCAAACATTATTCTACTAATAATAGAAACAATAAAATAGTCTTTATAAATATTTACTGTTAATTACAGTCGTATTTTTAACTTCTATGTATTTCCTTTGTTTGTTTTTCCGTTTTAATAACATAATATATGACCACATTTTGCTTCCTCTTTTGTAAATAATGAAACAAAACTAATATTCTTATGTAAATTTCTTGAACCTCTTTCTTGAAATATCATTGTTAAATATTATTTTTTTTTAAAAAAAAAAGAAAGAAAAAAATACAAATTTAAAAGTAAAAGAACAACATTTTTAAACATAATATACTAGTAAAAGTCAGTGAACTGTGTCCATGTATACGAAAATATATTATAATATTTTAAATATTATATTTTGTTGGCCAATTTTTTTTACATGCACGCTTAAAAAATGACAACTTAGGTTGTTGAATATTATGTACGGTACATACATCATAATATCATAAATATTTTATTATTTTGACAATTTTCTGATTTGCAGTAATACTTTCAAGGCGGAAATAATGTTATGAAATGTGTGTTGTCTTTTACATCGTAGAGTGTTGAGTAATAATTATTATACTGCAGTGATAAGTGATGAGCAAATATTGAGTAATAAACTCGCTTTAACAGGGAAGTTTGGCTTTATTATTATTATTGCTTAAGATTCACGTCAACATCTTATCAATTTTTTCCTATACGTTTTCGTGAGTTTTTAAGGAAATTGAATGAATGTTATCAATTATTTAAGTTTTTTTTTCCGTAACGAATTTATTCAGCGTGCAGCGCAAAAAAAAAAAAAAAAAGAAAGGAGATATATGATAGTGATATTGTATTTTCCTTCCTTGTGAACGTATTTTCCACCCTATTTATTTTGTATTCTATGTTTAGAGTATGTTTTTTTTTTTAATTTTTACCAGGAAAAAAAAACTCAAAAAAATATACATATATATATCATCGTAAAAATATAATTACCCGCGATTTAATATTTATTTATTTGCTGTCAGCCAAAAAACATGAATGCGCCTCGTGTAATGGTTACACCATAGTGTATATTATATATATATATATATATATATATATATATATATATATATATATATATATATATATATATATATATATATATATATATATATATATATATATATACTATGGTTACACTCACTACAGAATATTTAATTCATTACTGTAAAAGTTTAAAATTATACAGACGCTTACGCACATTAATAGAAGATCATTAATTATTATTATTCACGCCATTTATATATAATTTATATATACATTAATTTAAATTTTATATAAGAATCATTAAAAATTCCACTTTAGTACGATCAGAATTATTGTATAAAATGTAGTAATCTTGATAAGATGTATTATTTGCACCCGTCTTAATCAAAGATACAAAACGTCGTGGCATTGCATGCACTTGCAGATTTTGATAGAAAACATTTTTTTCCTACTTTAAAAAAATTAATTTAATTATATTAATCAATATATATGAATCGCAAACCATTTAGTTAATTTTAACGTTAGTATGCATTGAGCGACATCTATGAATAAGATGATTTTATTTATGATTATTTATAATTTTATTGATTAATGTGAATTTAATAAATAAATATTATAAATGAATTATACAAATGTTTAAAAATGAAAGACTATAAATTTAACGAAACCTCATAACTCGCAACTATTCTGCTTTATAAATCATTTTTACTATAACATTAAAATTTTTCCCCAAAACAATAAAACTATTTTAATGTTTTAGTTCAAAGTAAAATTCAATACATTCCACGTATAATATAGAGAATAATAAAAGAGGAAGTAAACTTTAAGTAGCTAACATGAAGCTATACCATGGCGGGGGTTATACCATTGTTTTACAACTGTTGCATAATCGATATTTTAGTTATATATGTTTTGAAATATGTATACATAAATTATAAATACAACATGTTTTAAAAAAAACCAGTTACATGTCTAAAAATGTAAATGGATTAAATATTTCTAAGTCAATTAATTATGCCTTTTGTTATATTTGAAATTATTATGGCATAATTTTCTAATAAATATATTTTGGGATAAAAATTTCTATTGTTCTTCTTTGGTTCAAATTACAGATTTTTATTTTTATGTATTAAAGTTAATTGACAAAGAAATTTATTTTGCAACTTAATAATTAACCTAAATTTTGAAAATGGATGTGCATGCTGTGTATGTAATAATCTATATAAAATTAAGATAAAAAAATATAATGAGGAAAAACGAGAATATCAACTAAAAGGTCTGGTTTATGTAATATTCTTGTCTGAAAATTAAAATGTAAAAATGTCCTGTTATAGGCCTATACTGGATGCAAACAAGACCTTGTATTGGAACATCCTACATATAGGCTTGCCTCACTGAATTGAGATAACACATGTTATCAGTGAGATACGCTCTCTCTCTTTCTCTCTCTCTATACACAGTATTTTACTTGACTTTCTCGGAACTGAGGACTCTTTTCTGCGAACATCTCTCCGGGAACTTCTAGCGCACTATTTAATGCCTGACCTTAGTGAACGGTAAGCCAAAATTATCCATACAAAATAATATTTACCTCAATTTTCGTATTTGATAAAATTATTAAATAAAAATTATTGCAGTTTGTCTCACTGATATCGTAATTGTAATTTAATTATTTTTTTTTATCCATTTTTTTTTCCTTTTTTAATATAATTTTTATTATCAAAGTAGTTGTAATGTAAATGTTTATTTTTTTATAATAAAATGTGTACTCTACTGTAAAACAACCGACTGTTTTTTGTTCTTTAGTATTTACATATTATGTACTTTGCATTTTGCTGAGTATTTTCATATTGAGTATAAAGAAGAATAGAAAATCATTTTCTTAAATAACATTCAGCAAAATTTTAATCTGATTCTTTTTCCAATAGTTTTTTGTTATAAGCTTAATTATTATTATTATTATTAAGTATTAAGATCAGTAATAGTAAATCTAATCAATAGAAACAGTTTATTATCACAATAGTTTGCTCACTTTGTAATATAGAGTATACTGCGAGCAAAAATAACGTACTATTGAAGCGTTTGACTTCCTGCTTGTGGCTTTTGATAAAATAAGTTGTATACTATACAAACTTATCATTTTAAGTGTGCTGTGTATAAATATATTATATACATACATACACATATATAATAAGCACACACACATTATACTCTTACATTCATTATGTTAAAAAATATGTGTAAAAAATTGTTCTCGCGCCTTTAAATTTTTATACGGAAAATCCTATATACTTAAATTTCTAATAGAGGAGATTTCAAACTGGAAAAATCCATTATTAATATTTTCAAAATTTAAAAAAATATAATATTGAGTTAATGAAACTTTTGTCAAGTTAGTAATTATTTTCCAATAGCAATTTGGATATTTTATTTTTCATTTAGGTTTAGATTTAGGGTCCAAGTTTTATCCCAGTTTTATATGATATTCCCAATTTTAATATCTTTAAATCTAAGCGCAAAAGTGCAAGGTACAAATCAAATCGTAACGTAAATTTTTTAACTATAATATTTTGAGCTTTTCTTTTAATTTTAAAATAGAAAAGTAGTGTATGTTTATATAATTTATTGAGGAGTATTTTGGATTATTTCTCCAGACTATTCGAAAACATGAGTACAGCCGTTACCATTATAGATGTTTGCTATAGCTTATTATTGTAGAATGTAGGGTCTTGTCTGAGTTTAAAAAGATAACCGGAAGTTAATCTGTGGTTCAAATTGTGGAATAATTTAGAATAAATTATATTTTCCTTGTATCGACGGTAACTTCGCCAAAACTTAGCGTATCAATACTAACAACAATAACAATGTTATATAACTTCTCTGTAATAAAACAAAAAAGTTAGAACATTGTGTTTATACACAATGCAGTGTAAGATAATTATATAACCAGAACCTCCTGTATCAATGTTGATTTTAATTATTATATTATAATTTGCACCTTTGATTTATAATTACAGATCCTTAATGTGGAAGAAGAATGTCACCGTACATTATACAAATATGGTAACCCGAAGATGTAATGAGGAAACTGGTGTTAACGGCTACAAACATCCCGGAAATCATGTTGTTGAAGGAAATTGCGTCCGGGTGTTGTGTAATGATAACGCGGCTTCTTCAAATAGTACTTCTCAGTCACAACAACAGCAGAAGCAACGGGTTAGAGATGGTAATGAGGTGGTGCTTATAGGCAGTTCACCCTCAGAGCATCGAACCCTGGTATGCACCGAGCTTAGTAAAGATATTCAAGTCAAACTAGAAGAGATTGAAATACTCAGCAATAGTCTTGAAAATCAAGTAAGTTGAATTTATAAAGTTCATTCATATTTTATATCAAATATCCTACTTGACAATATTGAGTTAAAAATAAGAGAGTACTGTACAAGGAAATCATGAACAAGAAATAAATTATTTTTTTTTTTTGGGGGGGGGGGGGGGTTATATAGTTTTGAACTTCTTAAGCTGAAACAATAAAAGTAGCAAGAACATTGCAAAGCATTAAAAAAAAAATTATGCATTACCCAATTTTATATTACGCAAAAGTTATTTTACATTGCTGTTCGTGCATCTAGCGAGAGTAAAAACTGACAATGTACAATCTTGCATAATCAACCAATAATAATCAGAACAAGTCTTAAAAATGATAAAACTAAAATTACATTTTACAATCAGATTCATTAAAATTTCCTAGGGATTTTAATTTTTTTATATATATATATTTTTACAAAACAAATAATTTCATACGGTAAAATGCTTATATACACGAAAGAAAATTAAGACTATTGATCAGCTGATGTGGGAGACTGAGAACGTGTGCTTGATGTGTCCTTCAGGTTTGAACTCTCGAAGATGGCAAAGTAAATCGCATCGTAGTACTATTATTTTATATCTACTATTTGTATACTTCATGTTTTTTGCCATTATTTGCGGCTGTCTGAAAAAATAATTTATTTGTTTTAAATTTGTTTATATTTTTAAGTATTAATGAATCTCATAATATACATAACAGTTGCATACAAGCAATCTTTTGGCTTTTTTTTGTTGTTGTTGTTGTTGTTGCTGATCTGTTAACTAACTCACAAAAAAATATAATATATAACCAGTCCGATGTATCTGAAATACAAGCCTACATTTTGATTGCTCATATCCGGCGACGGTTCAGATTAAGATGGTGATTTTTGTGTGTTGGTGGATGGTATGGACACATATTATAACAGACATCATATTGTTTTTTGACGTACAGCTACATTAGACAGAAGTTTTACTGATTCTTCTTCATCATCGCAGGTGAATACTAGATGGGTCATTTTTTTTTTCCGAGCTACTTCTTTTCGATTGTGTTAATTTCTTTCGACACTTTATTTTTTTATATCACTCCACTTTTTACTGCATGGATTAACCATATACTGTAGATGTGATTTGAATCGTGTTGCCCATTCGACCATTTTATCTATAGCTGTGGGGTCCATAGATTCGATTTTAAGAACTCTAAATGGTACTACAGTAAAATAAGGAAGTGAAAAGAAAAATAACAATGACTCTATGCGCTAACTTATTTCATTGTTATGAATAAAAAATTTCTTCCTTTTAATATTGTAATTATGGGATTTTTACTACACTACTAATTTGTTCCGTAATCATTTTTTTTCCTTGATTGTCAGCATTATGTAATGATATTGTATTGAACAGAAATAAACTTCCTAACAACAAAATATATTTCCTTGGTGTTGAAGTATAGACGATAAGATATATTATTTAAAAAAATGAATGTGATAGAAAAAAAAAAAAAAAAAAAAACCTGCCAATATATATATATATAATTTTCAATAAACATATTTGTTAGATTATTATATTTTTTATTATAATTGCTATATTATTTTAATGAATAAAAACTTTTCAATTTTTGTTAACAGTCTTAGATAGCGACATTTCTTATCAACGCAAGTTCCTTTTACTTTTTTCTTTCTTTTTTTATAGCACGTTATTTTGTTAGTTTGTAATTTTTATATCACTTTACTAGAGTATAAACGTGTAAAATTATATTTTGTGAGAGAAAAATGAAAATGTAAGACATTTGCTGTATATTCATTACGTAGGTATATAAAGAAATTCTATTTATTAATCTTATTATATAATGTCTCTATATTTAAAAATTGCAATAATTATCCTAAATACTTTAATTTAATGTTTTACAATAAATTTGTTTACATCGTTAAGAGGAAAATTTTACCATAAAATAAAGCGGAGAATAGCCACAAGTTTTTTCATTAACTAGTTTTGAGGTTATAAAGAATACGTACTCTTTGATATAAATTATTTTACATTGTGCCCTATGGAAATACCATGTATATATATATATATATATATATATATATATATATATATATATATATATATATATATATATATATATATATATATATATATATATATATATATATGAATACATTTTATGGTACAGTATAGAATAGAGAAATATGTTATAGTTTTACATCCAAGTGTTTATGCATTAGTATTACGTTATTGGTGTGGTGATAGAGTATTATTAAATAGCAAATTATTTCTTCCACTGCGGTTTGATTTTAAAAACTATAACACAAGTAACATTTTCTTTTATTATTACATAAACAATTACGTAACATGTATAATACTGTATTCTGTATTCTTATTTTATTAGTCTCGTATTACGTATATGTTTTGTGCTATTTTTTTTAGTCTTTAAGGAAATTTAAATTAGTAATTTAAATGTTAAACTAGTTTTCTCTAAATATTAAAGCAGTGTAATTAAAATTTAATGTATTACATCTACGGTGACACAATGCTTCATATAGCCTAATTTTTAAGTCATTGATATATTAATGCTGTATAATTTATTGTCAGGCTGCAGAAGAGAGCAGTAGGTGCGAGGAATCACGGCGACGTCAACTGCTGGCAGGTGGTTCTGTGCTAATGGAGAGAAGCATAGATGACGACTCTCTGGACGAGACTGAGGGTCTTGAATTCTTAGAACTTGAGGAACACGTATGGTTACTGCTTTGGCTCGTGCTAGGCCCTCAGCGACTGCAGCATCTCACCAAGGTATGTTTACCTAACTTCTGATTTATGAAGTGTGAAGTGCATTTACTTCTGTTTCATGATGATAATGACACTTCAATGTTACCCATTTATAAAAGTAGAAGCATAATGATACTATAATATGTTATTACATCAGCACATATAACCTCTGACCTTAACATTCAAGGTTATGACCTATCTGTTTATTGGAGGACATAACAAACAAAAAAAAGTCCCAATGTCATGTTTTAAGAAGGAAAGAAAAAAAATCATAAATATTATTTCAGTTAGAAATATTATCGTATGTTTCAGAGCGTGCGCGATGAAGAGGGTGGTCTTGTGATTTGGGAACGTGGGGGTGCGAAGTTGGTGTGGCGAGCTTTGCAGTTGTGCTGCTCCGAGCGAGGAACCAAGAGTGCGAGTGCGGTGCCTCTTCCTGTAGAACACAACTGTGACATGGCGTGCCTTAGAGATCACGCAAGCCGCATGTTGGAAATCTGCGCACCAACTAGGGAACTCTGGAGAACATTTGGCTGGGCGGGGCTCACAGTGGATGCCGTGTTACATAAAATACTCAGAGAAGGTAACAGAACTCTGCAAAGTATAATATGGATATGTCATGAGTCATGATAATATTCGTGAGATAATGTTAGGGGGAGAGAGAGAGAGGGAGAGAGATTTCAATGTTGTATTATTTTCTTCATTAGCCTATTTTAAATTTTACTTTTTTGATGCAGTTTCAAAAAGTAATATTTTTTTATTATTTTTCGGTGACCAACTAGGATATTTTCTAATATTGCTATTAAAAATATAGAATGGCATTTTAAATGAAAATTTTGCAGACGTTCTACCTCACATCGCTTTACTGCCATCAGTCCCGCCTGTGGTTGGTGCTTCACTGCGCCGTATCGAGACTTACCAAGCAATGCTAAAACAATTCAATGCCTCGCGCATTCATCACCCTTCTGAGGTAAGTAATCTGCACTGGTCTCAAATATTGGCCATGGAATTTGAAGATACCTTACAATCACATGAAATTTTTGCTTTAACATAAAATCAATGCCCAATATGTGGCATTGTATTTAAATAATGAGCGTACTGTGAGCATAATAATAATTTAGTGTATTGATTAAGGCATTAAGAGAGCCTAAACAGTGCTATGTAACGTAAGTTTGCGTAGTCATTTAAATACGTAGGTAACTAAAAATACTGTATAACAAAGTTCAAAGTATATAAAAAAAAATAAAAAAAAGCTTATATTGAATAAATTTGAGACAGTATAACAAATGACTTTAAGGTGAATTGGCATGGCGAATTTACAATGCATATTAAAAAAAAAGTGAACCCGAGGGGTATTTATTTTATTATTTGATGCAAAATGGAGCAACGTAAATTCGCCATGTAAACCCACCTTTACAGTGGACGTGAGAGGTGGCTACATGTACGCAGGGTGAGAGCTGCACGGAGTCGCAAGAAGTTCCACATTTGGTAGTACGTCGTAAGAGAGGTCGTCCTGCAAAAACTCCAAGCACCACACGTAGAGAACCAGGTATATAAATTACTAAAGTTAATTGTGAATTCTAGGATAATTTCAATCAATACAATGTGGAATCATTATAAAGTTCAAATATAAGTTCATTTACATATTTTGTTGTTCGTAAACTCTGTATATTTACAGATGACGTATTTTTAACAAAATTGTAAATTTAATACAATTGTTTGTTTATGTGTTCATTTCATTAAATTTTTATGCACTTCTCTTTTTTTATGTAATTCCATTACCATTATCAAAATCTATAATAATTAAAAAAAAAAAAAACTTCATATAAATGGGGTATTTGAATTCTAGTAATTTCACTATTATTATAAATTATTATTATTATAATTATCACTATCATTATATTTATAAAAATCTCCTTAAACCTTCTTTGGAACGCAAATATATTCCAGGAAAATTTGAACTGTTTTTATATGGAAAACATGGCTTTTCTAAGGAAAACACGAATCTTCTATGGAAAAACATGCCAAATTTCCACAGATATTTTTGCATTCATAAATAAAAATATTTAATTATGAAATTAACAGATGCAACTAACAATTACTAATTTTGCTCATATTTGTCAGGACGTCTGGAACGCGTGTTTCTTTGGCGGTTTCTCCTGGAGCTCCTTGAAGACTCGCGACTGGGAGGCTGCTTACGCTGGGTACAACGTGAGGAGGGTATTTTCCGTATTCTCAATACTGACATGTTGGCTAGACTGTGGGGCAGGAGACACGGCAACCCGAGAATGACTTATGAAAAAATGGCAAGAGCAATGAGGTATATCAATGGCTAGTCCAAGACTTACTTTTCTATAAGAATTTACAATATTGTGCATGGACAAAAATAAATACGTAATAATTATGCTAATTCATTATCAAGAACATTTGATTCATTACCATTTAATTGATGCTATAATTTTTGCTATTTAACATAAATGTAGCCTAAATTACGTAATTGTCTTCTTTTCACTTATGAGATTCCGTCTCATCTCTTTGGAACTTCCGATTAATTAACAGCCTTCAGGCGCATTAATCGTAACAATTAAATTTTAAGAATTAACATACCATATAAATGTCTTATATAATTATATAAAACACCCAGTAAAAGTATATTATATTGGATTGGCCAATGTATGTGTGTAAGTCTCTATTAATAAATATTTTCAGAAACCCAGGTCTAATTTTTGCACAGTTGTAATATTTTGCCAATTTCTTAAAACTTATACCCAATTTCTTACTTGTGCTTTTTTATACATGTCATTATTATTGTTAATATAAACTTTCTTTTAATTCCCAGAACATACTATCGATCCCGGGTACTACTGCCTGTTCCAAGAGCTCGAAATTTACCTCGTAAACTTGTGTACCGCTTCTCTCCTAGTGTGCTACAGAAAGTAGACTCAGATTTACATAACAGATCCAACGTAACCATGGCCGCTGCACAAAGTGTCCCCACACATTCAAGTCTCCTCTCAACATCCTAGCATCCATATCAGAGAGAGAGAGAGAGAGAAATTGATAGTAAAATTTCAATTTTAAAGACATTTTTTTGTTTACATAAAAGTCTCTTTAGAGTGTTTTGAGAGAAAGTGCTTGTAAAAAAAAAGCCAATATTTGCATAAAAACTTAAGTGTTGGCATCTTAATGGCTTAATCTATAATAGGCAAACAAAAGATTTGTATTTTGATAAAATATATTATACTCTTTCACCTTTTTGTAAAAATTGCTGAAGCATGTTAGTGTGTTATTATAGATTAATTAATACAAAATAAGTATTAGTTACTGGTTTACAGTATAATACAGTGTTTTATATAATGAATTTTTTAACATGTACATGGAGAGAAAAAAATTACGTAATTTATGCTGCATTTATGCCATTATAGCATAAATTTGCTAAAGTGGATTAGCATATTATATAAATATACAATACAACATAATATTTAGTATACTGCAGTATATTGAAGTGTAAGTTATGTTGTAATGAGCTATAGCATAATTATTACGTATTTATTTTTCTCCGAGCAGGATTGGTGGTTTACCGCATTTGAAACTAAATTTAAAAATAATAGTTTTGAAACAAAAGTAATTAGGACTGTAAAAAACTGCTTTAACATAAAATTTATATTATTATTATTATATTATTTTTTATTCTACGATTGCAATCAGTCAAGGGCCGTATTATTTTGATACTGAAAATCGTACTTTAGGGACGTTTTGTCATTTTTTTTTTATCAGCTTAATTTTTATATTTTTTTTCTTCCATCTAAATTTAATACAGTGTCTTAAGTGTCTGTATAAATACTTATTGGGTAGGTAAAATAATATGAATCACTCATACAGCACATAATCTGAATAATTTAATAAGATAGAAATAAAAGCTGATTTGTTATTGTTTCTTTAAATCTATACAAGTGGAATTATATAATGAAAAGTTCATAATAAAAATATTATTGTTAATACACACTAAAGTTTTGGTAAAGTCCAGTTGAAAAATACTTTCATATTAATTTGACTACTATGTATGCCACACTTACGTTTTTATTCAACGATTGTATGATATAGAATGTAAATATTTCGTGATTAATACTTGTATGGTTATTGTTACGTAACTGATATTTTTGTGATCTTTTTACAGATTAAAAAACGTCAACAAAATTGGTTAATGGACTTATCACAAGGTGCAACATTTTTTGTTTCAATATTCAGTAAAATGGTAATATGATATGGTTTTTAAAATGCATGGAGATTACATGAAATCAAATTTCTTTCACATTTACAATGTTGCGTCTTGTAAGTATAGGCCATAATAATGTAAATATAATTAATATTGCTCTCTCATGTAATAATGGTACAAGTTCCTAATTTTACAAGAATTTGAATTAAAAACTTTAAGATTATTTAAACGGTGTTTTAATTAAATAATTTAATATATTATTCTATAAAAATTATATGGATTACAAAAGTAGTGTAGATTTTTTTAATTGTAATATCAACACTTTAAAACCATTAGAACAAAAAAAAATGAAACAACAGTAAAATATATTTTATATTATTAAGAGTGCAAGAAAAAATATATATATATTTAAAAAAAAATTATATTACTTAAAAACAAAGATTTTTTTTTTTTTTTTTTTTTTGTATCAGGTCTGAAAAAGTATATGGGTAAAGAGAAGAGGTTCCTTTTACCAACCCTCACTAAGGCTGGACCCCTCCCGTCGCAACTCCTGGCTATGCCATTATTAGTAACTAAGAGTTACAAAAAGCGTTGGCCTTGTCAATCATACTCACCAATATCAATTAATCGAAGCTGAAGTAATTTTACATCATAAATACACTTCACTATTAGGTGCACGCACATACTGATTTTACCGTAACTTTGCAAAGACAATTATTATAATAATTATTCGCGCATCTAAATCAATACTATATAATCATCAACTGTGCAAAATTACGTCATGACATGAATTTGTATAATATATTATAATGTGAATGCACCTTTATTATGTATGAGCAGGATCTCAGTATATTTATAGAAAATCTATACAAATGTAGATGAAAATCTATACCAGGCACTACACTTTTAACATGATATAATACATGTAAAATTTGTATCTCATCTCCATACTAGCGAACTCACTTAAAATTCCCACGCCCTCAAGGTGAGTCAATGACGTCATAGGCACAACCACGTGCTTGCTATGTTCATATTAAACAATGAAGCGTGAAAATACAATTTACTATATAACATGAAACGATTTAACAATCTTATAAATTAACAATTGAATCCGACTTATATTATTGTATAAATATAATATAACATATGGCCTTGGTTCACACTTTTTGATTGATTGTATAATATACACTACGAGATAATTTAATTTATTTATCAAACTTTATTGTGGTAGAAGTGATGAGAACATTCAATTGCTTTGTGTTCTACGTAAGTACATTTACATTAACGCTTCCGATTTGAATAAAATAAAAAAAATATTGCGTATAATATATATAAAAAAATCTGTATATCGCATTGACATAATTGGTTTTGAAATTATTTATTAGAAATAAAAGTTGCATATATGCGGTCAGTCATACCAACTGGCATAACTTTATTCATTGAAGTCCATTTTCATCAAGTTGGTTTCTCTTATCTTATAATTAGAGGAACAGAGGAACAGAGGAAAGAGAGAGAGAGAGAGAGAGAGAGAGAGAGAGAGAGAGAAGGTCACATTTCATTTTATTATTCTTATAAATACGATGTCAAAATGCAGGATTAGTACTTACCCTGGTCAAAATGCATATTATGATGTTAGAAATACGCGTGAAAAATCCACACGTATGCCACTCTAAAAATTGGTGCATTACTTTAGTTACGAATACTAACTTATTTAAGTATTCACTTTTAAGTTATTATGAATAGCTAAAATAATGCATTTTAGCAAGTTATTGAAAATAGAATTTAAGTTGTTTTAAGTTTTCTTAAAGCTCTTTTAAGCTAAAATAGCTATTACTAATAATTTGCCAAAATGCATTATTTTAGCTACTCATAATAACTTAAAAGAAAAGTGATTCTCTTAAAGAAGTTAGTATTCGTAACTAAAGTAATGCACCAATTTTTAGAGTGTGTAAGAGCTAACATTACATGCAGTAAAGAAAATATTCTGATGATCGATTGTTATCAAAAAAGGAGGCGTACCAATGCCAGGCAAGGATTCCTCTTGTATTTTGCAAGGTCGCTTCTCTTGATGTGCCAAATCGGTTCCGGGAACACCCACCCCTCTGTATACCATGCTCATGAATATTGCATATCATTTGTTTATTTTTTATCACATTAAATTTTTCATCTTTAAAACTTGGCTACAAAATAAGATTTATGTGAGAAACTGAAGAAACACGTTCTTACTTTTTTAACATAGAATTTCATATTATGGGAAAAAGATGAAAAAAGTGAAAAAAGGAAAAGAAATCAACATAAAAATCAGTTTTAAATGTTTGAATTTCCAATGGAATTTGTATTTATGGTATTTTATTGGCTTGTAGTCAGATTATGATGTTTTGTAAATCAGAGCATAAATTTAAGTAAAAAAAGAGAGAGAGAGAGAGAGAGAGAGAGAGAGAGAATTGGATAATGGATACTTAAACTTTATATATGTGATTTAATAAAATTATTTTAAATGATTTTACACACACACACACACACACACACACACACACACACACACACACACACACACACACACACACACACACACACACACACTCACTCACTCACAATATATATAAAAATATATATATATTGTATACATATAATATATAAATCTAATTCAAAAAAAATATTTTCTTTTTCGTGCCTAAATTTTCTGGAGTAAGAAGATGTAATATTTTGACAGTTTTTGCTTTTCGTTGGCCAATGTTTGTTTCACAACTCTCAATCGAACATGATAACATGCATGGGAAAATAATCCACAGAATATTATTTGCATAATAAATTTATTCATGATAGAATTTTATTGTGTATTTTTATGAACATCTGTTTTATTTTTGTAAAACTCAACTAAAATATTACATTTTTGAGAATTTGCAAACGTAGCTTTGAATATTAAGTATAGATTACCGATCTATCAGAATTTTATAGTGAACATAAAATATATTTAAAGTTCATTATAAAAAAAAAGTAAGAAAATTACACAATTCTAAACATAAAGTATTTAAAAACAAGACTCACATATAAGCTAACAAAGCGTGTTTTTAGACTTCAATAGCTTTTATAATAATATAATTTATACTTTTAATATCAAAAGTTGCTTTTTATAGTACTTTATAATGGAAATGAGTTAACAATGTACGAAATTCATGGCTCTGTTATATAATACTTCTTTTTATCAACGATTATTCATTATAGAATACTGTATTCTGTATAATGCACTTTTATAATGTACCTAAACAATGCAAAAGCTTTTGAAAGTAAAAAGGTTGATTAATTAGCAGGAATTGGTAATCTTAATGTGGAAAGTAAGAAAATAAATAAATTATATACGCTCTTATAATATAATGATTTAAATGAAATGTTTTTAGTTGAGATAAAGAGGTGATGATGGAAAGATGTGGTCCATATTTAAGAGATGTTATGTTTGCGTGCGGGGTTGATGGAGTGTCTCTTATCTATGTGGTCAGCGGCAGTCCCAAGGTGACCAAGACCGAATATACCGCGCGAGTCGCGGCGGCAGTACGGACTTTACTTGTCACGCCGCCTATCCAAAGTTCTCACGCTCTCTCTCAGCGCGTCTTCCAGATTTACCGCCAGGGGAGCAAAAAACAACAAGACAAAATCAAGGTATACATTCATGTAAGGTAATTTTTTTCTTTTTTTTAAATATACAAAGTAATTTTATCCAATATTGGAATTTTAAGAGCAGTTACGAACAACGATAATAAACATTTTACTCTCTTGTTTCACTACAAAACTCCCCCACCACATAATTTTATCAATCTTTTTACAGAGCTGTGATTATAAAAACGTCCATAAAGCTTAATTAGTTTTATTTAAAAAGCTATGGACGTATAAAGAATATAATTTAATTTATATATTATAAGAGAACAGTAATAAAATATTTTATTACAACAATAATTTAAATGGTTTAATAACAATATTAGTAAAATTAAAATTCATTACATTTCTAAATTAAATCAGGAAACTATACGTAAGATAAAATAATAAACAGTTCAAAAAAATAAAAGTATTATGTTTTAATAACGATAAATATTAAATTGGGTGATGTCAATGTAAAATGTTTCCAGGTCCAATTTTTACTCCATAGTATTTGACATATAAGACAGAAGTATGGAAATCCCAGTTGTAAAACAATTAACAAAAAGTTTAGCACTAAATAAGATGCTAACTTGAATACGTTTTTGACGTAAGCGTTTTTTTTTTTTATGTGAACTACCTGTGTCCAAACATACCTTGGTCTTTAGCTGGTCCTCCGTCCTCTGGTGCCTACCTTGCAGAGATGAGACGGTGAGATGGAATTTTTCCCACGCGATGTAAGAAAAAAATAAATAAATAACAGGTAAGAACGTACAGAGAAGAAAGTGACGTCACTCTTGCGTATTTAACTCCTCATCAGCCTATAGCAGTTTTTTTTCTTCTTTCTTTTAAATCCAAAATAATATACATGATACTTTGTATTATACTATCTTTATATCTTTCTCCTTTTGGGTTTTTTAATCATATTTTATATACATTCTTACACTTGTCTTGTATTTTATGCTATCTCTTTAACATTGTAAACGAAATAATCAACTACTGCTTATATATTTTGAAAAGAATATATAATCAATGATATAATTGAGGAAAATATTTTCTATTACTTAAAAATAAAGAGTTATGCAAAAGTGGGCTCAACTGGTGATTTTTAATTTACCATACCGTTATGTAACTTTCATGTTTTCTTTGTAACGCTACAATTTACCGTGCAACACTTTGTTTTTGTCATATAAGATTTTTTTTTTTAATAACATACAAGTGAAATGGCTTCCATTAAAACTATATCTACCTTAAATCTGCATTAATAATATAATTATTATTGTTCTACTTTTATTTGAAAAAAACAAACTATTTTATAATTAAGATCTAAAAAAAAAAAAAAAAAAAAAAATAACAAAACGCATTTTAAATATTTACTAATTCATCACCAAAGATACACAATTAAGTTTGCTCTATAAAAGTAAAATATCATTCTATATATTATATTTTAAAATAATATGTATTTCAAAAATACTTATTCATTTTAAAAAGTTTTAAGTATGGAAGAGATAAATATTGGATAATATTTCAGGTAAAATTGAATAAGAATTGTGATATGTCGTTAATTTGGTATAATACCACAAGATGTGACGTGGAAGGTGACAAATGACCTAGTGTTTATAAATATAATATATACACACATACATAACATAATGTATTATGTGTGTGTGTATGTATATATATATATATATATATATATATATATATATATATATATATATATATATATATATAACCTGAGCTGATATTTGCATACAAGCCAAACACCGACTATAAGAAGGAGAGATGAGGAGGAGTGGGGAGAGGTATATAAGCAAGTGACGGCAAGAAGTAGCATCAGACGTGATGGCAAGAGTGGTGATTTTGTTGATGCTAGTGGTGCTCGCCGCTCATCGTGTCACGCCGCAAAATGAAATGCAACCTGAGGTACATAACATTAATTATATTATCTAAATTAGTAAATATAAATAAATATTGATTGTAATAATGCTCAAATTTTTATTATTATTATTATTATTATTTTTTGTAAAATTTTAAGTGATAAGAATATTTTTAGAAGCATATAGTAACACAAAACTAATATCTTCTTCAGTTTGACCTCTGTGCTGTTTTTTTTTTTTTTTTTGGCTTGCTATCAAAAAGTTGACAAGTTTAGGGTATTGATAATATGTAACCAATACAATTTTTTTAAGATATTGGTTCAATTATATACATTATTTATTAGCTCAAGTATAAAATATATGGCGCAATGTATTTGTATCATATAGTGTAATAAAAGTTAATAAATACATAGGTTATGATTGTATTTATACGGCTTTCTTTGCTTTTACTGCTTTGACAATAATTTATTACTTAATTGTAAATATACTACTACAATTAATTGTTATAAAAATGATATCTAAATAATTCTTCGACTATCCAAAATTGTTTTATGACTTCATCATTATTATTATATTAAGAACAATCTCTTTTCTATTTTTACAATTTAGTTTGAGACTTGTAAGATAAATTTATTTTAATATATCAATATAAACATGCAGTCTTTCACCCTTTGGACAACCCTTTGTATTCTTGAGTAGTAGCTTTAACATGAAATAAAATAAAAAGCAATTATAGTTAAATAATTTTAATTTAAATTGTATTAAATGATGGAAAATTCCTAGCATTTTTTTTATATATAGTTGCATAGTATAAAATATCGTAAAACTCCCATTTTTAAAATAAATCCTTGTGGTGACTAGTATAGTTGTTACAATGTGAAGTATTTTATTAATTTTTGTCATTATATTTTTATACTAATTGAGCTAATTTTATGGTGCATTATTTGGTTTCTATTATATGGATGACAAACTAAACTTATAATAATAAGTTTTTATGTGACATAAAATTGTCGTCTTAAAAAATATATCTAAGTGTGAACCAGAACCACTTTACTTAAATTAATCCGAAATTTCCTAGATATGTTTTGTGATAACATGAGTTTAAAGAAATTTTAGTTGTTATGTGATTGAAAGGTATAGAAATAAGCGTGAGTTTCCCACGGTTGTCTTGTAGCCCTGACCGCGACCATGAACCTCACCAAGTTAACTTGACGTATGTACGTGTAAGCCCCGGGCTAAATACATGCGCAACCACTGCAATTTTCTATGTACATGAGCATCCTTATAGAGCTATATACATACAGTGAATACATAATATACTTTAGAGTCATTACACTAAAATTTGTGAATATACCTTTAACAAAATAAATACTGTTGGCAAAAGAATAATATCAATGCCTTTAGGCATTTTTTGAAATTTGTTTTAGATTTAAATAAACTTAAAATATCATCGTACGTCCTATAAGTACTATACTTGAAAAAAAAAATTAGAAAGATTTTAAAACATAATAACTGTATTTCAAAATTCATATTAAAGGCTTAGTAAACATGAAATAACATGCTATTTTTAATCATTAAACACGAAATGGGATTTACAAACCTGATTATAATTTTTACCAGGATGTTAATGTGGCCCCACAAGAGAGCGTGAAAAAACTGTAAAGTAGGCAATTTGCGTGAATATTTCTGTTTATGACGTCAGTAACAGGCAAAAACTTGTACGACAATGTTGTGCAGGTTGCATAAATTGAAATTTTCTGATCACTGCTACGGCGCTACAGTTGGGTTTTGAGACCAATTAATGAGTCCCATCAAGTGTTTTGTGATGTAAATGATAATGTTTTCATGTTGTCTATGCCTTTAACTTCTTTTCCTTTTTTTTTTTTTTTTTATTTTTTTTAAGTCCATATACTGTTTTTTTATATACCAACAGTTAATTGCAATACAAATTAAAAATATTTTTATAATTATATAAAGATTATTGATAGTACTTTAACAATTTATGTTTTCCATATTTTTTAAATATTTAATATTAAGTTTGATAAATGTATCTAAAAAAAAAAGGGAATTTAATTTTTTATTTCGATTTAAATTTACAAATCAGGGCATAATATTTTATGTTTAACTTCTTGTACATTTAATTTAAATGTACATAATAATAATCAATGTTTAAAATTGACAATTTAATATACTTGTTTCATGAATGAGAAATATACGTAAAACATGAAAGAAGACCATTATCATAAAAAAGAAGTAATAAAATTTTATTACAATACATATTTGTTACGTAATTATTATATGAAATAAAACGTAATTTATGTAATTATGCCTGTGGTCAAAATATAAGGTACATCAGCACTTAATTACGCTTTGTATTGTTGAGGCATTTAAACTACATTTATGTCATCAATAAGACTGAATCATCAAGTTATTTAGCAAAAAAAAAAATCGTATTCATAATAATGCACACTCGAGCATATAATAGTAAAAAAAAAAAAAAACCTGAAAATTTAACGCAATTACTTCAAAGGTAAAAAAAAAGGTACATTTATTATTATTATTATTATTATTATTTTTAATATATCAAAAATTTAGAAATCAACATTGACGCTATACATTATGTAAAAATTTAAATTGTAAAAACACAAACAGAGAAAATTCTAACCAGGCATTGAATATGCTACACAGAATTTTTTTTCATACAATAATAATATAGAAATAAATTTTTGTAATCTCTTTTTAAACAAGTTACTAAAAACATTATTAGAACCAATATATTCAAATAAATTCAAATCATAAGCAAAATATGCACACAAAAAAAGGTGAAAGTAATAACTTGTTTTATTATAATTGAGAAACCTGACTCCTTGTGGGAAAAAAATTTAAAGATTTTAAAACAAGACTTTTAAACTTAAACTTGTTTATTATTTTTAAAGTTGAAGTTCCAACAGAAAAAATAATGAGAGCAATGTGATTTTTGACATCCTCAGATGATAAAATATTATGAGAATTGTCACGAATCACACGTACAACTACTGCTTCAGGTCACGTTGGAGGTGATGTCATTTTTGTATCACCTTCTATACATACACCTTCAGTATCAAATTATTTTCAGAAGAAAAAAAAAATCATATTAATCATTTTCATTCAAATTCATTTTCAGGATGTGAATAGGCGAAGTTTAACCCACTCTACATGACACCTGGTCAGGTAGATCATAAGTAGATTTTAATAACAGTGTAGTTGATAATGAAATATAATGATTAAGTTCTTAATGTTTGTGTATTATTAGCAAATGTATATACATGTTAATTTTGCATTATATAAATCGATTTCAATTTATCATGTCGTTAAGGAAAAAAAACTGGCCTTAATTAAAAATTTATTTTTGATGTGTTTAAAAAAAAAATTAATAACATCATGATGTAAAAATAGAAATGATCCCCATCACCAATTATGTATTCAATTGTATTATCTTCAATTCAATTGTATTAGAGCAACTTTCTTTAGGTTTACTGGTTAATACTGAAACTTTTTGATTTCAACAAATTAAATTGTTTGAGAAATTTTGAAACATGTCTAAAATTTAGGAAAAATAGCAAACAAGAATTTTATATAATAATATGTCACCATATAATAAATTCTATCTTTCAATATTATTTTAGCGGCCGAGTATTCCAAAACCTCAGATTTACCAGCTGAATGTTCGCACAGACATCAGGTCAAGATACGCTCGGACTCTTGTCACCAGTAGGCTTGCCAACCCTGCAGATCGTGCTCAAGAGGTCACATTCCAAGTCACCATACCTGAATCTGCCTTCGTCTCCAAATTTATAATGTAAGTATTTGCCCTCTACTTTTTTTTCAACATGGAATTTATGTATGGAAACTTTTCATACAAAATTTGAAACAAAATTTCATTATTGTTGTTACGAAAATCTGAGCTACATTTCTCTTAATTGTTTTTAAAATTTTCTATATTTATTGTTTTCCACTCTTCTTTTTTTTTTTTTAAAGTAATTTCATTTAACACGATTATATAACTGAATTTTACTAAATTTTTAAGTAAATTGTGAAAAGGCAACTTTCTATCTTTGTTGATAATATTTTAATTAAAAAAAAAAAAAACGTTTCATGAAGCAACATATATAACTACTATATAATTTTATTTGTAATTATTTATTTTATCTAAAACTTAATGTACATATTTATTGTTTTTAATACTGACTTCCTCATCAATTCAATTTATCCTCTATGTTGTGACGTCACTGGGAAAGTCCTATCTTGAAATATTTACACAAATGAGCACCAGTTGTCATCTGATAACATGTACCTTTTCTCTCAATACTGACCTGACCTCCTTACTTCATTGTTGTTGTTTTATTTTCAATTGTTGGGGAAAAACTAAGCATATTATTACTTTTCCTTATTGGTTGTGCCGACCATGAGTTAGCAATTAATATGACGTATTTTTTAAGATGACGTAAGGCGAGTACTCGTTCTTTGAGACACGTAAAGAGATAAAAGATGTAAAGAGAAAAAAATATTTCTTCAACTCTTTTAATATTTAATGTGACAGAGAGAAATAACATACCAACATTATTATTTACTCTAAATATTGAATATTTCATTTATATTATACAATAAAAATAAATATACGTTTATTTTTATAAGCTATGTTTAGCAATATTTAATTGTTTCTATTGTTTATATTAAATGTACGTATTTGTTGTTTATTAATTATAGATATGGGTAGTTTACAGTAACATCATACATCATAATAGATACACCTCCTCTCAGTTACATTCATCTCGTCAATTGTTTTATACGAGGACTTAATCCAAAGATTTAAACCTATGAGAGGAATAACTCTATCAAAAGGTTGCAAGTTTTTTTTTTTTTTTTTTTTTTTTTTCGTGAATTGAAAGGGCATAATACTAAAAATATTTTAAAGAAATATTTAAATATACTTATACCCAATAATAATAATAATAATAATAACTTTATTTAAGGCGTTGTGAGGGCATGACAGACCTATTATACAAAACCTTGACCACAATAATAATATTAAATTTTAACATAAGCAAAATACTAAATAACAGTTCCTTTTTTTTATTATTTTTCAGTTCTTTATATTTAATATATTTCAGCACATTTTATTATCCTTTGCTTTTATAAATATCAAAATATATTTGTGTTATTTTATATAAAATCACACATTTTTTTAAATATAAAATTAAAAGCCATCAAATTTTATCAGGAATGAAATTTTAAATACAAAAAAGCGGGAAATATAATGGTACTTTACGTATTTGTTGCTTCTAATAGCCATGAAATTGTATAACTTCTTTAGAGCGTGATTTTTTTTTAGTAAAATAATGAATAATTGTGACATTGCAGGGAGGTTGATGGCGAGTTCATGGAGGGTAACGTGCGTGAGAGAGTGCAAGCCAAGCAGGAGTACCAACAAGCGGTGCACAGTGGACAGTCAGCAGGCCACGTCGCCACGGCAACGTAAGTTCATTGTTTTGATGAAGACTCATTATATTCTTATTGCATTGTAAGTCATTAGTCTTGTTCATACGAAGTATAATATATTTTCGTAATGCAATGAATTTGATTGCATGTAATCTTTATTTATATAACCATTTAATGTTCATTCAGTCAAATTTATTGCGTGATGTAAATATTGCTCCGTGCGAGTTAATAAATTTATTTAATAAAAATGAATTACTTTGAAGTAACGAGAAGTATCATTTCAATAGTACATTATTATTATTATTCCTTTAACGGTGGAAGTAAGAGAGAGAGAGAGAGAGAGAGAGAGAGAGAGAGAGAGAGAGAGAGAGAGAGAGAGAGAGAGAGAGAGAGAGAGAGAGAGAGAGAGAGAGAGAGAGAGAGAGAGATGAAAATTGACTTCGGTAACCTTTGATATTGTTGGTTACAATAGCCTGTTTTGATTAAACTGTGCAGAGTCCGTAACGCTAACGAGGTGCGAATCTCCGTGAATGTGGGTGCCCAAGCCAAGGCGAGTTTCAATCTCACTTATGAGGAACTCCTGGTGAGACGCAAGGGACGTTATGAGCTCGCTATCAATTTAAACCCTGGACAGGTAAATAACACTTTATTACTCATGTCTGTATGCAAATTATGCATTGCTTATAACTTTAATTTTAAACTCAAGTTATCATTATCAATATAAAAAAATGTGATTATCCTTGTTAAAGGTTGTACGTGAGATGGCAGTTGATGTGTACATTCAAGAAAATTATAACATTACAGACCTTAAAGTTCCTGCTTTCCGTTCTACAAATGAAATTGCTCTAGATGAATCACAGCCAGGTACACAAGAATCATAAATTTTTATTTGATGTAGTACAATTACAAGTACAATAATTACAGTATACTAACGTAAAAATGATTATTTTTTTTATCATTTATTTTGCATGCTGAATTGATTGCTAGGGCTAAGAAATATGAACATTGAACAAAGGAAAAATTCATAATAATAAATAAACATCTTCACTGTTAAATAATAATTATAAATACAACGGCAAAAGGTGCAGCCAGGACTAAGTTCCTATAATAATAATAATTAACGGCTTTTATTGGGCAAAAACTGAAACAACTGAAACAATCACGTGCAAAAATATAAATATCACAAGCAATAAAAATATATTCTTTACAGTAAGACTAAATTATGTAATATTCATTATATCTGGTTGTTTACTTCGAGAATCATAATTTACGTGTTACGAATCCCTTGGCAATTGTTAGAAATTAAAAATTTATTGATTTTATTGAAATATTGACATTCACTTAATTTTCCATAGACAACACCGAAGCAGTGATAGACTGGGTTTCCGGTCGTCAAGCTCACGTACATTTTGCACCCACGGAGGAGAAGCAGCGACTCTTGGGGGCTGAAAGCCACGGCCTAGGAGGACAGTTCATCGTGCAATATGACGTGGACCGTCAGTCCGGTGCAGGAGAAGTCCTCGTGAGTATTGTAGACTTTAGCTCCTGAAAAGAAACTTACATATATATACTTTACTACATCAAATAGAATGTCATTTCTGATAAAGTTATTCTGTGTACAGTGTTAAGTTAGTGTTGTGCGTAAACCCTGTTGTTGTTTTTTGTTGTGTTTTTTTCCAACAAAAAAATGCGCATTATATCGTCATTTTAGCAGAAGAAAACAGGGTTAACGAATAGCATTCATGCATGTTTATATATTTTGTAAATTTTATTTACAAAATTTTGAAGTAAGAATAAAAATAATACATTAGCTAAATTAACTCAAATATTTAGTAACTCAATATTTAGTAATAATAAATAATAAAAAATAATCACAAAAATTAAAAATAGAATTAAATTTTTGTTTGCAGGCTCTCGATGGGTACTTTGTCCACTTCTTCTCTCCTCTAGATCTGCAACCTCTGAACAAACACGTCATCTTTGTGCTGGACGTAAGTGGGTCCATGCACGGTCGTAAAATGGAACAGCTGAGAGAGGCCATGGATGCCATCTTGCAGGAACTAAGACCTGGAGATTTCTTTAATTTGATCGATTTCTCGTATTCCGTTACTGTAAGTTCTTCTGTAGGCTTATCTTTTTTATTATTATTGATATTATTATTTCTAATCGGTAACATATGCATTAAAAATTTAGTTTTATGTGACATACTCTACCTTCGAATTAGCAAGACTTTTTTTCTTTTTCAGTATGACAAAAAAAAAAAAAAAAAAAATACAAATACAAATATTAATAATGTAATAATGTATAGTAAATTGTTCAATATTTTCCTCGTAAATTAATATTACAAATAGTTCCCTATAAATGTAATGCAAATTTTCAGCCTATAAACGAGATATTATCTTACAGTTGATCGACTTGGAGTCTTCAGTAAACAGCACGATCATTCAACCCCCTACCGAAGCGTGGGGAACACATAATGAGGACGAAGCTCAGAAGATAAATAGATTTGCTTCACTGCCCACTCAAGTCAAGGCTTTCCCTGCCAATACCGAGTACATTACTAAAGCGAGGGAAGCTGTCAAGAAAATGTCTGCTGGAGGAGGTAAAGAACAGCTATAAATATAACACTTTTATTTTATCAATGATATTATTGAGAATTTTATTACGATATATTGTACTTTAACAAAAATTTTAATATTTATTAATTAAATAACATTAATTGTAATTTATTGTGATTTTTTGAACTGCCCGTGTCAGTAAAATTTCTTATATTTCTTATCATGTTAAAATAAAAATGAGTTTTATTATTATTATTATTTTATCTCCTGTTTTTGATATTTCAAGAAAGGCACAAAAATGCTCGTGGTTACAAGTAACATTTTTGTAACACTTTTTTCGATTTCTCTGTGCAGGTACAAATATCCACGACGCGGTTTTCTCAGCTCTACATGTTGCAAAGACTGCGGTCAACTTCAACGACAGTTCCACTCCACTACCTGAACCTCTGATCATCTTCCTGACTGACGGTGAAGCTACAGTGGGGGAAACTCGAGCTGACAAGATTCTCGAACTCACCAAGGATACCATGTAAGAATATAATATAAATTTTACATCTAAACCAGTATAAATATACACACATCAACAAGTCAATAGTATGATAAAATTAAGTCAATTGCACTGCCACCTTGCTCGATGCGTGCCGGAAAAGTTTTTTTTTTCTTTTCTCTCCTTATGAATATGAAAACGAACTGTGAATATGAATAGTAACTAACATATTGTTGTACAGTTTTTAAAGTATTGTTCTCTTTTCATGGCTGAGAAATATATAGTGTGGTTCTTGATTCCTTATTTCCTATATTGCGGCGTGATTTATTTACGTAATCGCACTTGAAAAGTTAAGTGATGTTGTTTCATGATTTGTTCCTGTAATGGACAAGTTCATCAAGCCGTAATATACTCACTTACATAATTGCACATGAGTAGAGGAAGCAGATTCTTTTCATACAAATTGTATTAGAAATATATTATGACAAAAACGGTGTAACTTTATATTTTGAGTATCCTGCAGTGTATGCAACCCGTTGAACTTATATTAATTTTATCTTATTGCGTACAGTCCAGAGGCGAACGGCGTACCACTGTTCAGTCTTGCGTTTGGTCATGACGCAGACTTGGCCTTCTTAAAACGTTTGTCTCTTCGCTCCGGCGCCTTTGCTCGTAAGATTTACGAGGCAGCGGATGCTGCGCTACAGTTAAGAGATTTCTATCGTCAAGTCGCGTCTCCACTTCTTTCTAACGTCACCTTTAACTACTCAGATACTCAGGTATATTAATTTGTCAATAATTTTTTTTAAACTCCTTCCGAATAAATCAGACCGATTGCGTTAAAGTTTCCTCATAAATTTAACATTTTTGGAGACATGAACGCTCCGATCAGATTTATTCGGGAGGAGTGTATGAATATCTTTGATTATAAAATGTTGCGTTATGTATCGTGATGATAGAAAATTACTTCAAATTCAAATTAACAGAATAAAAAAGAGCATTACAGCAACAATTCATATAGAAATTAATATAAAACAATATAATTTGATTTGCAGGTGGATGGTTCTACAATTACAAAGAAACAGTTTGGAGTTTTATTCTCTGGATCTGAGATCGTAGTAGCTGGCAAACTACGTGAGGCTAACAAAGACGTTCTCTTGCAAGGAGAAGTTGAAGGACTTGCTGGAAATGAGTCCATGAGATACACACTTTATGATGACATACTTCCAATCCCAGGTAGCCCACCTGCAACACCATCACCTCAACCTGGTGACAGATTTTTGGAGCGACTATGGGCATACCTTAGTATCAAACAACTTCTTGACAAATATGAAGCAAATCGAGAAGATGATGTAAAGGATCAAGATAATCCAGCCGTGCAAGCTAAAAATAAGGCACTTGAACTCGCTCTTAAAGTAAGTTGGGAATTTTATTAATATAAAACTTCTACGATTTTTGTACGTAATATATATATATATACAGTATAATATTAAATGGTATTATTATTATTAGTTAGTATAACCAAGAATATAACGAACTTTTTTTGTTTGTTAATAATTTAATTTAACGATAACCACATACTTGGCATTATTCTTGTTAACCTGTGTCATTTTCATTCTTTTTCATCACGTGTAGACGTGTTTCTTCTCACTTCTAATAATTTCTTGTTGTGCTATAGTTCTCATTCGTGACCCCAGTTACATCCCTGGTTGTTGTTAAGAATGACTCTACAACATCAACAAATGTGAAGACATCAGGTAAGAATTTATTTATTTATTATTTTGAGAACTATATAGTATGAAAATGAATCTATATATATATATATATATATTTGTTTTGTTTTTCCAGAGAGTAATTTAGAAGTCACTCCAGATTCCTTGCTTTTGTCAGCTTGTAAGTATTTCACATTTTAATTTGTTAAAAGTTAATTGTTTTATAATGTAATCATCATTATAGTAATACATTAAAAAGTTATTGTTTTAAAATGTATATCAAATTTTAATGATATAGTAGTAATAATAATAAAATCTTGAATATCGAATAAAACATTAACTATGAAGTTATTTCAAAATTTCACAGTCCCTATACAAACTTCCGCAAATGCATTTTCTGGGAGTCTTGGAGCGGGAGCATCTGGTTCTTCCTATCTTCAAGCTACTAGCTTTGGGTTAGCTGCTCCTGCTCCTGTAAGACGGCAACCTACATTTTCTGCACGTCCGGTAGCTGGCCTGGGAGCCGTTCCTGCCTTCCCCAGTACCGTTCCATCTATACACAAATATGGCGAATTAACCGAGTCAAGTGATAGGCAGGACGAAGATATGTACGACATAAATGACAGCGATAAACTTGATTTCAATGGTAAGTTTTTACTAACGTACAGTATAAGATCTTTAGAAATGTTATTACAATTTTCTCGTAGCATTAGCAATTTTTATAGTGACAACATATTTGGAGAGGTGAAAGTTTGTTGTGATATAATTTTGATTATAAATAAGTAATTTTTCTTTCAAAACTATATTTAATACTTTCATTAAAAAATGAAGTTTTGATCTAACAAGAGACTTGATTCCCTCTTAAATCTAATCTAAACATATTTGTAACTTATTTGTATTTATTGCTATAGTAATAAAAAAATACTTTGGTTATACTGTACCAATTGAAAGAAATCCCCATAATATTCTCTTTGCCTGATTAATCAATAGGAGATAAAAGGTTACTACACTTATTACATTGACTTTTTACTTTATCCTTACAGTGACTTTGCTCGACGTCTCTGCTATCACGTGGCTACAGGATGCGCCTAATGAACCAAGCGGGGATACTTGGAAAACAGTTTTTGTTGGAAACTCTTCTACACCACATAAACTCCTTCGTGTAAATCAGGTATATATATATATATATATATATATATATATATATATATATATATATATATATATATATATTAACATTTTATACTACGTGTCTAAATAATTTTATACATTTTGTAGCCAGAATCCATAAACAAGAGTATAATTAAATATTAGCAAACGTTTAGCTTTTTAAAGAATAAAATAATGAAAATATTGTATTTAGAGGCTATAAAATGTATTGTTAAAAACCGCTCCTGCATAATTATAACTAAAATTTAAAGCAATAAAAGTAAATAAAATGTACTTTTTTGTCGAAATGATATTTTATATGTTGATAAATCAAAGAAATTTTATTATTATTTTAATTGTTACTTTTTATTTCTTTACAGACTTTACCTGAGAGTAATCAAACGGTTTGCTCAAGTCCTATCACAAGTCCCAGCCATTGTCGGCCTCTAGCATCTTGCGTCATTGCACATATTGCATCAGACGTGAGCATGTACCTCAGTGAATTATCCTGCACTCTTGGAACTGACAGGTAAGCTGTTGACATTTATATATATTTATATAATAAACCTTATAAAATGGGGGTTGGTATATTTTTCTCCCATTATTATGATAGTTTGAAATCTAAAATAATAATAATAATAACCAAAATTTACAAAATACTCTCTATAAATAAAACAAGTATATTATCTGTTTTTAAGAGAAATTTTATAATGACCAATATACTAAAGAAATACTTTGTTTTTTAGATACCTGGGTATTTGTTGTCCGGACTCACTGTTTACACTTCCAGTCCTCACCACCCTCGCAACTGAAGAGTCACCTGTAGAGACTTCCACCCCCACCTCCACCCCCACCTCCACCCCCGCCCCCATCCCCATCTCCACCCCCACATCATCACCTGCAGCCTAGCCTCGCTTCCACTATCAAGAATAACTATAGATGGCGGGATTAATATAACATATTATTTAAATATTTTACAGAGCGTTCAAATTTCATACCGTCTAAATGAAAACAATTTGGGTAAAATTTATGAATAACCTCTCTGTTAAAAAAAAATGCAATGTTTTGTTTTCAAAAATGGCAAGGGTATACGTCTATAGAACTGCTTTTCTTTAAAGTGATGAGGGAAAAATGTTATCATGAATTAAAGTTTTGTATTATTATTATTTTCAAATAATTATCAAGCTGTTAACTTGCCAAAATAATTACAAATAATTCTAAAATATTTTACCACACTGACTGAGTTTGCTGATAATTTTAATTTAATTTATGTGCCATTTTGTTATTAAAATACTTTTTATTCTCTTTTTTTTTATTAATATATATATTTTTTTTTTTGGTATAGCCTTAATTCATAAATAAAATTTTACGTAAATAAAACGGCCTGGCCTAATAAAAACACATTTTTGTTTTATTTGATGTGCATGCAGTACCTTTGAAACTGATAAAATTATAATCTTGTACCTGTAAACCATTATGCTTACTTCTGTAAGTGACCAAAGTGAAAGCAATAAATCAAAACGATAAAATATCAAAATAAATATTTATTAATAAACTTAAATAGTTAATTAACTATGCATAAAATACAATAAGTTAATAATTAATATATTTCTTCTGGGTTCAGTACAGGTAAACAGCATACTCCAACATATTTGCTGCAAAATAAATATAAAAAAACAAACAAATAAATAAATACATAAATAATTAACTAAAAAAAATACTTATGAATATACTTAACAAACCTCTGGAGGTCACAGTAACGTGTAAGGAAATTCTCAAAGGTGAGAGGTGGCGCAGAACAACCCTTGAGGTGACGACATGAGCCGGAGATTGCCAGAGTTCCATTTTTCACTACGCATTCAGCACCTTCCGTAGCTAGAGCTTCGTGCTACACATAATATTAATCACTCACTTTAATTCAGTTTAAACTTGTACTTCAAGCATTGAAGATTTAAAACATTATCATATTATATTAAACATAACTGAAATCAGTGATGATTTATGCAAGAGCAAAACAGTACCTGAGACTCAAGATCTAGGAGGACGGTTCGCATGATGACGTCATCTGGGTTCGTTGAAGTTGAGAATGTAAGTTGGTCACCATTCTTCAGACGTGAATTGAGCCAAGACAATTTGTCATCTTCTTCTGAGAACAAAAATCGACCGATAAAATATTTATTTGTATTGAATATACTATATTATGTAACTGTACGTACCCGTGATTGAAGCCATTGTGGTGGTTATTTCGACTGCAACGGAGACTGTTTGGGTAGTTGGACGACCAGCTTGTGCAACTGGAGGTCCTGAGATAGACCCAAATGGTCCTGGTCTTCCTGGTAATCCATACCCACTTCCACCAACACCAGGGGGCAGACGAGGTGGAGGCGCTGAAACTGGAAACATTTATATAATAAATACTTATATCAAATCATTTATGGGTCGGAAAATAGTATAATATATACTTTATATTTTCTCTTTCAAAAGTTATGGGATATTCCAAATATATATAATATATAAAAAAGATGTGATACTAAAATATAACTTTAAATTGATGTCATTAACAATTATTGAATTATAATATAGTTTTGTTGCAAGAATTTGTTTTATTAATTAAACTTAAGAATCATTTATTATACACTCACTGTCTTTGTCCTGGATACTTGCACTCTCCAATTCACTTCCCGAAATATTTTCAATCTGTACACTGGTTTCTTTGAGTACACCTGACGTGTTGTTCTTGGCAACCATTACAAGAGAGGTGACCGGTGTAACAAAGCCATACTACGGAGAACAAGATACATCGATAGGTGAGCAAATTTCGTAGTCATAAATGCCAACGTTAAATACCTTCAGAGCTAATGTCAGAGCTTTATCACGAGGACCTTCCTTCTTCGTAGACGGTGTTGGCACGGGGGTGGGTGCAGTGATGGCATCATCCTGCTGATCCTGTAAGGCTGCTGTGTCCAAAAACTGTTTTATCGTAAGGAATGCCCACGCGCGTTCCAGTCGTCCAGGACGCTTGCGCTTATTCTAATCATAATTTTATTCAGTAAATAAACAGTAGATTATAACAATACATAGGAAAAAGAAAATAATAAAATAACTTAATTGAAAAGTGAATATAAGGCCTATAATAATACAATATTAATATAATATTTAATTAAAAAATTATATACTGTATAATACATTCTTTAATGTTACTATTTTCAGAAATCAAAAAGCAATAAATTCTAAATATGTGATACTTGACGATAGCCAACATTACATTTTTAATTATTTCTTTTCTAATTCTACGAAGTTTTGATCCTTCACATTTGAGAGCAAATAAAGATAGACTACAAAACTACCCCACTAAAACAATGATTGAAAAGTAGTTGAACTTTCTAAAAATATCAAATAATACTCCCTACTAGTCGTATTACCACGACAACTTACTTTAGACCTGACTGGTTTCTTCAAGTTGAGAGAAATCTTTTCAAAAATATTATTTGCATTGTTTGATGTTTGAGCGCTCACTTGACCAATACTGAAAGAGGGTGATGGTATTTCCACCCAGTTGCCTTCCTCATCACTCTGTAAGCGACCAGCGACGATTGCTTCTGTGCCCACAAAGTAGGTAGGAAAGTGACGTGCAGTCACGGTGCTCATGTTCACCTTAACACAATAGGGAAGGTTACAAAATAACTACTATATATACCTTCATTTCTTATGTATTATAAATATTAATACGTCACAAAACAAACTAGGAGCTTTTTTTTCTTCTATATATATATATATATATTACTTTTGATGATTTGCTACATGAATTTTTACTTAAAAAATGTATTTCTGACGCTTATTTATTGTTAATTTCATTATGAGAAAAGACTTCTTTTAAAAATATAGTTAATATCTATCAGTGTGATTTTCAGAATTTTTACAGGTCAAAACAGCACACCTGTAAGTTGCGAAGTTAGGCATTTTGCTTTTCAATCTACTGTGTAGCTTTAAATCTTACCAGAGGCTTATCAACCTGAGGCTTTATAGATAAGATAATATTATGCAAATTAATTGAAGGAAAATGTCTATGACTGCAAAAGTTACATATGTTGCTGTTTTTACCAGACTACCCAGTTTAATAATACTGAACTGAAATTGCATTGTTTAAGGTGAATTAATTTTATACAGATACACTCAGCAATGTGGCTCTACCTTAGAATCAACGTAGACAAATGTAAGATTTGTAAGCAATGGCGAGGCAACTTCTTCATAAAAACTCTGCAGTTGCAATTGTGCATCAGCAGCCTCATAAATACGTCTGCTGAAACCTCCGTTCTGTAGCGACAACTTGCGTAAGAAACCCAGGTTTGCACCCTCGCCAAATGCAAGCGCAAATATCGAGGCCTGAAAATTAATATTATATATTATAATTTTTTTAGCATAATAAAGTATTAAAAATAGTTAATTGTTCTATTTAGGATCCAAAACATTTATGATTATATATATTTTTAGTGCCGTTAAATTGTTGTAGAATTTATTAAAAATTTTTTTTTAATTATTGAATTATGATTTTCAAACTTATACTTTTGAATATTCTTGACAGTTAAAAAAATGAAGATATAATTTCCTATGGCTTCCTCACCTTGGCTATGTTATTCGCTTGTTTTGCCACACTGAGAATTCTATTGAGCCGCAGCTCGCCTGCAGTAGGCATTCCATCAGTTAGAAATACGAGTACTGGCTGAGCAGGGGGTGGTTTGTTGGTTCCATAAGTAGGGACAGGTGTGGTAGTTGTGTAGTTAGCACCCTCAGACACCCCTGGCGCAAGGGTCACGTTGCGATAGCGCCATGCCAGTGTAAGTGCACGGCGTAGCGCTGACTGGATGTTGGTAGCTGAATTAAATTATTCCAAGAGACGCATGTTATTTTCACATTTTTCTTATATTTTATTAGATAACTTATGTTTTACGATCAGAAACCATTGAAAGGGACCATACACTTTAATGTATAGAAATATTAAAGACACATGATAGTACTGTATATACTAAAATTACTCACGAAGTGTATAGTAGTATAATATACTACTATACACTTCGTGAGTAATTTTAAACCATAATTTAAATTGCAGTTCTGTTACCTCCTGAAGCTTCCATTCTATTAACAAACTCCTGAGCAAGTGCAATATTCCTGCGAGTTGCTGAATACACCCCACGTCCAGCTGCAGGCTCTAAGCCTTGAATTGACCATTCCTGAAGAAACATAATCCATCAATGTTAATACCATACAAAAATCCAGTAAATGTTTGAAGACTTACAGCAGCACTTGTACTGAAGGTGATTACGCTAAAAACATCCTCTCGTCTCAACTGTCCTAAAATATGAGACATGGCATCTTTCAGTTGACGTAACTTACGTCCCCACATGGAACCACTGGAGTCCAGGACAAAAATAGCGTGTTTTGGTAAAGGTGGAGCGTCAATACGTTCAGGAGTAGTAGCAAGGAAATGTACAAAATATCCATCATTCATCTGTAATTAAGTAAATTTTAGTGATTAATTAATTAATTTATAATAATATGAAACACATACCAAGACTTCGCCTCCAGGAGCAGTATGTTCTACGTCATATCTTACAAGCAATGGTCCAGGTAAAAATGAATCAGGTGATTCGTAAAAGATACGAGCACAGCATGGATCTCCACGTTCCACCAAAACATCGGGATTGTCACGTTCCTCGTCTGTGTAGACATTTTTTACAAATTTGTCACTAACTATCTTTACTACAATACCAGGAAAATATATTTTCTTACCTTTACCGTCCTGAGTAAGACTCGAGTTGAATGGTGGAACATGAATAAATGTCAAGTTGCTGGATTCATTCACGTGAATCTCCACCCTTATAAGTTCAGGAGGCTAAACAAATATTTTATTGATTGACGAGTTAGTGTCTTTTATGAACCACATTGTAAATTTTACTAAATAATAATAAAAATATCTAATATTTAATTTTATAATTATTTATAATTGAGTTATCAAAAAACAATTCATTCACACATTACAATTACTTTTATCGCAAAACTTGAAACTAATCTACCACTTGTTATGATTGATGATAATATTTACTTCATAAATCAATTAATTTTGCTCCACAAGTACAGGTTGAAATTTATAACTTACTTGATCGTAGTTTAGGTTAACTGGAACTTCATATCTCCCCTTACGTCGTACTAACAATTCCTCATAGGTTAAATTAAAGATTGCTTTAGCTTGAGGACCAACGTTAACAGAAATTCGAACTTCACTAGCGTCACGAACACTGTAATAAAAACAGCGCAAGTTACGTCAAATAAAATTGTAAAACAATGCATTGTTTGAAAATATATACATATGAAAGAGCAGGGAAAATTTAACATCTGATACTATAATTCAACAAATGAAGCACTTAAATTAAATCTATATTTTGTAAGAGCCTGATAATTTAAAGTACTTGAAATTCATTATCATTCATTATTAAATTTAGATTAATTATCAGTTTTGTAATTATACGTATTGTTACCTAGACATGGCAACATGCGCTGCTGAGGAGCCAGCCTCTAACGCTTGTTGATATTCGCTCTCCGCAGTCTTACGTTCTCGTACTTCACCCTCCATTTTCTCACCCTCTGCTTCTCTGAAACATTATTTAGAACAAAATCGCCATGAAAATAAATGTGTAAAAAAGATAGTGTACTAATGTGATTTTTTAAGCTTTCAAAACATTGGAACTAACACAAGATTTATTATATGAGCACTATGTTTGTTACATTGAATATATGATGCTGAAGCATATAATGCTACATGTACTATATAATTAAATGGGGGTTACTGGATGCAGGTAATAACTGCAAAAATTCTTAAGTTTTGTTAGGTTAGCGTGTGTCTTTAGTAGTTCTTATTAGTGTTTCTAGCCTCGGTGCAGTAATTAAAAAAAAAAAAGTAAAAAGTAAAAAAAAATGGTCCCGAAAGAAATTAGATCCTCTTTCTCATTTTTCTTGTGACAACTGTGATATACGCTATATAGCACGCTTCACTCGTAAAGCCACGTAAATACATATTTCTTTGCGTGTATATAGTCAAGTTATTGGTTTCAAAATTTATCAATCTAGAGTAGATTTCTCATTTGTTTAAAAAGTATGTTAACGTATGTCATGAAGGATTAAGCTATAGATAAGCAAACATAATCAAATAATTTTAGGTTATAAAATGTACCGATTGTAAATCAAAAACGTTTCTTCCTTACATTACGCTTACATTTTGTACATAGCTGAAACTTTTTATTATTTATTATCGGTATATCCAAATTATTGGCAATATCATACAATATGAATGATATTTTACAAAAATATATTACATGTAATCGAATAATTGTATTGCTCACTTACAGAGACGCTCGTGTGATGAAAGCACTCTCCGGCAGATGAAGCACGAAACTTGCCTCCTCAGCTACATCTCCAATGTTCTCCAAGACAGCGTGAACATCCATGGTTGCATATCGATGTCTCAGTAACCCTCGAAACTCCAGTAACTGCATTTTAATTCCTGAACCAGGGGATGACTATGGCACAAAAAACAAATAAATAAATAAAAAAAATAAATAAATAAAATAAAAATTAATTTCTACATTATACATCGTATTGTACTATATCTATGTGCTTAATTTTTATTTGTTTCTGTTTTTATTTTTTATGAGTTACAAATTTTATATATTATACAATGTAGTATCTCTTCATGTAAAATTTTATTTTTGATTTACATCTTGATTTCTGATCAAGAATTTGTACAATATTGTTGTCAAGCACTCATAAAGCCTTAAATTTCTTTAATTATTATTATTAATTACTTAATACTATAATTTAAAACAATCATTATAATCCTCATACCTAATTACTATAGTGATACAGTATTTAAACAGGGTAATTATTACTATCTTTGTTTTATATATGATATAGTCAGCCCAAGGTTCTACTCAACAGGCCCACAAACTAAAAGGTATGCATATTATATAATATTCTATTGCATTCAAGTTTGACTCTGCGGAAAATGTATTGTGACTATATGATTTTTTCAGTTTCGAGTAGGAGAATTATATGCCCGGCCTAAAACTCATCCTCTTTAAAATGTGTATTAATTGATTTCTTTAATAAAGTTGACTTTTATAATGGCACAAAACTTCATTAAAATACAGTATTAATTTTTTTTTTACTTCAATTTAACTTCAAGAATTTTGTGAATAGTTTACTTCTATGTGCTAAAAATTATATATATCACAGGTATTCTTTCAATATAATATATAGCTGTTCATTTTTTTTATGTATATACTGTATTCTATTTTTTACAATCTATGTCCAGATTAATTATTAATACTTTAGTACATATGAACAACATTCTATTTTAATATTTAACCAATTTGTCTCAAGGTAGAACAAGTATAACGATTTAAAAAAAAGAAGAGGTTAATTGCTTATTTATCAGTACTGTTATGTAAGTACAGAGTATATAGCAATAATCACCGTAATTTAATGTTCTCATCAAGAAGTCATTAGAAAACACGTTCAGTAATTATATTTAAGTTGAACTCAGACTGTATAACTTCTCATATTTTATTAATATTATGTATATAAGGAAATTTATTTACAAACTATACGTCATAGAAATAACTCATCCAAAATAAAATGTTTATTAAAATAATAATGGCAAGATATTTTAAATAATTATTGCTCATTGACATTTTCGTTTTTATTTAAACTATAAATCAATAATCATTGATTATATATATATATATATATATATATATATATATATATATATATATATATATATATATATATATATATATATATATATATATATATATATAATGTTGTTATGTTTCCTATAATATTATTTTCATTATTTTATATTAATTGAATGCCGCGATATTGCTAAATATTCATTTGCATACAGACGTTGTTTTAAAATTTAAATTAGGAAATGTTTCAATTTATGTTTTATAATATACAGCATAATATGTGCACGGAGAAAAATAAAATGTTGAATCAACATATTTTTAACTCAAGAGCACATTTAGCCATTTCATCAGACTAATCGATTCAACTAAACTTCTTGAACTACAAAAAGTTTCGTTATTTTAACTGTTGATGGGCGAGTTCTTTATTATTATGTATTTTATATGCATGAGCGGAAGCTTCATTTATTTTGCGCTGAGAAGTACATTTATGTTGTACAGCGTAATAAATTCCTGTACTTACAAAATTAGATCTTCAGATTGTATTTTCCATGCCACAATCACACAACGTTAACAAAAATGTGCACGTAATTTTTTTGCGGTTTTTCCCTTCTCATACTTTGTCATCAATTAAAAGTCATGATTGTATTTTAAATGTTACAGAGATCATCAAAATGTTGCTCTAACAATCTTGTAAGATTGATTAAAAGTTGTTTTTTTTCCTTATAGGTCATTATTTCACATTGTTATTCATGTTCAAAAATTGTCTTGATATGAAATGATAAGTTGCGAATGTTGTACACGCCTCTTGGCTAACTGATTGTTTGCGCAGTATTAGCGGCCATTCACCTGGGAAGCGCGAAGGAAGAAACCGGTTCTTTTTTTTTTCTTCACTCCGACACGAGACAAATGCTCTTGATTGACCTTACTGATTATTGATCACTTCAAGTGCAACGCTTGGCAAAAATATATCTCGTCATTTCATTCGGCTCAATATATTATATTATACAGAGTATATACATATTATATATACACACATATAATAAATTCTTATACACATGTAACACTTTTATAATTATATCTTTATAAATACCCACATAATCACAATTACATAAGAAGTATTTAAGTTATTGTGTTATTGTGTTGCACAGGTTTATAAACCATTCATATATAGTGTATATTACAATACAATACATTTTAATGTACCTATTTTTTTTTTAGAGATGTTTACATAATAATAATAAAAAATAAAAAGTCTTTCTTAGGATTTTCCACTATGGATAGAAATTTCATTTTCCTCTTATATTTAGTATCTTATATTTCCCAAATGACTGCATAAATTTAATTTAAAATTAATTATTTAAATTAATTAAATTTAAAAAGGAAATTTAAAATACTAAATATAAGAGGAAAATGGCATTTTAGTCATTAATGGAAAATCCTTAATATATGATTTTTTTTATATTACGCACATCTCTATAAAAAAATGAGGTGCAATAAAATTTATTGCATCATAAGTTTCTTTTAAGGCATTATGCATGTTTCTGTCTTTGCAGAAAGCGTTCAATACATTTTCAGCTGTCTTTAAAATTAATGATCATATTACCACTTTATATAAAATTTGGAAGAATATAATATTGCTATTTTATTTATATTAGCATTAAAAAAATGTTTTAAACAGAAGAGCGAGAAAACGAGGAACATATAAAAAAAAAAACTAAATAATATTACTCACGAGTTCATTTTTGTCTGGAGTCTCCTCGGGAGGTACAGGAGAGTTATCGAGAGGGTCGAGTTCCCCAGTAAGGACAACGTGTGTTCGTGCGTTGATTGCGGACACCGCGAGTAGCAACAGCAGCAGTGACATGCTTCACCACGAAGTACGACTTACTGACTGCGCGAGAACTCACCGTGATGACCACGCACTCCTCTGGTACACAGAGAGACCCGTTAACACACGACCACCTGGCAAAATAATAAAAATCATTAGTATTATCAAGTAGTCTTTGACGTGCATATTAAATAGTATTATTATGTTATTCTCAAATGAAGTAGGTGTCAAACATCATCCAATTAAATCATATTTGAAAATATTTGTATTGTATTGTATGATTAACTTCATATTTGTATACGTGGAATATAAAAAAAAGTATTTATTGCACAATAATTAAAGTTTCAATATTTAAAAATACTATTTTTCAAAATGATAATAGTAAAAAGATTATGTATTATAATATAAATAATGCCATATTTGATAGACAGTATAATTATTTACTTTTATGTGTTTACAAGTCATACTAAACAAGTAATTCAAGTAATGTTCACACGGTGTAATACTTTCAATTTATAAATCTGATTGCTTGATATCTATATTATCTATTATTGATATCTTTATTGCTTCGTGTGAACTGCACGGATAAAAATAAACACGTACACTCCCTCCGAATAAATCTGACTGGTCGCGTTAAAGTTTCCTCATATATTTAACATTTGCAGACATGAACGCTGCGGTCAGATTTATTCTGCGGGAGTGTACCTGCTCATTTTGAGCACAATTTGATCAATACAAAATTATCTATGTTACATACATACTGCATAATTGCTACGTTAAATAGGAAAAATATTATGTTATTCAGCATAATTATATGTGTTGCTCTAATTTAGTATCATTTGTGCTATAATGACATAAATACAGCATAAATTACGTAATTTTTTCTTTCTGTATGTACTATTCTCATCACTAATAAATTGTTGTCTGCGTATATGGAGAGAGAGAGAGAGAGAGAGAGAGAGAGAGAGAGAGAGAGAGAGAGAGCACATGACTGCATGTTTGCAAAACGAGGCAATGCAATAAGTAAAATGTTTTTACGTACTTAATTTTTTTAAACGTCATTTCATTAATAAATGTTATTGTTCCAATTTTGTAAAATTTATGTATTGATTACTTTCAATCACGATATGTTTTGATACTTATTGTTTATTAAAACAAAAATCGTTTAAAATTTTACGGCTGTTGTATAAATTAAGTTATTTTAATTCCTGAATTATACAGTATGTATATAATATATACTCGTGTTTGGAACATAATTATTTGCCTAATTAATTATTTTTGTAGGATGTGAAATAAAAGGAAAAACATCCTGGAAATGTAAATGTAAACTTACGAGCAGGAAATAAAGAAGCAAGTGAAACTTATAGTTTATTACTGCTAGCAGCTCTTGTATACTAGCTGAAGTTTGTTTGTTTGTTTGTTTGTTTGTTTGTTTGTTTGTTTTTTTTTTTTTGAGTAAAAATCTAAATTGAAAATATGTTTATTTGTTTTTTCTGGGTTAAAACTTTGCAGCAAGCATCCATTGTTTCTGCATATATATATTTGGTAAGTTAAAATGTTAACTGAAATATATTTGCTTATATTCTGTTAAAATATTGTTTTTTTTTTTTTTTAAATATTGCTGTATGTACACTGTACACAGGACCGCGATAATACGGTATACTACTGTACTAGTCAAAAACTCGCGCTAAATTTGCAATGTTATTCTTATGAGAAAACCACACGCACTGGATTTAAATGGTAAAATGTATTATCGTTATCCTGTGTACTTAGTTTTCAATATTGACATTCAGTTAGAGGTCAAAGAAAGTGTACAGTCTTTTTTCATTTTTTTTTTTTTTTTTTTTTTTGAATTCTATTGGCTTAAGGCTATACAAGGCGATCAGGTAAAGATTTTAGTTGACGCAAAATTCCATTTAAATACATGTTCATTCCATATGTTAATAGAAATCAATTTTTTTATGAAAAAGACTGTAAATACATCCACTTATGTATATGTAAATATAATCAGAAAAAAGTTTCAATAATTTTACTAAGGGATCTTCTTCAGACATTCAATCAGGAGACATACATTCATTGTATATGAAGGAGTTGCCATGTATATGTATTTAGAATTTTTATTCTAAATGAATATATTCTTATATTTATATTATTTATAAAATATAATAATTTTGCAGGGCTTTGCGGCATACCAAACATTATGGTCTATCTATTACCTTATCTTTATTAGTAAGTATTTTATTAAACAAAAAAATCATAATTTATAATATTTACTGTCTACCATATAATACTAATTATGTAATAAATTATGCTATAGTTTACTATTATTTTCTTTCCTTGATAAAATATAATACAATGTATTTATATTATAATTTTGAATTTTGAATTTGAATGTATAGAAATTCTATATTTATGACAAATCAAGTTATGTTTAAAAAATATATTTATTGTTTCAGGTAATCACTGGCTGAATTACTTGTTACTAACAGTTTCTCTACTCAGTGTTCCATTTCATTTTGCACTTCTAAATGGAGCCAAAAAGGTTTATTTTGAAATATGTTAACATTTTTAATTGAATTATTTCATGAATTTTCACTTTATTTCATATTATTATTATTGATGTATTTTTTTCTTGTTAGGAATCTATAAAGTTGCTGTTAATATGGATGATTTTCTGCGTAGGAATTCTTTTTCCAAGCTACGTTCTCCTAGAAGGACATTGCATTATCTATACGAATTTAGAGTGCATTTTTGTAAATCTTCTTTTCTTAGGTATGTTGTGTTATAGAATTTATTTTATTTCCTTATAGTTCAATAATAAACGTGCTAACATTTCACACACGTTTGGCATCTTTCTATAATTTGTATAATTTAATAAAAAGATTCGCTGCCATGTATGTATGAGCTGTTATAGTTTCCAGTTTCTACCTATAATTTAAAAAAAAAAAATCAAAATTTAAATATATATATATATATATATATATATATATATATATATATATATATATATATATATATATATATATATATATATATATATATATATATATATATATATATATATATATATATATATATATACATACATATATGGAAAAAATATTTATATATATGAATGTAAAAAACATATTGCTTATTGAATCTGTCCCAAAAATCACAATTTTGGCCTCAATAATATATATTTTTTTGAACATATCATTTAATAAGTAGGAGAAACAATCATATTATGTATATGTAATAAAACTGTAACAAACAAATAATATATATTTTTCCATTCAGGTCTTCGAATTTACATGTGGTTCCGTGTTTATGCTTACTATGTCCAATTAAAAGAAATTCAGGGTCCATTTGCCCCTCAACAGTTTAATAATCCCTTGAGTGCGCAACATCAGCAACCAGAACCGGTGCATAGAGAACTGTTTTACCAGCCCTCAGTATAAAATATTATAATTTTAATCAACATAAATATGAAACCAAAATTTAATATTATATGCTATAGAATTGAGTTCTTTGTGTTTTAAAACAAAACCACCATAGTGAATACTATAATATATAAATACATATATAAATAAACTTTTTGGAACAAGATTTAACTTTTATTACTTGATTGTGATATAATTTATTTTAGTTTGCATTCAATGATGTATAAAATGACAATTGTATAATAATAGTTTTAAATAAGAGGACGTTTTATAGTATTTGACATCATGATATCTTCTTCAAAACAAACAAATATTTCGTTAACAAAAATAGTGTCGTAGTTTATAGTTGTAAAATCACACCTCATCAATGAATAAGTAAAATATAAGCTAGCAACATTGATAGCATCAAGTAATAGTGGACTGAAAATGATTAATGAATATTATTGGTATGTTTGCCGAGTGGTGACTAAATTTGAGTGACGTCGATGCTATCAGTTAATGACGTCTTAAGACGTGAAACATAGGATTATTTTTATCAAGTAATTCCTCGATTCATTTGAGTGAAAAATAAATTTTTGCCTTTTTACGTGTGGTCTCTTAATTATTTATTAAACATGAATGTTAAGTATTACATATTATGTAGTATGAAGTCATTTGTTGATACAATAGTTTATGACTTCAGTGGTCATAGTAAACACAAAATTCAACAAAATAAAAACTGAAATTTTAAAGAATGAATTAAAATGACTTTAAAAAAAATGCCTATGCTACAACAATGAACTAAACAGCAAAAACTTTCGGCGTGACCTTACATATTTTTTTCTATTTCAATATGACTGGCGTGCGTTTACATCCTTAATAGCTACATATTTTCAATTTGCAAAATTGCATTGAAATACAATCCAAGTTATTGCACATTAAAAATATTACATCGTGTTAATAGGTCATGATAGTTCTTGTCTTGGCAGTAATTTAAGCGTTAAAGAAAAATGCAAAGCTGGAATACATCCACGGAAAAAAAAAACTTCTGACAGCAGGCTTATACAGTACATTCTGAAAATTTCAATAGATATAAACATTAGCCTGGAACAAGGTATTGATATAATACAAATTAATACCTAATCCAGGATAAAACATACTTCAGTTATGGTGTGTCTCACCTAGATTAGATATTATTTCACCTAGATTACTTGACATTATGTAGTATATCAATACCTGAACCAGGTTATAATGTTTATATATTGCAATTTACATGATTCATTCACATGCAATTTAGTAGTATTATTTTTCCATGTAATATCACTAAAATCTAGTGACCCAGGAACAGACTCGCAATCAGATGTAACATAAAAATTAGAAATAGAGTAGAATAGATATAGTTTTTTTGTTATTATTTTTTTTTTTTTAGATGTAACATAAAAATTGCACTGTAGATTTTAAAAATGCAAATTATTCTCAGCAGTCTTTCTATATCAACAGATAGAAAGCTAAACATGTTAATTGGAATAGTTTATCAGTAACTCGGTCTAATTAGGATGAAAAATGCAACAATTAATAAGGTAACATTGTACATTTATAATATGTTAAAAAAAGTTGTTTTTTTAAATATTTCATCACATCATATGTATCATAACTTATAATTTACACTATATATATAATATATATATATATATATATATATGCATATATTATGCTCTTCATTTCCTAAGTTATTTTTGACAGTATGATTTAATTCAAATTTAATTGCGTCTTTGTATATTTTAAGTACTTCCTTGCTTCACAAAATGTTTATCAAATTTAGTGAAACGTCATTATATATGATGAATGTCTGACGCTTCTTTGAATCATATTAAATATGAAAAGCAATATATATATATATATATATATATATATATATATATATATATATATATATACACACACACACACACACACACACACACACACACACACACACACATATATATATGATAAGAAATTTTCTCGGTGAAATAGAATTATTGTCTTACCTTCTGTGAAGACACTGGGCTTTACACTCGCTGCTATCACTATTTTAAATAACAATGAAAAAATAATAGTCACTTTGTACATAATTATAAAAACACTCAATTCACAGTCTTTTTAAAAATTACATAGCTATATTATTTACACACAATGTTTAACGTTTTCGGAGACTATATATCAAAAATGATACATACTGTCTGTCTCCTTCCTCAGAACTGAGGAAGGAGACAGACAGTATGTATCATTTTTTATATATAGTCTCCGAAAACGTTAAACATTGTGTGTAAATAACATAGCTATGTAATTTTTAAAAAGACTGTGAATTGAGTGTTTTTATAATTATGTACAAAGTGACTATAATTTTTTCATTGTTATTTAAAATAGTGATAGCAGCGAGTGTAAAGCCCAGTGTCTTCACAGAAGGTAAGACAATAATTCTATTTCACCGAGAAAATTTCTTATCATCATGCAACCTCGCTCGAAATTCAACATTCGAAACATATATATATATTATATATATATTATATATATATATATATATATATATATATATATATATATATATATATATTTGTTTTTTTCTTTCTACATTACAAAAAAAATAATAAAAAAAGAACAAAAAATGATAAATCAATAAAAAAAGTCTTTATTTCAATATAAAATTAAGTACTATAATAATACATTGACAACGGTGCAGTCAGGACTGAAGTCCCTAGAAGATACCGAGTACTCTGTTTGATTTATTTATACATTGATGAAAAAATCAATAAAATAACATGCATTTTAATTGCAATCGTGTGTGACCTCACAACAATGGGGAAAAAAAGGAGTTTCTTGTGGGCATTTAATATACTTGGATATTTCTATAATCATGTGCAGTATTTTAGTCAGGACCATCCCGACTATCATAACTGAACTGAAACATCACATTAAAAAAATCATAACAATTTATATTGATTAGTTTGATTGCAAAAAAGAAAAACTGTTGTCCTACTCTAGTTATTACAGTTTTAAATAATGTTTTTCAGAAAATTTTCCATTCAATAAGAAAAGCACAATGAATAATATGCTTAAAAAAAACTATACATCTTTAATCCCTTGAATTTCTTATCTATATAAATATATCGCATGTTTGTTTGTTTGTTTGCAATTTTATTATAATTTAATTTTGCTTTTTTGAAGTCAAAATATTTCCACAAACGTAACATTTTAAAAAATTGTTGGAAATAGGGAACATCTTTTGCTGAACTTGATCCTATCAAATTTTAGTCATATTAGCAGTTTTTTATACAGCTCATATAATTCTAAGTAAAGACTTTAAGCTGAAATAAGCAATACAATATAAAACAGATAACGAAAGAAAATGATATAAAAGTTTTGACGGTTATCTAAATAGTAAATACGCAATCCAGCTACTGATAAAACAGCATTGTCACTTCATAATATATATTGTACTTATAGCAGTCATTTCCTTAACATTAAAAAATTGTACATTTGCCACACCTTTAGTGGAAAGATTTTTACGCACAAATATTTTTCAATATTATTTAACAATTACTAGGCATTAGATCATGAATATTATATAATATTAATAATTATAATATACAGTATAGTATGATTGTATAAATATTAACATAAAATACTATTATACTTTTCGTATGAAAACCCTTGATACTTTGTATAACCTACTTTTATGTTATATTCTTATTAGCCTCCTCCCCTTTTTTTCTCCCAGAAATATACTATTAAAATTATTGCTTTTCAACAATGACGACTAACGACATAAAAACGATTGCATAACCAGAACTATATACGTATACTTAACCAACTGTGTTTATTTATATAAATAATAAATAAATAAAATCATCATATAATCATCAAGAGATTAAAATTGTTTGGAAATTGGCATCAGTTTTATTAATTTGATAAGGGTAAACACGTCAAGGAATACCGAACATATTAGAAAGAGATAACGAACGGCGTAACTTGGCAGACGAACTAAAAGATCGACACAGATCTAATTTGACAGCAAACGGATATACAGGTAAGTTGCAATATCATTAGCATGTGTCACTTATTTAGTTACACTACAACTTTATAATCTTGGTGTCCGTTTAGTACAATTCAACATAAAGGTAACAAATTTTAAATTAACTTCATTTATACTTTAGCTGTGTTAATTCAATTTAAAATTTTTTTTTTTCAAATAAGCTGTTAGTTAGACCTATAAATATCACCCTTTGCAAATTTTTTTTATTGATGCATCCAACGGAGAATTTATATGCTTTCATATTTTGATTTAAAAAAAGTGATGCACAGTTTTAAAACTTGCAATAATTATGTTTATATTGTTTTTATCAGAATATTAAGAAAATACCTTTTTTTTTTTCTTTTTTTTTAAGACTGAGATTTAAAAGCTTTATATTTTTTAAGTGACTTGCCTTACTTTAATGAATTGCAAAAGAAAAGTTACAAGTAAGGATTTCCACAGAAAAAAACAAACAATTATGTCTTTACATAATTTGTTAAATATATTATTAATTGTTGATATGATACCATAAATTAAGAAAAATTGTTGGGGATGTCTCACGAGACATTCTTTTAAGAGACATAACGTACGTTCACTTGGCATACACAATTTATGTCCAAGGTGTGCAGTGGACATAAGCTTAGTGCTCATACGTGCACTTGGCATAATATACAAAACCTAAACATATATATCTCCTGAAAGTATGTCTCGTGTGCCTTCATATGTAATTATCGCATTATCAAACATATATTAATGTATTTTCTATACAGGGATAGTTATTTTCAAACAGAATCATTACCGTCAACTAATACAAAAATAAAAGCTTTTCTTAAAGAGGAGTCACTGAGGTTGGGCAGATCATTTCTAATGCCACTCCTAATTAATTAATGGACTATGTCATTGATTATCTGCACATTTATATTTTAAGATTATTGTAGCATTTCAAAAAAATTAGCCGCTTCTTATTTCATTTAAAGCTTTTCATTTATCAATAATAGAAATCTATTTCTTTGATTATTTTGATACCAATATGTTGTTTTTTACTGATAAAATTATCCTCTATTAGCAAAATTTTGCATATGTTCTTAAATCCACCTGAATCAAAAGGCTTGAATATACAAATACACGATTTAGAATGCATTCAAATGTTTACTTATTGCGGTAACTTAATCATTGAAAATTTGAAATGCTTTAAAGTGCAATGAAGGTTCAGATTTTCTTGTTATTGATACCAAGGATATATTAATACATTATACGTCATAACTTTTACACTGAAATAACATTAAATATAAAAAATATTATTTTAGATTTTGTGACGACGTAATGAATATACCAGACTCGGATGACGAAGAAAATTTGTATGAAGAAGCTGTGGAACTTCGATATCCTACTGAGTAAGATATTTTAAATATAGAAACATATTATGCTATAAAAAAAGGTTAATATAACCTTCCATACGTTATATTTATTATTCTATCCCATCAAATCTTTAAAGTACAATCATTATACATTTTCATATTATACTGAAATATTAATAGATATGTCACCTCTTATTTAGCTTACAGTGTAGTGTAGGTAAATACTTAAGACTACACGGCAAGAAAGTATGTGAGACAAATAACATTAACAAAAATTAAACATATTTCCCTAAGAAAATTGCCTATGCTCAGCAATGTTATTCACTACTCCAGTATGGCCTCCGAGCGCACTAAATATGACGTCATCCGCATACACCCTATAGGTAGTAACTATGTTACATGGCCTACATGGCCATAAATAAAATACGGGTAATATTTATAATGAATTATGAAGATAAAATTTAAAAATATTTATGTATTGCTTGGTGAGCAATGTATAAATTACATAATTATGTCCGTCACAAGAAAAAATAACTCAATTCTGCTAATGTTTTTTAATTGACTGTATTTTTTTATTAAAAAAAATTAAGCGCAAAATGATTTTTTTTATATATTTTAGGAATGAATATATTATAGCTTATATTGTATTAGATAATCAATTATATCTTATCTTTATTTTTATGCGCCCCTTTTGTCTCCAAAATTTCAACCTTGACAGTCTGGAATTAGAGTTTTACTTAATAAATATTTGCAATTTTGATAAGTATTAGAGATAAAAGTATTAGTTATGCTTAATGCTATTGTTAAAATAGATTAATCTAGCTCAATTTTATTACGGGTAGGTTAAGGTGAACTGTTACGTTCGTTAAAAAAATAACAATCATTTATTTATTTGAGTAAAAAAATGAAGTGTTTTTGTTTTAAATAATTATTTTAAGAAACCTAAAAATTGTTGCTTTTAGTGACAAAATTTTAGTTTTAAATTGAAATAAATATTAGTGTTCTCTATATGATTATCAAGTCTTTCAAATAGTAAGTATAAGTATAATATTTTATTCAAAATTAGTTCGTAATTCATTAGAAAAAAGTATTATTAAATTTAGGTTATTTAATAAAATTACTGTTATCTTAAATTCAAAACTATAAACTAAAATTTTATGCTTTAGAATTTACATAATTCTATAAAAAAAAAGTTAAATAAGTTCTTATACTGTATCAAATCAAATAACAAATAATAATTTGCTTAATTTTTATAATAGCATATTTATATTAGCATTCACCTAAGATCGATGTGAAACTTCGTGTAGAACAATTACGATATAGTTCCATTTTTTAGCTAGCATTATAGAAGTTTAGCAGTATTTCAATTTTTCCCCTCATTATTTACAAATTTTGATTGCTTATAATTATATTTCGCAGTGAGAGTAGCACAGAGCTAAAGAACTGGAATGTATTTCGCGACCCTCCTCCGGAAGTAGACCACCGCGATGCAGAGGGAGGTAAATTGGTGCGCACCGTCTTACGAATCACCAAGGCGGTGGTGTGTGTGGTGGTGTTCAGCTTTGTGCTGGGTACAGGGGTCATCTCCAAGGGTACTATTCTTTTCATGACGTCACAGCTAGGCAAGCACACCAGGCTGGAAAACTGCAATGACACGTGTTTGCTCTACTGCCACGCCCAGAACGCTTTCAGTAAGTAATAAGAACTTAACAAAATTATATCATATATGAATTGTAAAAGATATATCCATAAAGTAGTATGATTCCTTGTAAAATTATGAAAAATAGACATAATATAGTGAAAGGAGAGAAAACCAAGAAAATGTTTCTTCTATTAAGATGACATTTCTGAAGACGTTAAAAGATAAATTACATAGTATTTATTATGTTTCTTCAAAAAATTATCATCAAAAATGACTGACGCTTTCATCGAACTAACTACATTGCGTTTGTTATAAGTTAGAAGTAAAATTATTTTAAATATAAATACGATAGTTACAAAAAATTACGCTGTATTGAATTATAATTTTTTCTTTCTTCATATTTGCAAATGATAACTAACTTCAAAAGATAGAGCAAAATACTCAATCTTTATAAATCAAAGCTATTGTTAATCCTTTTTATTGTAGGTCCGGAAAAGAAACACAAAGTTGAACTCCCCGAAGAATCTCGTGTGGCTTTTGTTTGGGTTTTATTTTTCTCTCTCCTCGCTCCTGAAGTCGGGACGTTTCTTCGTTCTTTGCGCATCCTAATCTTCAAGTCTACGCGGGCACCTCGCAAACGTGACTTGGGTGTCGTGTTGACGGCAGAGACGTGCCACATCGTCGGTGTAGCCCTCCTTGCCTTCTCTGTGCTGCCAGATCTGGACGTCCTGAAAGCAGCTATGATCACAAACTGTCTCTGCTTCGTGCCCGCAGTACTTTGTGAGTTCAATTGTTGAATATATACGTATAATGAAGCTATTAAAAAAAAAAAAAAAAAAAAAAAAACGGCCTAGATTTAAAACAGTAAAAATTTCTACAGTTTGTTTTAAATCTAGTTTTTAATAAATTCTTTTTATATATATAGTGTTTCTTTGTTACATTTTTATTATCATAAACTAATTCATTTAAAATTTGTTAATAAATTCTAATGTGTACAATTAACAGGGATGGTAAACGAGGTAACACGGCGAAGAGAGCAAAACGAGACTCGATGGTGGCGTCGTCTCAGATTGACCGTTGGTGTATTTGCTCTTATTTCCCAAGTTTCTGGATTCATTGTGTGGCCCCTTGTACACCCCGAGAACACAGGATTGTGGATTATTCCTCCGGCTATCTTTCTAACATCTTTTGGCTGGTGGGAAAACTACGTCAAGGAAAATTCTACTTCAGGTATTTTACCTTTTATATTATAAGTAGAAAAGAATGCATGAATTTGTATGAGAGAGAGAGAGAGAGAGAGAGAGAGAGAGAGAGAGAGAGAGAGAGAGAGAGAGAGAGAGAGAGAGAGAGAGAGAGAGAGAGAGAGAGAGAGAGAGAGAGAGAGAGAGAGAGAGTTCGTGTGTGTGTATATAATACCATTATGGTACAATTACATAATAACTCGTGCTTTTACAACCATTAGTTCTGGTTATAAAATACTGTACACGATTTGCAGAACCTATGAAATTCCTCGGTGAAGTAAAACAGAAATTGAAAAGAAGCCGATATGTCGTCTACGCTTTGGCTTCAGCTTGGAAATGTATTTTATTGTTTTGTACAATGATGATTATTTGGGAAGTACGAGGGGAATCAGTGGCTAATTTATACAATAAATTTGGAGATGCTTTTTCTGAACACAACATAAGCATTACCGAGGTAAATAAATAGATTTTTAATGAATATAAGAAGTTATTGAAAAATAAAACTATTTTCATGGTATATTTCAGATACTTCCTGTATGGCGTGCTGAATCCGGAGAACCTCCAGTAGAAAATATTTTGGTGAAGGCAAATGAGTGGTGGGCGACTCCGCTTTGGTTACTTCTTATTCAGGTGTTAGCCACATATACGTGTTATATCTCTGGTAAGTGGTATCCATACAAATATTATATATGTGTATATATAATGACGACCATACACAAGACTAATATGGGCAATTTTTAGGCAAGTACGCGTGCCGTATCATGATACAGCAATTTGCGTACGCGATGCCAGTAACAATGACCATGCCAGTGACTATTTTTATCCTTGTCATATTCTGCGCACTGAGAAATCAAGACGAGTGTGCTTTTGAAGGCATCATTCCACCTTATCTCTTCTTCACCATGCCTGTACCATCTTTGAGCACCTTTCTTGGCGTTGAGGTACACTTGAACTGATATATTAAATTTCTTCATATAAAATATAATGTAGTTTTAATTATTTTTACTTTTTGCGTATTAGAAAACAGTTTGAATTTTATAAATTTTTTAACATTTATGCTAATCAAAATATAATATAAATAAACGTCTAATTGCAGCACGCATGGATTTGGATTGCATGGCTTGGTTCCCAAGCATGGTTCACGATGCACATTTGGTGGCCGCGTTGCGAGCGCCTCGCTGCCACTGATATCATCTTCGTTACACCAATGTATAGTGCTCTTCTTATTGACCAGACGTTAGCACTAAATCGCAGAATTGACGATGAAGAACCGGAGAAAAAAAAAGTAAGTGCACTTAAACATACATAATTTATTTACTATTATTTAGTTCTTAGTGATTTTAACATCACATACACAAATATACAAAAGTGACACAACAGTTGCCTAACTATCAGGATACTTTAATAAATTTAAGTATAACATGAAATAACATATGCACCATTTGGTATTATATTGATTCTTGGACTGATTTAAAATCTTAAATAGAAAAAAAAAATTTAAAAATGTATAATATTTATGTAATATTCCAAATTATTTTAAGTTCCATCACTTACTGTCGTAATGCATAGGCTGTCCCTGCTCCCCTGGTAGACCACGACTTCAACGAGTCTGCCTGGTTAAGTGAGGATGCTCAGGCTCCCAGCAAACTGCTCACAGAGATGGGAATGCCAGGTACTGACAGCGTGACGCGTATATTTGCATGCGCATGTATGTGGCATGAGAACCGTGAAGAAATGAGAGAGATGCTAAAGTCCATTTTTCGCATGGACGAGGATCAGTCTGCCAGAAGATTTGCGAGGACTTACTTCAGTGATCCCAAACATCCAGATAAAGACTACTATGAATTTGAAAGTAAGTGCAATCTGTCTGTTATGCAAATAATAGAAAGAGCTCAATAAGCAGTTGATTATTATTGTAATATTATGAACGTTCACTGGAAAGTAATAGAAATAGTAAATATGAACTTTATTATTTTATTATTGTTATCATTACATTGATATTGTTCGTAAAGTCTATTTTTTTTTGTGCTATGGATATAGAAAAATAACGAGCACAATTTTGTTTAATGAAATGACACATTTTTTTAAAGTTTTTTTTTTTTTTTTTTAACTATTTCAAACTATACTTTGGTTTAAAAACAAGGCTATTTAGATTTTTCTTATCTTTTTCAATTTCCTGCAATATTACAATTGCTTGAAAAAAAAAAAACTTTTTTAGCTCACATCTTCTTCGATGATGCATTCGACAAGGCTCCGGAGAGTGGACCTCATGCTAAGAAGATTAACGAGTACGTGCGCTTTATGCTTAGTGAAGTTGACACAGCTGCCAGTTTGGTGCACGAAACTGAGGTGCGATTGCGAGCACCCAAGAAAATTCCCACTCCATACGGTGGACAGCTGGTGTGGACTTTACCTGGTAAAACTAGACTCATCGTCCATCTTAAGGACAAAACAAAGATTAGGAACAAAAAACGATGGAGTCAGGTGAGAAATTATCATTATTTGGATATAAGTATTTCCTCAATGTAGCCGTATTATAAAATTAATGTGGTTGATTTTTTTTTTTTTTTTTGCTGGCTTGCTTTGTTGCTTAACAAACAAACAAACAAAATTTGAATTATTCCTTTATCAAAACAAACTCTGTTTTTAATTGCTTTTAATATAAAACATAATTTATTAATTTGAGTAACATTGATGTGCGCACAGTGCACAAAATACTAATTATGTTTCTTTTAGGTTATGTACATGTACTACTTGCTTGGCTACCGACTAATGGAACTCGATGTATCTGCTGAACGCAAGGAAGAAATTGCAATGAACACATACCTACTTGCACTGGACGGCGATATCGACTTCCAACCGGCAGCGGTCAGTATGTTATTGGACTTGATGAGGAGAGACAAGACGCATTTGGGAGCTGCGTGTGGTCGTATTCATCCCATCGGGTCAGGTAATAACTAAAAAGCAAAATATAATGTTTTTTAATACTACGATTTTATATTTTGATACCATGTACAAAGCAATACTTTAAATATTTGTGTAAGAATAAAAAAAAAAATATAAAAAAAAGGAAAAAAAAGAGGGAAAAAACCAGCAAGATTGGATATTTTTTTATTCTAAATACAAAAACTAAGCTAATCTTTATAATTATAAATATTAGTGATATTAATAATATATTATAGGTTGAATTAGTAAAATTTAAAATTCCAATCTTCCTATGCCTAATGATTAAAATAAGTGAAATTCATTTGCAATTTTGTTTTTAAAGTAATCTAATATTTTCAGGGGCAATGGTGTGGTACCAGAAATTTGAATACGCAATAGGTCATTGGCTACAAAAAGCAACTGAACACGTGGTTGGTTGTGTGCTCTGCAGTCCTGGATGCTTTTCACTTTTTCGTGCCAAAGCTCTCATGGATGACAGTGTTATGAGAAAATATACCACTGTTTCAGAGGAAGCTAGGCATTATGTGCAATATGATCAAGGTATATAATTATACAATATAGGATGCATAAATATTGTAATTTAAATTAAGTGTTATTTGCAATATTAAAGTTATTTCCCATTTTATCTTTTAATTAAAACATCTATATAAACATATTGCAATGAAAAAATATCCACATGCACAATGAATCAACTTTTACCTTAAATAATCAAAACAATTCTCAGGAGAGGACCGATGGCTTTGTACCCTGATGCTTCAACAAGGATGGCGGGTTGAATACTCCGCAGCAAGTGACTCTTACACACACAGTCCTGAAGGATTTGGCGAGTTTTATAACCAGAGACGTCGGTGGGTGCCTTCAACAATGGCAAACATTATTGATTTACTCGGAGATTACAAAAAAGTCGTCAAAGTCAATAATAATATTTCTATCATCTACATTGCTTATCAGGTTAGATAAATAACTTACAATATATAAAAATGATCTTTTCATATATTTAATGGTGTTTTTAACTTTTAATACAGTAGAAATCACTGTGTAATCTTAATGATTTTCAATCATTTTTTAATGTAAAAGTTTTAAATGCAGTAGGGAAATATTTTTCAATTAAATTATTGTATATAATAAATAATGCATTAAACTGAATATTTACCTTAATAACAACAAGATTCTGAATAGATGAAGGTTTATGCCAAATAGCTGTCTGTCCCATTTTATTTAACTATTTATTTGAAAGAAAAACTTTATTTATTTATTTCATTGATATAATTTTTATAAAATCATAGATACTTCTCCTTGGTGGTTCTGTGCTAGGACCTGGTACCATCTTGCTCATGTTGGTAGGAGCCTTCAATACGGCCTTTAAGCTGAGCTTGACCACAAGCATGATCCTCAACGTTGTACCTGTCATTGGTTTTATGATCGTCTGTTACTTCGCAAAGTCAGATACTCAGGTGCAAACTAACGTTTATTATAAAAAGATAATATTATATATATATATATAATTATATTATATACATTTAATTTGTTAAAATGTTACAAATTCCTAATGTATGAATCATATTACAGATAACAGTAGCGTTTATTATCAGCACAGTATACGGAATGGTGATGATAGCGGTGTTAATAGGAATTATGGTCCAAATCACTGAAGATGGCCCTTTAGCTCCCTCGTCATTATTTTTCTTTATAGTGGCCTTGCAAATGGTAATAACGGCCCTTCTGCACCCTCGTGAGTTCGGCTGTTTGCCCTATGGTGTTGTTTATTATATTACAGTACCAAGTATGTACATGCTGCTTATTATCTACTCTCTCTTCAACCTCAACAATGTCTCGTGGGGAACTCGTGAAGCACCAAAGCCTGTGGAGATGGAAGGCGCAGCAGAGGTAATAACTTACATAACTAAAAAGTTGTACAACTTCGAAAATATATATTTTTTGTAATATTTCATGTAGTTATAAAAATATATTTAATTCCTATAGGTTGATGAAAAGGCGATCCTTGAAGCTGCGAAAAACAGTAAAAAACCTGGTGCAATTCAAAGCTTTCTTAGCAAACTCCGGTCACAAAAAAGCAGTCCACATGAAGATCAAGGTTCCATCGAGTTCTCTCTTGGTGGCATATTTAAAGTGTTGTGCTGTGCATATCCCAAAGTTATCGAGGAGAAACAGCAGTTAATAAGAATTGCAGATACATTGGAAGTACTTAATAGACGAATGGAATCTATTGAAAGGTTTTAAAGTTTCTTTAATATAATTCAGACAATTTCATAGTGCACGTCATATTTTTCTTGCTTGGTTAAATTATTTCATTTAATTGCTTAACTTAATAAAATCTGTTTGCAGGCAATCTGAGTCACAATCGGTCTCTCGACGTCGTTCGATGCGTCGTGGCAGTGGTGCGCATCTAGGTGTTGTCACAGAAGAGACAGAACGTGATGAAGAGATGAGCAGTGACAGTGAAAATGATACAAACAGCACTCTCCCAGGTATAAATTGTGTGTCGTACTTCAAATTATTGACTAATAAAGGAAAACTGTTTTGAAGCCTTAACTTCAAATAATTTCGCTAACATCCGCTTTTGTTTCTACTTATTACTACCCATGCGCAGTACGTCGAAATGGAAGCGGATGTAAGTGAAATTGCTTTAATTCAGCCTCAAAACAGTTATTTCTAATTAAGTCAATAAAAATAGCATAATACTTACATTAAAGTTCATAATAAAAAATTAATACTTATTTACTTATTCTGTCACAGCCTTTACAGCAGAAGAGGATAAGTTCCTAATTGAAGACATGAATTGGATGGAAGATCCAGACCTTAAGAGAAGCCCAGTAGATTTCATCAATGGGCATGAAGAAACTTTCTGGAGAGAACTTATTGGTACTTACTTATCACCAACCATAGAGTCTGACGAGAAAAAGGTTTGTATTAAACATTTTAATCGTGTAAATTTTTATTTCAATCATATAATCATTATTAATTATAATTCCTTAAATTTCAGGAGCGTATTAAAGCAGAACTTAAAGCACTTCGTAACAAGACGGTGTTTGCTTTCTTCATGTTAAATGCTATGTTTGTCATGACACTGTTTCTTATTCAATTTTACAAAGATATACTTTACTTTAACTGGCCGCTCGGAGTTAAGAATTCATTTGGCACAAAAGAAGCCGCAAATAATAGGATCGAGGTAACAATTAGTTAGTGAAATAAATGTTAACGAAATTATTATTAAAATACAATAAATATATATTTTATTCCAGATTACATTGACTAAAGAATATCTGAAACTCGAACCAATAGGGATGCTATTTTTGCTTTCCTTTGCACTGCTTCTCATTATCCAGTTCATAGCAATGTTAGTACATCGTTTCTTCACGTTCTCTCAAATAATTGCAACTACTGAGATTAACTGGTTATGTACAAAGAATGTAAGTATAATATCTATATATCTATTAACAGCAATCACAGTCTGCTAAATTGTCAGACTCACACTTTATTTTTCATAGCTTACTATTCTTGTGTGGGAAGAATATAACTTCCATTATTTGTTAGAATCAATAATGTTAATTTGTAGTAAACAGGGTTTTAAAAATATTACCCAACTGAAAATTAGTATACTACTTATTATAAGTAAATATTTTATGTATAGATATGTGTGTATGTACTTTTTGTACAATATTTTATATTTATACTAGTGAAAACTAAATATATATCTTATTACTATTATTATTATTTTATTATTGATATACAAATGAAATTAATTCTAACTATACAAGATATAGACAATAAGATACTGATCTTTGCAGCCGGAAGGTTCTGGTGATGAGAACTTGAACAAACATGCTGTTGAATTTGCACGGGATTTACAACGTCTGCGAACAGAGGAAAATGATGATGATAAATCTCAAACTTCAAGTACTCGAGGACTTAAACGACGCTTTACAATTAAAGACCTAGAGAAAAGCAAACAGAAACCCATGCAGAAACCCTCACTAGCTGCTGCTTTTGAACGCAATTATTTATCTGAATCCGCTCAAGGAGAATTAGGAGGTATACTTCTCATATTTAATTACATCATTGTTTCTAAAAAAAAAATAAAAAAAAAAAATAAAGGGGGGGGGGGGTGATTGACAACATCTTTTAAAAAATAAATGCAAAAAATATAATAATAATGTACTCTATTCTTAAATTAGATAATAATTAATATATATGTATAAAAAAATTATACCCCGCAGACTTCATATTTTTATAACAAAAAAAAAAGAGGTCAATTGTTCACTCACTCGCTCACGCACTCACTTATTTTTTTGCATTTTATTACGAAAAAAAAAAAATTTTATTCATGATTTAAAGTAAACTATGATTTCATACGATTGTTTCAGACACAGTACCAAAAGCTTTACGACGACTGACTACACGACGAGACACACTACAAGCACTTGCAGATCGTCGTATCTCCGTATTAGAACGTCGTAAATCTGTACGAAGATCAATGAGTATAGCAAGTGGTGAAGGATCCGCTGCACCTCATAGTCGTGACGGTACACCAGCACAGGCTCGTCGTTCTGTGTCTCAAAATAATTATGATGATATCACAGGTAGAAAAAACGATTTCCTGCCAGGAAATCTTCGAAATAACCGAATATCTGTTACTTTCAAAGATGATAAATCACCCCCAACAAGTCCAATACAATATCGCAATCGAACTACCTCACAAGGAGAACGTAGCAATAATCGAAATACAAAATTTTGAAACCTCTTCTTCAGTAGAAATTTATCTTCCACGTAAAAAAAAGAACATCTGCTTTTGAGATGATGAAAAACAAAGTAAATGTGATTGACATTTATTAATACGTAATTGTACACATGATTGTGTTACTACATTTAACCATTCAAAAACTCGCTGTATTTGTAAAGTAATTCTTATGTAGGAGGGAGAGTGGTGCTGAAATATTTAATATTTTGGAAATTCTAAACTACTTTAAAATATATCATTACAAACATGTGTAAATTATGCTAAATACTTAAGGAAGTTTTACTAGTTTTTTAAAATAATAATAATAATAAAGTGAATTTATTACAGAGTATATAAATATTTTTTTGAAATTTACTAGTTACGACCACTACGACAGTAAAAAAGGTGGTAAATTGCATAATAATAATAATAATAATAAATGAAAAAAAGTTTCAACGTTGTTTCAAAATATTAAGAATAACGACGAGGCATTCAAACAAAATTATATCAACAAAATGTTTTAACTTTCAACCATTTTCAACCTTTATTTCATCCTAATAAGTTTGTTAAATTTTTAATTGTTACAACTATCAAAATAATAACTTCTATAACTACTGTTCAACTAACAAAAACATTTATGCCTTATTTACAATAAGCTTTTTCTAATTGGAATTGTTAAGTGACCTCCATAACAATACATCTTATTTTGAACAAATAATTAAAAATTCCAATTAGAAAAAGCTGTTTGTGAACAAGGTTTAACAATAACATAATTGATAATATTATTATGTACGTTATTTATTCATAGTTTTAAGTTCTTTGCCCAATTTTAAAAAAACTTGATAAAAAAAATAGCTACCAAGTCTGATTTGAATATTGATTTACATTAATCTCTTTTCCTCTCTCTACGTGTAAAATTAATGATGAATATGACTTGGTATTTAAATATTTTTAAAATATTTTAAAATAAACTGAACTTGCATGCATGCAATTTGTTAATAACTAATTGCCATTGCCTTTAACCATGATCACATTTGTATATTTATTAAATTTTTTACTCACTTAATTACTCTCAACTTATTTTAAATTGTATATAATATAACTATGTATGACTAATTATTTATTAAAATTAAGGGAATAGATGTTACCAACTTATATCTCACAAAACTGAAATGACACCAAATATCAAATGAAATTTAAGTAAAGATGGAATATTACTTTTAAGTTTAGTAATTTTAAATTTCAAACATATGAAAAGACGACTAAATGAATATAACATGTAAAATGGGAAAATTCGACTTTACCGTCAACTTTTAAATATTTATAAATACTTAAAAAAATATAATAACATGACACTTTATTTTCAACAAGAAAGTTTTTAATAACTTGCTATCAATGAAATATTATTAGACTACTATTTAATTATGGTGCTTGATGCAAATTACATAGAGAAACATATTATATAAATAAGTTTCTTTTATGTCTATCAATGCTGGCCCCAATTTGGTTATAGTTACTCCCTTAAATAAGTTTAATTATATAATTAATTTTATAAATAATAATTATTAAAAATAATTTAAAATTAAACCTAACATCTAGCATTTTGTATAGACACAGAATTGTGATTATATATTGTACTATACCATTTATCATAAATGACAAATATGTGTATAATATATACTGTAGTTTTAGATTAAAAGAAACTTGTAAATAAATATGAAAACTAAAAATGAATCAATAACTTTTTTTTCCTTATAATTTTTACTGCAGGTATTAATTATTAATATGTACACATGATTTTTATAATATTTTATCATTCAAAAGAAACTTGTGTTTTTCTCATAAGATTAACAGCATATAATATTCAGTGCAAATTTTTGAGTGGTAAAATATATTTTTATGACCGTATGTAAAATAAATTATCAATTTATATTTGTTATGTTTCTATAGCTCGTTCTGTAAAGTATAGTGAATCTCAATAACAGTGATTGGCTGACCAACAAAATAAGACACATTCATTGGTTATAATCTTTTTTTTTTGAGCCGATAAAGTGAGTCGCATATTAAGACTGGAACTTTTTTTGGAAAGTTTTTTTCATTCTTATCAAGTTCAAAGTTCTAATAGAAGAAATAACAATGATCGACCATATTATGTATAAACGTAATAAACTGGTAACGACGTCATAACATGCTGTTTTTAACAAAGGAACATTTTTCGAAGCTGGCTCAATATTTGTGTGTAGTTTCTAGAACGAGCTTATGTAAAGTTTTGTTTATGGATTATTAAAAATCCATAAATTGCATTAAGAACAAGATATAACCTTTCAACATTTTAATTTATAAAAAAAAAAAAAAAAAAAAAAGATAAGAGAGGGTCTTTGTGCGCTTATCTTATCTTCTAATATTATATGTTGATATGTTTAGTAATTTAATAAAAATCCATTAATCTTTTTCTAGAGAGAAAACAGCACAAACAATTAAACTCAATTTTATCTATTTCTTTTTATAATGAATATCATAATATGGTAATAATCAGTGAATATTACGCTTATTTTAATAAAACAATGAGCAGCAGAATTAAATATTAAACAGGATTATAGTTTGATGCAAGTACAGGTTATATTTTTTATTGTTATGTTAAAATTTGAAGTGGCTCAGTCTTAGGTTAAAGTTAGCCAGCATGGTATCGAGCAATGACCACAGGAGAGAATCTTCAAGAAAATTTCAAAATGTGCTTTTAAATGGTAGTCTCGCTAATGATTAATTAGTCACAAACATTCATCTCCGTTCTAGCTCTAAATTTATTTTTAATTATGTAATACTCCTGTGTAATCTATATAACGGATGTTGGCAAAAATTTCGTAATTAATAGACAAAGTATTCGAGGTTGTTTATTGAACAACGTATGGTTACAAAAACTTGCAAAGTACTTCTATGCACATAAAATGCAAGACGTACCCGTCTATAGGTTTAAAATAAAATATAAAATGTAGTGTACAGTATTCATAAGGTATGTGCAGCTTAAGTAACAGGACTTATATTAATACTAATAGGAACAGAATTAAGTTTTAATTTAATTATTTATTGATTAATAAGTGTTCTGCGGGGTGCCTACGTGTAAGTCTGAAACCGAGCGTTCATCTCTCCTAGGCTTAAAAAAATCAACAATTTACAGGGCTTTGCAGCATACCACGCAACTTAGTTCATTTAAGTTATCAATTTTCATCTAAAGACTTATTTTGATGCAATTAGTTTTTTTTTGCATTAATTGATGAAATATAGAAGAAAAAAATTTAACAATAATTAAAAATCAATATAAATTTGAAAATATTTTTAATTTTCATTGTTTCAGTTTACACTGGCATAGTTTTTGGTGCTAGTAGTTTCTCTATGTAAGTGTTTCTTTTTAATAATGCCCTTCAGCATAGAGTCAAAATGATTAATAAAATAATAATATGATTTTTTAAGCTTTTTTTTTCAGCAAAGTTTTTTTTTTTTGTGTTGCTGTTATGAATGATTTTCCTCCTAAGCATTGATAAATTTAAGCTACTGATTAAATTTATATATATATATATATATATATATATATATATATATATATATATATATATATATATATATATATATATATATATATATATATATATATATAAAAGAATATTTTCATAGGAATTATTTCTGTAACATTTGATAACAGTATTTTATATCATTATATATTATAAATTCGTAACTGTAAAGTAAAGATTTGTCTAATTAGTAATTATCATAGTTATTTATAATACCAGTAATAACTTATAAATGTTTGTTTGTGAGCATATATATATATAGAACAATAATTAAAACATAAATTATATGCCCTTAAATATTACATAGAATGGCAATACAATGGACTTATTATAATTATTTGTACTCTAAATTACATTTATTTTTATAAAGATTACACGATTAAAAAAATATATATCAATACGTAATCTAATCAAATATAAAAAATAGCAAATACAAATATAAAATAATCTTCAAAATATTTAAATTATTTGGGAATCAGCATATTTTTTTTATTATTATTTGATAAGGGTAAACATGGCAACGAAAACGTGCATGCTAGAAAGATAACCAACAGTGTAACATATATGGTAGACTGCAAGAAGATGAATTAGAAGATCAACACAGATGTAGCTTAACACTAGGCGGATATACAGGTTAGTTGCAACATTTTTGGATGTTTCATTCATTTAGATGTAATACAAATTTTAAACCTTGTTTCCATTTAGTACTCTATAGCTCTATACCATTCAGCATACACACACACACAGACAATATTAATATATTATACACACACGAACACGCACACACACACACAAACACAAACACAAACACAGCATTACATAATTAAAAAAAAAAATAGAGGTAAAAATAAAATGATATTGTCAATGAAAGTTATGTTAAGGGTCTATGCATTCATGTTAAAGTCGACGCCATGTTGGATAACTCAATAACATGGGTGGCATAGGACAAAAAATCATTTTGCCAGTTTAAAAACAATATGCAATATTTTTGAGAGCATTGATGCTGTAAATATGTTGAATTAGTATCTCAAGTATGTAAGAAAAATAGCAATAACAAAAAATTAACCAATTTCCCAAAGAAAATTGGCTTAAATGAAGTTTGTCTAATGCTGAGCAATGTTATGCCCTACTCCAGTATGGCCTCCAAGCGCAATGAATATGACGTCATCCGCATACACCCTATACTGTACATTTGATTGTGATAATGATAATATATTTTAACGCTCAAAAACTCATATTAAAATTGCTAAATTATATTAATCTTTTGCGGAAAAGATGGGCGTGATTGATATGGTCAAATATAATATCCTAATCGTGTGTACAGTTTACCTTCTTAAAATCTAAATATGTCTCATCTATGTATCAATTAAACACAATAAAAATAACTTAACACAATAACTTACTGGAAAACCTAAATTTTATATAACAATAAGTATAATGTTAAGTATAGCCATATAAAAATCATATTATTAAAACATACTTTTCTTGAGCATCCTTGTTTCTATTTTATTTCTGTTTAGTTTCCTTAATCTGTCTCTCTCTCTCTCTCTCTCTCTCTCTCTCTCTCTCTCTCTCTCTCTCTCTCTCTCTCTCTCTCTCTCTCTCTCTCTCTCTCTCTATTTATATTTAAAATTTTATGTATTTATTTTTATATTTATTTTAATGAATTATAATGAAAAGCATTATAATATACGTACAATACAAATCTTAGCTATATACTGTGTAATAAGCTTATAATCTTTATTTTAAAGATTTTCCGAACAAAGTCACTGAGATTGTACAGATCTTTTCTAATGCCACTCCTAATTTATAAATGGACTATGCCATTGATTATCTGCACATTTATTTAATTCATTTTCAGCTTTTAAGATAATATTAGCATCTCAAAAATTTTAGTCTCCTTGATTGATTTAAAGCTTCTATATAATTTCATTATATTTATCTTTTTTTTATTTTTTTTAATTTAATTTTGATACCAATGTTTTGTTGTATATTACTGATAAAACTAATTTCCATTAGCACATTTTTGCATATTTTTTTTATCTCCATCTTAAATCAAAAGGCGAAATAAACAATACTCATATATTGTTATACTTGTATTATATTTTCGAATGTATTCAAATGTTTACTTCTTAGCGTGAACTTATCATACAAACCTGATTTTTTTTTTAAATCTGTGACGCTTTTTTTCCCTTTTAAGTTAGCAATATTTTACACTGAATTAAAGCAATTAACTAGAGTACTCTACAATTAACATAAAATATTTAAATTTTAGACCTTGATCGTTATGAATTTGTCGGACTCACACGATGAAGAGCATGAAGAAGTTGTAGAACTTCGACGCCCTTTTGTGTAAGATATTTTAATTTTATTGCAAAGCTTATGCCAAAAATACTATTCAATGCTATATTATTTATAATGTACGCAAAGTTTAATAAACCTTTTGCAATATACTTATTATTGCATCTGTTTTTTAATACCACTTTCATTGAAGTGGGACGCTTATGCATGCACGGGGTAAGTCCAGTTGCCAAGAAGCATGTAACCTGCTAAGTGCCACCACCCAGCTTTGTGGCTTTTTAGCTTCCCGGCATATTTTAAGTGATTTGTGTAAAAAGTCTTGCTGCCTTCTCATGGGTGATACCCTTTGCCGAGCGCAATGAGACACTATTCCACGATCTGTTTAAAAATAGATGCTTACAAAAACCCAGACAGTTAAAGGCAGGTTGACTCTTGACCTCCACCTCAAAACAACGCTAGATCGCCTCGCGTCCAGGTCTTGCAGGCCTATAAAGCCCTCCACTATAAAGCCCTCATGACTCGAGGCAAATAAGTTGCCCATTATTACCAATTATTTAAATAATGTCCATAAATATAATTAATAATAAATTTATATTTAAATTCTTTATTGGATCTTTGATTGTTACAACAACAAAGTTATTCTTGAGATTAGCATATTTTATTATAATGATAAAATTTAATGTCTAATATATTATTATTATCAGATCTGTATAGTCACACATACATAAGATGATACCAACTCATATCAATTCAGGTGTGAATTCATTATAATAGATTATAAAATAGTAATTAAATAATTTGAATGTGACATTTTTTGTCAGATAAATCTAAACCTTGATAGTCTAGAATTAAGAACTTTACTTGATTACTTTACTTGATTACATTTTAACTTTAATGTGAATATTTTTGGGGATAAAAGTAATAGTTACATTATTGTTGAAATATATATTAAGCAAATTAAATTATCTCCAATTTATTATTTTATTTGTAAATAAAATGAACCGTTACTTCCATTTAAAGGAGAATTAATAGTATCCATATCGATTACTTGCGTAAAAATAAAGTTTTCAACAAAAATTGCTATCCATAACAAAAAAAAAATATAGTTTTAATTTGAAACTAAATTGAAAATAATAATAATAATAATAAATAATTCACAATTTAACATAAAAATATTGGTACTCGAAGTATTAAATAGTATGTCAAAAAATGTATTCCGTATTCCATCAAGAAAGAATTAAAGTATTCATAATTCATACACACACATATTTAAAATGTTTTATTTGACAAAAATCAAATAAATTCTTACGCTGTATTTAAATATCAAACAATATAAATAATATAGAAATTTATTAAACAATATTTTAACATTGTATTAAATATTTCTTTCTATTTATAGCATAAATTATTATATTAGTATGAATTAAAAAGCGATGAAATTTAGAGTTCTACTATTTGAATTATAACATGTAGTATTATTATTATTTCAATATTTACAAAAATTGATAGCTTACAATTACATTTTGCAGTGAGAGAAGCTTAGAGCTAAAGAACTGGAACGTATTTCGTGACCCTCCTCCGGAAGTAGACCACCGCGATGCCGAGGGAGGTAAATTGGTGCGCAACATCTTACGGATCACCAAGGCGGTGGTGTGTGTGGTGGTGTTCAGCTTTGTGCTGGGTACAGGGGTCATCTCCAAGGGTACTATTCTTTTTATGACGTCACAGCTAGGCAAGCACACCAGGTTGGAAAACTGCAATGACACGTGTTTGCTTTACTGCAACGCCCAGAGCGCTTTTAGTACGTTGGACCACAGTAAATTGTATAATATTCATGTACTTTAATCTCAAATTTAAATCACAAAATAATAATAAATCAATAATACAACAATAAAGTTATGTAAAAACCAAAAAAACAGTTTCTTCTTCCCATAAGAAATAATATAAAAATTAAGATTATATAAAGATAAAGTAAAGGAAAACAAAGACACTAATTGATATAAAGATAACATTCTCAAAATGATAAAAATTAAATTATTTACATATTATTTATCGGTTTTTCTGAAAATTATCATCAATATTGACTAAGCCTTTTCATTAGCTAACAACCACCGCTTTTTTTTCTATTTGTTTGTTTTTGTTACTATATTATTATTATAATTACTAAGAAAAAAAAATGCTAAGCTTATCTGTATAGCACGCGCAGTAAAAGCTAATTCCCCTAATTCAACATTACGCTTATGGGGAGAGCCCCCCCTTTTTTCTCATTTTTTTCTTTTGTGATTTTTAAGAAAACTACTGCACCGATTCCGGAGATCTTTAAATAAATAAGATACTTGTACTAAGACATTGAAAATGTTTAAGAATTTTTAAACCAATAGTCATTATTAAAAAAAAAAATACACAGTGATGATTTTTTATTATTTATTATATTATTTTGTTCGAAAATTTTGTATTTGTGTTTTTTATGATAATAGATTTCAAAACAGGACAAAATGTTGTATAAAAACCAAAACTCTTAATAAATATTGTTATTTCTTGTAGGTCCGGAAAAGAAACACAAAGTTGAACTCCCTGAAGAATCTCGCGTGGCTTTTGTTTGGGTTTTATTTTTCTCTCTCCTCGCTCCTGAAGTCGGGACGTTTCTTCGTTCTTTGCGCATCCTAATCTTCAAGTCTACGCGGACACCTCGCAAACGTGACTTGGCTGTCGTGTTGACGGCAGAGACGTGCCACATCGTCGGTGTAGCCCTCCTTGCCTTCTCTGTGCTGCCAGATCTGGACGTTCTTAAGGCAGCCATGATCACAAACTGTCTCTGCTTCGTGCCCGCAGTACTTTGTGAGTTCTAATGTAAAATAAAAAATAATGCGTATTAGATTTTTTTTTTTTTTTTTTTTTTTTTTACAACATTATAGTAGAAATGTAAGGAAAAAAATTGTAATATAACTTTTATTGTATTTTGTTATAATTAATAGACTATAATGCACAGCTTTATTTTAAAAATAATAATAATAAAGCTTGATAAATTGAAACGAGTGCGAGCAATTTACAGGGATGGTAAACGAGGTAACACGGCGAAGAGAGCAAAACGAGACTCGATGGTGGCGTCGTCTCAGATTGACCGTTGGTGTATTTGCTCTAATTTCCCAAGTTTCTGGATTCGTTGTGTGGCCCCTTGTCCACCCCGAAAACACAGGATTGTGGATTATCCCTCCCGCCATCTTTCTAACATCTTTTGGCTGGTGGGAAAACTACGTCAAGGAAAATTCTACTTCAGGTATTTTAATCTTTATATGTATCTTAAGTATATTTCAGTATAATATAGTTCAATTTGCAGAACCTATGAAATTCCTCGGTGAAGTAAAACAGAAATTGAAAAGGAGCCGATATGTCGTCTACGCTTTGGCTTCAATTTGGAAATGTATAATGTTGTTTTGTACAATGATGATCATTTGGGAAGTACGAGGGGAATCAGTGGCTAATTTATACAATAAATTTGGAGATGCTTTTTCTGAACACAACATAAGCATTACCGAGGTAAATAAATTTATCGTTAATAAATATAATTTGAAAAATGAAATAATTTTTATTTTATGGTATTTCAGATACCTCCTGTTTGGCGTGCAGATTCCGAAATACCTCCATCAGGAGAGATTTTGGTGAAGGCAAATGAGTGGTGGGCTACTCCACTTTGGTTGTTACTTATTCAGGTGTTAAACACATATACGTGTTACATCTCTGGTAAGAGCATAAGTGTAAAATATTATTTATTAAACAAATAGTAACTTTCTTATATTCATGATACTCTAAATTCATCTTGTTATTTATAAAATTAAATAAAGAAAACTATACTCTAGTAAAGTATTTACTTATTACATTATAGTATATCTTATCTATAAAGGATTTATTTCTCTATTCCTAACAACCTATTTATTATTTTCACTGGCATGCATATTTTGCCCATCAATTTTGTTATTTCATTGCAATAATCTATGAAGTTATATTATTTCTTAATCTTAACAAAAGAAACTCTTCTTTGTAATTTAAAAACAACATTTTATGTAGAGTATCGGATCTATTTTATAATGAGCTTATAAAACAGCAGTTTTAATCGAAATAACTTCCTGCAAAACAAGAATAAAAAAGCATTAAATGCCAAATGGAATTAATATATCTCTTAACTTATTTTAAAAGCAAATAAAATCACATACACTAATTATTTTACAAATTGAGTTCATATGCATTATTAATTATATATGAGTGTGACCATACACATGGATAATATGTTCAATTTTAAGGCAAGTACGCGTGCCGTATCATGATACAGCAATTTGCGTACGCGACGCCAGTAACAATGACCATGCCAGTGACTATTTTCATCCTTGTCATATTCTGCGCACTGAGAAGTCAAGACGAGTGTGCTTTTGAAGGCATCATTCCACCTTATCTCTTCTTCACCATGCCTGTACCAACTTTGAGCACCTTTATTGGTGCTGAGGTACGCTAAAACATAATTTTAAATGTATACCTCACATAAAATATATAAAATATATTTATAATGCAGTACTCATGGATTTGGATTGCATGGCTTGGTTCCCAAGCATGGTTCACGATGCACATTTGGTGGCCACGTTGCGAGCGCCTCGCTGCCACTGATATCATCTTCGTTACACCAATGTATAGTGCTCTTCTTATTGACCAGACGTTAGCACTAAACCGCAGAATCGACGATCAGGAACCGGAGAAAAATAATGTAATAGCAGTCTTATATACATAGAATTTATTTATTTTTATTAGTTCTTATTGCTCCTTATTATGTACAAATATACAAAAGTGACACAACAGTTGCCTAACCTTCAGGATACCTCAATAAATTTAAGCAGAGCATGAAATAAATTTTGTAATATAATTCATTGAATGATTAAAATTGTATTTTATAAAAATGTTAATTAAAAAAATTATAAGTAATTATTTTAAGTTCCATCACTTACTGTCGTAATGCACAGGCTGTTCCTACACCCCTGGTGGAACACGACTTCAACGAATCTGCCTGGTTAAGTGAGGATGCTCAGGCTCCCAGCAAACTGCTCACAGAGATGGGAATGCCAGGTACTGACAGCGTGACGCGTATATTTGCATGTGCATGTATGTGGCATGAGACCCGTGAGGAAATGAGAGAAATGCTGAAGTCCATCTTTCGCATGGACGAGGATCAGTCTGCCAGAAGATTTGCGAGGACTTACTTCAGTGATCCCAAACATCCAGATCAGGACTACTATGAATTTGAAAGTAAGTGCAGTTTTTTCAATATTAACTTTGAACTTGGAATCATACACCTTAAATAAATCAATATTAATGTACTTATATTATTCCTATGCTAGAGTGTTTCTTTTAATTATGTATGATGTTTATAATAAACTTTTATATATAATTAATTAATTAATTAAGTATTGAAAACAATAATTACTTTCAATTACTAATATTATTATTAATCATAATTTATTTGAATATAATATTCAATTGTCCTGCAATTTTAACAATGGCAATTTTTTTTTATCTTTTAGCTCACATCTTCTTCGATGACGCATTCGACAAGGCTTCGGAGAGTGGACCTTATGCAAAGAAGATTAACGAGTACGTGCGCTTTATGCTTAGTGAAGTTGACACAGCTGCCAGTTTGGTGCACGAAACTGAGGTGCGATTGCGAGCACCCAAGAAAATTCCCACTCCATATGGTGGTCAGCTGGTGTGGACTTTACCTGGTAAAACTAGACTCATCGTCCATCTTAAGGACAAAACTAAGATTAGGAACAAAAAACGATGGAGTCAGGTGATTTTTTTTTCATTGTCTACATGTTATTGTTTCTTTATTTTAGCTCTGTTATAAAATATATTGTGTTGTAGAATTTTCAAATTTGCAAAAAAAAAAAAATATATAAAAAAAAAATTAAAAAAAAATTAAAATTAAACTAAAAATAATAAACATAATGATTTTAATCATTTATTCCTGTATTCCTGTATCAAAACAAAATCCATTATTGCCAAATATGGAAAGAGTTAATCAATTGATTTTAATTTACATAATAGATTAACTTTTACAGTTCACTATAGATATAAACATAAATTATGTTTTTTAAAGGTTATGTACATGTACTACTTGCTGGGCTACCGACTAATGGAGTTAAATATTTCTTCTGAACGTAAGGAAGAGATTGCAATGAACACATACCTACTTGCACTGGATGGCGATATTGAATTCCAACCTGCAGCGGTCAGCATGTTGTTGGACTTGATGAGAAGAGATAAGACGCATCTGGGGGCTGCGTGTTGTCGAGTCCATCCTGTTGGGTCAGGTAAAAAAAATGATAATGTTTTACTCTTACAATTAACAATTATTATTTACTAAAATTAATCTACTATTTTATTATGTTATTATTTGATTTATATAAACCTGCCAAAAAAATACTATTAGATTTCATAGAATTTTTAACAATGTGTGTAAAAAAAAAAAAAAGCATTGGAGGATGATTTATTAGAGAGTATATATTATTCAAAAGTCCTTTTTTTTTTTTTTTTTAATAAATTCGAAATTGTAAGTAATTATATAGTTAGAAAACTGTAAAAAAATATGAACCTTTCTAAAATACTAACTTCTGAGTTATTTTGAAATTAATTTATTAGCAATTATAAAAATATAATTTTAATACATATAGTATTTAATCTAAAAATTATTTTTATATCTTCAGGTGCAATGGTATGGTACCAGAAATTTGAATACGCAATAACTCACTGGCTACAGAAAGCAACTGAAAATGTTATTGGTTGTGTGCTTTTTAGTCCTGGATGCTTTTCACTTTTTCGTGCTAAAGCTCTAATGGATGACAGTGTGATGAGAAAATATACCACTGTTTCAGAGGAAGCGAGGCATTGTGTGCAATATGATCAAGGTTACTGTATAAACTATTAAATACACATATTCTAATGGATTTTATTAAAAACATGCAATAGCAACACATTTACATGTATTCTTAAATTTTGTTTTATTTGCAACATAGAAACATTGAAATGATTAATTATCTACACAATTAATTGATTTTTGAACTAAATATTTAGGCAATAAATTTGTTTTCACAGGTGAAAACCGATGGCTTAGCTCCCTGATGCTCCAACAAGGATGGCGAGTTGAATACTCCGCAGCAAGTGACACTTACACTCACAGTCCTGAAAGATTTGACGAGTTTTACAATCAGAGACGTCGGTGGGTGCCTTCAACAATGGCAAACATTATTGATTTGCTCGAGAATTACAAGAAAGTCATTAAAGTCAATAATAATATTTCTATCATCTACATTGCTTATCAGGTTAGATATTATTATCTGAGAATATATAAAAATAATATTTTTATAATTTATGTTTTTTTTACTGTAATTTACGTCAAGTGTAACACCTTTCAATTAAATAATTTTTTATTTAATATATAACTATAGTTATTATATGTTTCGCTCTAAAAATTAATTTTTAATAGAGAATTTTTTGTAAATTGGATATTTAATTGACGATATACATACAACAATAGAGAGAAGAAGAGAGACAGACATACCACACAGACAGACAGAACTTAATCATAATTTTATTAATTTAACATTCTTTATCGGTTTTAATTTTGGAATTAGCTAGCTGATTAAATGAATTTTTTTAATTTCATAATTTAAATTTAATACCTTTTCTGCTACGTTAAAATTTAATTTTAATCGTTCAGTTTTTTTTTTGTTTTTTCAGACAATCGTTTTAATTATTGAATTTTATCTCTAATCCTGTATGGGTTAGGTGTAATTACAGGTCAAACTTTTAAGGCTTAAAGCTTGTCAGTTCAATGATTTTTTTTTTTAATAAACTAATTTTTTTAATTCTTTAACTCATAGTACAATGTCCAACCAAGGCAATTGCCTTATCGGTTGGATTAAAATAAAACACAATTATTTTTTTCATTTCAAACAAAAATAGCTAAAAGTAAAAATTAGTTTTCAATGACAATAATCAAACAAGAAAACAAAACAAAAAAATTTATAATGAAGATATACATACATTTATAATATCTATAAAACAATTTACGTAATATATATTAACACAACTTATGCTTTTGATATATTGCATAGTAAAAAATAAAAATAATAATACTTTTTTTTTTATACACAAAATTAAAGTTAAAAGACATTTTCATTCACATAATAATATAGATTTATTATGACAAGCTCATAAAATGTGATTTTAAATCTTTTTTTAAGGTATTTTTATTCTTTAATCCTTTTAATTCCATTGGAATTTCATTCCAAATTTTTGGTAAATTAAAATTTCTAGTTCTTTCCGTAAATCTATTTACTACTTTCGGTACAATTAGAGTTTTTTTTAGAGATGTTCTTGTTTCATATACATATATGTAATCTACGGATACCATGATCGTTACAAAAATAATTTTCTGCCAAAAATAAATATTTTAATAAATTAGGTATTGATAATATATTAAAATGAGTATAATAATCGTTATGATTATTTAGTTTCTCACCTTTTTATAAAATTTTTAGAATTCTTAATTGCATTTTATTTAACAAATTTAACTTTCCTGATTTTGTAAAGCCATGATAATAAACATGAATATTTATTTATACTAATGTGGAGTTATAATGTAATAGATACTTCTACTTGGCGGCTACTTGGCGGCTCTGTGCTAGGACCTGGCACGGTCTTTAAACTGGACTTGACCACAAGCATGATCATCAACCTTTTACCTGTCATTGGGTTTATGATCGTCTGTTACTCCGCAAAGACTGATACTCAGGTGATTTTTTTGTCTTTTTTTATTTTTATGTAATTTTATAAAAAAAATTTAATAATAAAGCGTAACATAATTAAATCAAATTTCCAGAACATTATATAAATTATTAAACAGCATATATTTATGTTATATATTTATATTGAAAATATATAACTTGATTAAAATATTTCCGAATAATTGTATTTGGTGGGGGTTTGGTATTTTATTTCCTAATATTTATATGTATAAATAACATTATATATATGATATGCATGAATGTAATGTGTATCACATGTTTAATAGTGTGTATTGGGCATTGCTTAAAGAACCATTATTTATGCTTTAAAAGTATAATTTCCTAAGTGTGTGAATATGAATGTAATGTGTATCACATGTTTAATAGTGTGTATTGGGCATTGCTTAAAGAACCATTATTTATGCTTTAAAAGTATAATTTCCTAAGTGTGTGAATCATATTACAGATTACAGTAGCGTTTATTATCAGCACAGTATATGGAATGGTGATGATAGCGGTGCTAATAGGAATCATCATCCAGATTACTGAAGATGGTCCACTTGCCCCTTCGTCAATATTTTTCTTTATAGTGGCCTTGCAAATAATAATAACGGCCCTTATGCACCCTCGTGAGTTCGGCTGTTTGGCCTATGGTGTTGTATATTATATTACAGTACCAAGTACGTACATGCTGCTTATTATCTACTCTCTCTTCAACCTCAACAATGTCTCGTGGGGTACTCGTGAAGAACCTAAGCCTGTGCAGAAGGAAGAAGCAGCCGAGGTAACCAATAACTTAATAAATTACATAAAGTTAAGAACATTTATTTTCTAATATTTAAATTGCTTTTATTAAATATTAAAAAAAAAATAATAATAGGTTGAAGAAAAGATTATCCTTGAAGCTGCGAAAAACAGAAAAAAACCTGGTGCAATTCAAAACTTTCTTAATAAACTTCGGTCTCAAAAAAGTATTATAAATCATGAAGATCAAAGCTCCATCAAGTTCTCCCTTGGTGGCATATTTCGAATCATGTACCGTACTTATCCCAAAGTTCTTGAGGAAAAACAACAATTAGCACACATCGCAGACACATTGGAAGTTCTTAATAGACGAATGGAATCTATTGAAAGGTTAAATATTTTCTTCGATTAATTAATTAATCAATTGAATATAACCAATTCATTAATTAAATTCATTTCAATTAAGTTCAGAGTTTCTACACTCACAATTTAAAGTAGAGCATCAGTAGCATCATTACAAGCGTTTCAGCTTAACGATTTTGGTGTTTGATTACTCTCCTAAAAAGAATGTTTTCCCACAAAATATTTTGCCCTTTAACGACTTTTACAGTAATTAGGGCCCCTATCCTAAAACACCAGTTTTACATGTAAAATTAATGGGACTCATATGGAACTAAAAATTTTATTTTCATACATGTTTTTAATACATGACATAAAAGTACAATGTGAATGTAAAAATTGACAATTTTTATGAAAATCAAACTTTAATTATAAAATCCTAACACTAAGATTATTCCTTGTTTGTTATGTAATATATTTCACATACCAATTGAATTCAGATATCATATACTCACTTGTTTGTCTTATATTGCTCGGTCTTTCGATAAAGCATTTGATTATTATAATATAAATATTTGGTAGAAAATCTGAGTCACAATCGGACTCGGCACGTTCCTCGAGGCATCATAGCAGTGGTGATCATCTAGGAGTTGTATCAGAGGAGGCAGAATACGATGAAGAGATGAACAGTGATAGTGGAAGTGATACAACCAGCACTCTTGCAGGTATAAATAATTCACACTACAATGAAAATATATTAGCATAATATGTGATACCACACAAAAATATATAATTGTTGACATATTTTTTATTAAAAGCTATTTATGTCATACGCAATCAAATATGACATGCGCGGGGTATTATAAACATATTATATGACATGCATGACATGTTTCACATGTTTAATAGTGTGTGTGTGTACTGTACTGCGGGTTTAAAGAACGCAACGTTTTGAAATTTGAGTTTGAAATATAATTTTAAATAATTTAAAATACTTCAAATAAAAAGAATTAAAATATTTTATTGTTAATGTTTATAAAATATAATTACCTGTACAATAGTTTGTTATTCACAATGTTTCAGTGTTTCAAATGAAAGATAACGCTTAATTTTTTGCAGTGTGCACATAAACTATTGCATATTTACAATTGCACTCCAAATTGTTATTTTATACAATTGTAATTTCTACAGTATTATTAAATTGCTTTCTAATGTTAAAAATGTGGGATGTTTTCAAAGTAGTGTGGTGCAGAGTATAGGTTCTTACTTATAGAAAACTAGGTAGGAAAGTTTGGTCAAAACTTTTGTTCAGAATAAAAATTTAAAATATAATACTGAAAATTTTATTAGTTTACATAATCAATTTGGTTATTTGTCAAAGTGACTCGGATGATGTGATTACGTAAAAAATATAAATATACACGAATTTTCTATTTTGCATTTTTGTTCTATTGTTATACTAATAATTTACTAGCATTATTTACGATAGTAGAAATAAATTAAACTTGATTGTTATATTGAAAATTGATAAATAAGATAAAAATAATTACTTAATTATTCTGGCAGTTAAAACTAAAATTTTAATAAGTACAGTGAAGTATTCTTAGAGTTTAGTTTATATAATCAAGCCTTAAAATTACTTCAATCTGTTTTTAAAGTTAGATTGTTTACTTTTTCAAAGGAATAGACTCTAACTCAAAAAACACGTGGTGGGATTTACATAAATAACATTTAGCTTTTCTCAAAACGTTGTAGCAGTTCAATTATCATAAATTTTTAATTTATGCAACCAGCATAACAATTTGATACTAATTTAAACCTGTTCTGACGTCAGAAACTGGAATTGTTACGCAAATTGCATACCATGCTCTCTTGTGAGGCCAAATTTACATTTCGGTAAAAATTTTATCAACAGTTTTGGAGATCCTATAAATTGTGTAGATATTTTATTAAAAAGCTATACGGTATATGGCTTTAATATACGCAGTTTTAAATAATTGAAAATAATATTTATTACATTTAAAATCATTATTTAATGTTTGTATAAATTAAAATTAAACATTTCTTATAGGGGAAGAAGATAAGTTTGTGACTGAAGACATGACTTGGATGGAAGATCCTGACCTTAAGAGCAGTCCAGTAGATTTCATCAACAGACATGAGGAAACTTTCTGGATAGAGCTAATTGGTACTTACTTATCACCTACTGTGGAATCTGAGGAGAAGAAGGTTGCTATTATACATTATATACGGTGTTAATTTAAACTTTTTTTTTAAAATTAAATTCCTTATTTCAGGAGCGCATAAAAGCAGAACTTAAAGCACTTCGTAACAAGACGGTGTTTGCTTTCTTCATGTTAAATGCTATGTTTGTCATGAAACTGTTTCTCTTTCAATTTTACAAAGATATACTTTACTTTAACTGGCCACTCGGAGTAAGGAACCTGTTTGCAACAAGAGAAGCTCCCAATAATAAGCTTGAGGTAACAATGAATTAATTATAAACATAGTGAATATTACAGTCATAAATAAATCAATATAACTATATATTTTTATTACAGATTACACTGACTAAAGAATATTTGAAACTTGAACCAATAGGAATCTTATTCTTGCTTTACTTTGCACTGTTATTTGTTATCCAGTTCATAGCAATGTTAGTACATCGTTTCTTAACGTTTTCACATATAATTGCAACTACTGAGATCAACTGCTTATGCACAAAAAATGTAAGTAAAAAATCAGTGGACAGCAAACAGGAACTGTTTTTTTAATTTAAGTATGAGATTTAAAAAATTTGTCTAAACAATTAAAATTGGATTATTTATTACAAACAAAAAATTTATTGTGTAGAAAATACGAATTTAAAAATCTTATCCAATTCAAAATAAATATAGTACATGACATTAGTTAGGTTATAATGGATATCATTTAGGCAATACAGATTTTAATTATGCATGATCAATGATCATGATATATTGTACATAAATTATTATATATATTTTTTTTTGCAGCCGAAAGGTTCTAGTGATGAGAACTTCAACAAACATGCAGTTGATTTTGCACGTGATTTACAACGTCTGCGCTCAGAAGATGGTAACGATGATACATCTCAAAGTTCCAATAGACGAGGATCCAAACAACGCTTCACAATTGTAGACCTCGAGAAAAGCAAACAAAAACCCATACAAAAACCTTCATTAGTTGCAGCTTTTGAACGCAATTATTTATCTGAATCCGCTCAAGGTGAATTAGGAGTAATAAATCTTAAATTTAATCACATATATTTGTATTAAAATTTTGCTACTTTCTTAATTTCAAATCGTGATAGTTTCGAAGTCTCCAAGACTAGTAAACTCAAATAAAAAAAAACTAAAATTTAAAAATTATAGTACATGGTATAAAAAATACAGAACACTGGAGACTTGAAAATTTGAAATTAAAAACAAAATAAAAATTGTTTGCATATTGCTTTCTCGATAAGCACTAAAAAAAATTCTCTACTTTGGATTTTGTCAAGTAAAAGAAAGCAACATATTTTTGATTTTGATTTTTTTTTTTTTTTTGTAATGTGTTTCAGACACAGTACCAAAAGCTTTACGACGACTAACTACTCGACGAGACACACTTCAAGCCCTTGCAGATCGTCGTACTTCAGTATTAGAACGTCGTAAATCTGTACGCAGATCAATGAGCAAAGCTAGTGTTGCCGTGGGTTCAACTACACCTAACAGTCATGACAGCACACCAGCACAGCGTCGTCGTTCTGTGTCTCAAAATGTTCACGTTGAAATCACAGATAGAAAAAACGACTTACTGCCAGAAAATATTCGAAATAACCAAATGTCTGTAACTTTCGAAGACGACAATTTACGCCCAACAATTCCAATAAAATATCGAAACCGAACTGCTTCACAAGGAGAACGTGGTAACAATTCAAATACAAAAATATTGAAGTCTCTTCCTCAGTAGGATTCTGCAAAGACTATAGTAATTTTAAATAATTTTACTAAAAAAAATAATGGGTTTTATTCAGATGGCTTGTACCTCAAAATCTTAAAAGAAAGATTCCAATCTTTATGATACCATTTGAAAGTTAATAGTAACAGTTATCTATGATAAAGTTTTCCCACCCGTAACCATATAAGATAGGAGAGAAAAAAATTACTGAAATTAATACGCCCTTAACTTATATGAATAATCTTCCTCGTATTTCTGTTTACATGCGATTAAAGTGCAAAGTTGCGAAACATATATGCCTCATCAAGAGAGATTTTTCGTTATTACTTATTTCAAAATATTTTGACAATAACGGTGAGACGCCTAAATACAGTTTTATATTAACAAATTTTTGTTTAACATTATCAAGTAAGTTATTTATTTATAGTCGTATGTTCCTAACGGATTGCAAATAACTTTTGCTAAAAATAAAATAATAATGAAAGATTACATCATATGTCTGATAATCAACATTAGATAATATTTTAATCTCTGTTCAGATACTAATCCCTACTTGTGAAAATAATAATTATGGAGTCATTTAAAAATTCCCAAAATGTATAATGATATATATATATATATTATATATATATATATATATATATATATATATATATATATATATATATATATATATATATATATATATATATATATATATATACTGTATATATAACCACTGATAAACTATTAACTATAATAATTATAAAGTTACTATCCTTTTCTTTCAAATACACCTTCCTCGTATACTTTTTCATATATATATAAATATATACACTTCTACACTTACTAATAATTTAAATATTAGAATATTTAAATACTTGACCATATATTTAATAAATATTGAATATATTTAATAATATCACAAATTTCACAGCATTAACAGCTATACAAAAATTTTATAACGATATAATAAAAATAAATGAAAAATCATAGTAGTGTATAATAATATTCCAATTGTTGTTTTTTTCTTATAAATTTTTACTGTATTGTAACTAAGCATATAGATATCTAAAGTATGCTCAATTTATATTTGTTATTAACGCTTTTTTATATCAAGTGTGAGGCAAAATAATTTTATTAACATTCATAAATTTGTATTTAAAGAAAAATTAAATGGAGTAACAAAATTTTCAAAGCAAATATTATTATGCACAGGATGACCTTTGAACATTTAGACCCACACAGATAAATGTTTTTAAAAAAAGTGATAAGAACGTTTTTCACCGAGCTTTCTCATCTTCTACTAATGCTAGGCAATTTAATCAAAAATTAATCATAACCACCAATGAAAATAATGAATTTAATGAATTAATGCGTTTTCAGGAGAGAAAACAATTAAAAAAATATTTAGCTGATATATATAACTATTTATTTTCATTTAAAATAAAGAACATTATAATTTTTTATTTATAGACAAATATGTTTTTCTTAACAAAACATGCACCAGCAGAATTAAAAGCAGGCTTGAAAAGTTTAAAATTAAAAAGTTTGTTTGCAGATTGTTTGATATACATATTTTATTATGTTAAAATTTGAATTTGTCCAGCATTGGATTGAAGTTAGCCAGCATGGTATCGAGCCATGCAATGTTCTTGGCCATAGAAGAGAAAACATTAGGAAGAGTACGTCGCCAGGATGCAACTCCGACGTGAACCCAGTGATCCTCCTCGTCACGTACAGGACACAACAAAGCTCCACCACCATCTCCCTGTAGCAAATGGAAATATGACATTATTTTTATTTTTATAAGGGGGTGGGGGGGGGGGGAATCAGCAAACAAGTTTTATTTTTTATTATAATATTTCATTTAAATAAATTATTTTTATATATTATTATGCTTAAATTTTAAAATTAGTATAATTTTGGTACTTAATTATTAAAAAGCTTATTATTTTTGTAACAAAAGAATATTATAATCACTTTAAAAAAAAATATATATATTTTATATTGAAAATATTTCCAGTTTTCCAAAAAGAACTATAATAAAAAAAAGCATGCACATTATTGAGACTTACCTGAGATGTCTTATGATATGGTACTTCACCCAGTGCACATAAGAAACTGTTGTGTAAATGGTAGAACGGACCCATACCACTACGTAATTGGAGTGATATTTCACATGCTCGTCGCTGCATCACTACCATTCTTTTCACTTTTAATCCTGAAAGATTAATCATTAATACATTAAAAATAATAATAAAAATAAAAATGGGACTGTAAAATTAGTAAATATTTAATAACTCAAATTGAATGCTATTAAATAAAAATGTTAAGATTACCACCAAATCGTCGAGCAGCTGCAAATTTACAAGTTACTCCTTCAATTTTGTCGTCAAGTTCCGGAAAACATGCCACACCTACTTGTAAGTGATTTTCAAGTACCAGAAGTGCTATATCATTGTGTAACAAACTTATCCGAAATTGAGGGTGTATCAGAATTTTGGTCACACGGTGATCATTGCCTTGAACTTGAATTTTTATCTCACTTGGTCGTACTCTATAATAGATCGAGGAATACTGATTGATTACTTATCTGTTTGTCCATTCGTTCATTCATTCATTCATTCATTCATTCATTCATTCATTCATTCATTCATTCATTCATTCATTCATTCATTCATTCATTCATTCATTCATTCATTCATTCATTCATTCATTCATTCATTCATTCATTCATTCATTCATTCATTCATTCATTCATTCATTCATTCATTCATTCATTCATTCATTCATTCATTCATTCATTCATTCATTCATTCATTCATTCATTCATTCATTCATTCATTCATTCATTCATTCATTCAATATTAACTTATTTACCTGTGCACAATATGTGCAACTGTTACTACAATTCCAGGATGAATGAACACTGCAGTTCCCAGGTAATTTCCAGCTCTTAATACACCTGCCACCCACGCAATATCACTTGTGTTTTCCTTACTAAGTTTTCCACAGCTGAGAGGCAGAGATTCCAAGGACTGTCTAGCGCAGCATACGTCACCTGGAATACTGCAATTAGAATCTGCATACCTAAAAAGTAAAATTAAATACTATTATTTTCATATTACAAAAAATCAATATAACCTCAAAATTAAGTTATAATTTGTATTGTATACGATTGCAATACACAGGAAGAATTAAACTGGTTTTTATTTAATGCCATCTCTATAAACAATGAAATTACAAATATATTTTATATGTTTGAACATGCAAACTAGCTAAAATATTATTACCACACAGTACAGGGTAAGTATAAAGCTGGTGAAATTTGAAAGGATTATTGTGCTTTAATATTTTTATCAATAAAATATACACTGGAAATTTGTCAAAATACACGTGCTCATAAATATTGACATTATCTTTTGAGTTTTATGCATTGCTATACTATCCTCGCTAGTTTTTTTACTATATGTTTTTAAGCGCATATATATGTCTAAAAATAAAAGTTATTTTTGTATTGAAGCTTTCAATATGCATAATATATATTTTTTAATTCTTTTCATTATTTACATTTTATAATAATATCCTAATAGATCTTTATAGTTTATATGTGTACATATTATGTAATATTGATAATACAATTGAAAATTTAAAAATATAAACTTACGATTGATAAAATGGTGCTTTGCAGAGAGATTCAACAACACAGCTACAAGAGTTTTCTATTTTTGCTGTTATAACATAGTTCGTAAACAATTGTGATAAAACTATAATCAAAAGACGATGCATCTTGTATTCGTGTTATTTATTTGTATCAAGTTTTATTTTATAGCCTTTCTTCTGGTTACTAAATTTCTTTATACTTGTTATTCAAAAATGTGAAAGTTTAAGCATATTTAACAGTCAAGCTATTAATAATTGAATAACGATATTTTTGTTGTTGTTGCTTTTTGTATGCGATATAGAGGAAACTGTGTATGATCTAAGGTTAGATTTGAATGACCTGTATAATATGATTAAATAAAGAGCGTCATTCAGTCGCCTTCATGAAAGGTCAGGTCAAAATTATATTCAACATTTTTTTTTAACAGGAAAGAAATGCGGGATGGTAAAAGTATAAGTAAATGTTAATATGATATTTGTTTAATTTATATGGATAATTAATATTGAACACAATTACTGAGTATAAATTAAAAAAATAATCTACATTCCTTAAATTTTCAGCTTTTAGGCGATTTGATCTATATTGCTTCGTAGAAAGAAAACTATAAATATTACTATATAGCAATGGGTTCATTTTTTTTTCTTTCAAGAAAATAATTTACACTTTAAAATTTTAAATTATAAAGCAAAATAATAGAGGGTGTCAATAAAAATACTTTGCTAATTTGCTAATATTATTTATGCTTTTGCAAGCCATCGCTGAGTCGTCCGAGAATGTCATCTATCCAATCTCTGTATTTCGCGACGTTGGTAAAGACAGCAGGTGTGACGCCACTCTCCTCGCAATCCGCACCCCAGATCCGCACCCCAGGACGCGACCCCAGCTTGTTCGTAGAACTCCCCGTCCTCGCGCCAGCAGAATAGAGGGCTACCCCCGTCACCCTGGAAATTTAATTTTATGGTCCTTAAGGAGAACTATTGTTTATAAAAATTTTATAACACATTTATAGCTTATAAAGTTATGTTATGACACATCATTATAGTTTTCCTAATTTAAACCATCTATAATTAAGTACAAAAAAAATTAGCAATCACTGCAGAGTATTGTACCTTGCATGGTCTTTGCGTGGGTGTTTCTCCAATAGTACAGAGAAATCCTGAATGTAGATGCAACCACGAGGCAAAATGTCGACTTCTCTTCAAATCTTCCTGGCATTGACGTCGGGGTAACACATAAAGTTCTGCTTTCTTTAGTTGAGATTGAGCTTCACCTCTTTCTGCAATCAGACATTGAAATAAACACGGTTTAAAATAATAAAATCAAGTTGTCTTCAAAATATTTGATTTAATATAAATTGTTAATAATATATTTTCATGACAATATATATTATGTTTTAATGCCTTATCTTACCTATCGTTGGATCCTTTCCCCAGCCTGCAAACACACAACTATTCATGTCAAAATTATAACCTTGCTCAGGCAGACACAAAGTTTTAACTTCATTGCTCAACGTAAGAGGTGAGCTTAGAATAAGAAGGGCAATATCATTGGTGAGATGCGAGGCACTAAAGAGAGGGTGCTTGATAACGCGTATAACTCCTCTCGTCTCGGAAAACTGCTCTGCAGAATTAGGGTTCAAGTCATATGCACCCACACGTACTTCTAGTTTATCCACGTCAACCCTGGATACATTTTGACGAAAAAAATAATAATTAAATTCAAATTATTTTAGTTAATTTATTAATACATAAACTAAAATTACATGTCAATAACGTGTGCTGCAGTGAGCACTACTCCAGCATGAATCAAGGATCCGGACCCCAGTAATTGATGCACCGGCTGAACTGATTTTGTAATCACTGTTGTCCAAGGTACCTCAGAGGGATTGGTGTGTAAGCCAGTGTGAATCCGGGACAACTCTGCAGCCTGACCGCACTTTACCTTACTAAATTCAACACGAGAACAGCAAGCTTGACTCTTCTCTGAGCAGGGTTCAGAATCACTTCTATAATATATAATACAGTATAAGGATTAAATTGTATTTCTTATATCCATGAATGAAAACAATGAACACTTACATTTGATAGAAAGGTAGCACGCATAGATTACGATCCGTACATATGCAATTTTCCGAATCATCTTCTGCAAACGTTCCGTAAATCAAAGCCATCACCAGCAAAGAAACAATAACTGGCAATCGTGACATTTTTGTTTCCATCATAACTTTTGCAACGAAAGATAAATTAGAATGTAAAATCAAAACAATTTATTTACAATTAAAAATATACTTGTAATGTTAACTATTTTATCACACTATTTTTTTAAAATTTCATTACATTATGATTATTATACTCATTCAATTAAGGTTTTAATTAAGTTCTAACAGCTAATATGTATGATATATAATATAATGTATATAAACAAGAAATGGTAAATCAGAAACAGAACTTTTAAATTAAAAACGTGTATTATGTAAATAAATTTTACGCTTACGTGATGGCAGCGCTTCAACATGCGTCTGATGTTTACTGACCCTCGGTCACTCTGAGATTACTGACAACTCAACTGCGAGGCGAGGCCTTTTTTTCCCGCTATATAATAATAATCTCTTTCCAAAATAATTTTTATATTTTAAATTTCTGAAGAAGAAAAGAAAAATAAGAAAAAACTAAATAATAATAATAATAAAATAAAAAGTATATTATAAAATAACAAATCTATTTATAGGTATAATTATATAGAATATAAGTAATTGTTTATTTATTTATTATTGTATTCATACGGAGTAATAGTTCCCTTGCGCAATAACTTTAATTTCATGAAAATTTAATGGTTTTAAATGGAGATTGCATTATGCATTCAAATTTATTACGTATGGAAAATATTATTGCTTTTTTATGAACAAGACTTACAATTGTTAAGACAACAATTGTTAACAATTGTTAATTGTTAAGACTTACAATACTTAAATTCAACAATACTTACTTAAGTATGTTATCTAGGTTGTAAGTATACGTACAAAGTTGTTTAAACATCATTAAAATTTATTTTCACACTTATTATTTTCATATTTGCATAATGTATTTAAATACAACCAACAATATGATTATCAAGTTAAACAAATAGCATGAAATATGTTAAATTATTATTATTTTTTTCAAAGGTGATTGCATTTATTAAAAAAAATTAAACGTAACTATTTTATATTGTGTAACTCTATATTTCATTAATTTGTAGTATTAATAATGTGTATAGTAATATAATATTAGTAATGTGTAGTATTAGGCTTCTTATGCATATTCAATTTAACTTTTCACAGCAAATTATAATAAATATATAATATATAATATATATATATATATATATATATATATATATATATATATATATATATATATATATATATATATATATATATATATATATTAAAAAATGAGAGAGAGAAAAGAAAAAAAAAAAATATATCAATCAATTTTAGAATGATTATTTACCAACATATTAGAAACAAAGAACATTTAGCTGAACATGTTAAAATGCAAAATTAGCCATTTCCGTATGAATTTGTTTCAGAAATTCGTCAATCCAAAGTACATATTTCGCAACATTGGTGAACATTACGGGATTTACTGAACTACACTCTGTTGTCCAGGACGCAAGACCAACCAGGGTGAAGTAATTTGTAGGGTTGCCATCCCGTGTGACGTCACATATCAAGGGTGCACCCCCGCTACCAGCACCATCCTTAACAAAAAGTTTATACAGTACATTAAAATTTTAAGCTTTATTGTCATTCGCTTTTATCAACTTACTGGTCTGCATATTTGTTTTTCTGGATTTTTTGCAATACCGCACATAAAACTTGAGTGCATTTGAAACCAAGGTGGGAATTCAGAACTTTTACTGAGAATATCTTGACAGTGATTACGAGGTATGATGTCAAAGATTTTTCCCTCTATCATTGTATCATCTGTGAAAAGATAATTAGTAGACATTGGCAATTAAATAAATAAAAAAAATAAAATAAAAAATAAAATAAAAATAAAAGATTGAAATTTATTTAAAATAATAAATAAATAAAATATTACCCGAGTTTTTGTTGCTCCAATCAGAAACAATACAATTGTGCGCACTGATTATTTCACTTTGTTCAGGTAAGCAAGCGACAGTCAGATTCTCATGGAGTTCAACGTTTCGTTTCAAATAAATAAGTGCGATGTTATTGCTTAATAATTTTTTGTAATATTTGTCATGTCTTAAAATTTTTTGTGCTCTAATTTTAATTGCATTTACGTCAAACTCCTTGCCAAGAAATTTTGATTTTATTCGCAGTCGAATATCAGATTCATTTAGGCTGAAAAATAAAAATAAAAAATATTATATATATATATATATATATATATATATATATATATATATCAGTGGCGTGCGGTGCCTATTTTTAGAATTCAAATGATTATAGCGCCGAATTTTATGAATCGATTTTTAAGACATTTTGGAATTTCATAGTCAGAAAGTCAAAATTATGAAAACTATTTTTTAATTTTTTTTATTTTGAAGTTAAAGGTCCCAAAGGGCACCTTAAACAGAAAAATTGAGGTAATTTTTTACTCTTCTGATCACAAAGGACACTGAAAATTAAGAAATCGAATAAGAACTAAATTTTAGGATAAAAGAGTTTTAAATTAAGCCCAGAATTACAAAATTGGTCCAGTTTTGTTATGTGGGTCTAATTAGGGACACTTCAAAGTCAAAACATTTTAAAAATGAAACAAAAATTAAAAATTCAGTTAGAAAAACAAAAACTTTAGATTTTGTATTTTTTGGAGTACCAATTTCAAAAATCACATTTTGGACTTCCAAAACCTCCTCAATAGGGCCCAAACGGGTCCCATTTTTTTCAAAAAGCAATATATTGAAATTTTAACTACAGCAATCGATTTGTAAGGGCCAAAAACATAGGAATCAATACAACTCACACAAAAATCGGAACATCCCTAGTTTTTTTATTTTTATGATTCATTGGGACTCATACAATATTGCATGAGTCCCAATGGGCCCCAAAAATAAAAAAACTAGGGATGTTCCGATTTTGGTGTGTATTATATTGATTCCTATGTTTTTGGCCCTTACAAATCGATTGCTGTAGTTAAAATTTCAATATATTGCTTTTTGAAAAAAATGGGACCCGTTTGGGCCCTATTGAGGAGATTTTAGAAGTCCAAAATGTGATTTTTGAAATTGGTACTCCAAAAAATACAAAATCTAAAGTTTTTGTTTTTCTAACTGAATTTTTAATTTTTGTTTCATTTTTAAAATGTTTTGACTTTGAAGTGTCCCTAATTAGATCCACATAACAAAACTGGACCAATTTTGTAATTCTGGGCTTAATTTAAAACTCTTTTATCCTAAAATTTAGTTCTTATTCGATTTCTTAATTTTCAGTGTCCTTTGTGATCAGAAGAGTAAAAAATTACCTCAATTTTTCTGTTTAAGGGGCCCTTTGGGACCTTTGACTTCAAAATAAAAAAAATAAAAAAATAGTTTTCATAATTTTGACTTTCTGACTATGAAATTTCAAAATGTCTAAAAAATCGATTCATAAAATTCGGCACTATAATCATTTGAATTCTAAAAATAGGCACCGCACGCCACTGATATATATATATATATATATATATATATATATATATATATATATATATATATATATATATATAATTCTCTAGCTTCCTAACTACAATAAATAAATTTTAATTAATAATCTCGAACAACAAATGAAATACGCAAACACTATAAAATTCTCATATCATACGCTATAATGTATACAAATACAATTTTTTTGTTTTACTCGTATTTTTAATATACTGCTCGGCTCACCCCTCCTATATATATATATATATATATATATATATATATATATATATATATATATATATATATATATATGAATTCACAAATAATTAAAATTTCTTGAACGAATATAGGAGGAAAAATACATAGTTTTAATTAAAACGATTTGATTTTACGTCACATACTCATCCAAGATATGAGCCGTTGTTACTACAACGCTGGGGTGGATGAGAGCACCAGAGCCAAGCAATGTATCGTCAGATTTCCTTGTGATCACCACGTGCCATGGAAATTCCTCCTTTGACTGTGACACCCCGCAAGACTTTGTCAGTGGTGCATTGAGATTGAGACGTAAACAACACACGTCGCCCTCCGTGGTGCATTCGGACGATACCCTATATACGTATATTATGCATTATGATAAATATAAATAGGATTTCTGATTTATTGCATCGACGATTTTCATTCCATCCACACCAAAAAAGTATAAGTTTATTAATTGTACAAAAACAAAATAATAATAAAATTAATATATATTTAAAAAATTACCGTGGAACATGCATATATAACACAGAACTTCATTTATAACTTTTGTTTATTTTGTGTAATATAATATGTGCTTCAAATATATTTTACACTCTGTAATGTATCTTTTTATAACTAATATTGCAAAATCTATATTTCTTGTGAAATTTATATAATACTAAAAAAATTAACAGTAAGTAAAAACAAATTCAATTATGAAATGTGAAACTTTTTTTTTTAATGTTGAAAATGTAAAAATGTATTATTTTATTATGCTCTATTTATTTATACTTACTCCTGATAATAAGGAGGTTGGCAGAAAGGACGTGACACACATTCACATTCTCTTTGGGCATCCTGGGCGAGCACGACCACACTTATTGCCACCACTAAATTCACCAAAACACTCCACATTATTAAAATTATTTTCAACAGTTATCAAAATTTCCTCCTTATTATAATATTAAAAAAAAAAAAAAAAAAACTCTCAACGTTCTTTTATTGATACCATATTGCAAGCGTTGATATATATGTTCAATTCCATTGAGAAATAAGTTCAATACATACGCAGTGAAAGGTCAAAGTTGTAGATATGACTGCCGCACTATATCGATCACACAAAATAAGAATTCTATGTTCATATATACTTTTTTAGGGATATATATATATATATATATATATATATATATATATATATATATATATATATATATATATATATATATATATATATATATATATGTGTGTGTGTGTGTGTGTGTGTATATATAATACCAACCAAAATACGTATTCTATAAAAGAAAAGTTCACCCGGGCTGCCCATCTGATAAGCCCCTCCGACCCATGTGGTCGTGGGACCCACTTAACACAAAATTTGATTTTTTTTTTTTTTTTTTAGTTTATATTCATAATTGAGAATTTTTCCGCTCGCTGCCCTCGCAAGTTACACACGTTTTGAGCCCCACATTTCTCAACGCTTATATAAAAATACATGTGAAAATGCATTGCATAAAGACAGTATTATTATGTTTGTTGTAACATAAAAATAATCAGCTATTTTGATATCGTCATTTCTTTTTCTTTTCTATTTTTTTTTTTCTTTCTTTCTTTTTTTTTTTTTTAACAAAAAAGGAAGTTTATATTTTATCACATCTGCAGGGTTTTATTTTTCTTTAAAGCAATGTAGCAAGTGGATGTGGTAAACGAGTTGCAGGAAACTATAGAAAGAAAAAAAATACACATTTCCGTCGGATCTCTGAAAAAACTGGAAAAATATAGTTAGGAACATGGGAGCTCTTAAAACTGACCCTTTTCAACTATCCTACAAAAAAGCTACAATTTATGTTGGATGTTTAAGTATTGTAAGTATTACAGTATATTATATTATATTATATTATATTATATTATATTATATTATATTATATTATATTATATATATATATATATATATATAGAATTTAAATTTATATAGATGATGCACATGTGGTATATCCTAGCTCTATAATAATAAGGATTAGCAAAAGAATAATAATAAAAAGCGGGGGGTAATTTTATTTCATATTCTAAAAGAGGACAGTGTCCAGAATACGTGAATATCTAATTTTTAACTTCATTATTATTATTATTATTAATTTTTGAAAATCGAACAATGATGACAGGTGCTGGAGGTGCGGCAATTTATGCATGTGGTCATAGGAAAAAAAGTTACTGACGTCATTTCGCGACGTTAAAAAATTAATTAAAAAAAAACTTAAAATAAACTCAACAATTAGAAATTCGCATATCAATTGATTCAAGACAATACTTCATCTTTTAGAATATGCAATAAAATAACCTCCGGGAATTCTAAAAAACTTCCTCATTGATTATACTAAATACTTTTTACTTTTTGCTTTATGATGAATTCTGATATTTTCAAAATACCCGTTTTTTAACAATATTGTTTTATTTTTCAGCTGCAAGCATTCATCATTTTTACATCTGAAGTTTACAGGGAGCATTATGTTCTCAAAGAATCAGGTATGATAATTAAAAGTTATTGAATTTAACCTCTTTTATTGCATCGTCATGTCGTTATGTTGTTTAAAAATTGATAATTTCATAATCAAACATTCTGGAAAGATGTTTATAATAAAAATATATTTGCACACACACACACACATATATATATATTATATATATATATATATATATATATATATATATATATATATATATATATATATATATATATATATATAGGTATTTCATAGTAGAGTGGATGGAAGGAGAGATAGAGGCAGGCCTAAAACATCATGGTCTGAGGTGGTTGGAAGATGTTTGAAAAATAAGAATGTACGCAGTATGAAATGCAAAAGGAAATGTATGAAACAAGGTATGAGACTGGCGGAAGCAAGTGAAGTATGTCAGGATAGGAAGTTGTGGAGGTCTATCACTGGGTCAGGATAAAACATCTGTGTTGTTGGCTTACCCCGAAAGGGATTAATAGCGTCATGATATGTATGTATGTATGTATATATATGTATATATATATATATATAAAATATATACTGTATTATATATAGTTTAATTTAGGTTATATGTTGTACACCATGTGTGTTTATTGAATAAAATGAATGAATGAATGAATATATAGTCGTATTTTAAAAATATTCTGCTGTTGCGCTAACAGTATAATTATATTTTTTTAAATTTTAATTGAAGATTTTTATTTTATTTATATATTATATTATACCTATCTATATTATATTACAGTTTTAAGAAGCTTGATTATCACCTAAAATTTTATTAATTTGCCCCTATAGCCTACTGGCTTGGAATTGACACACTTTTAGATGTATTTCTCTGCATAATCCTCTTGTGGGGAGCTATTCAGGTAGGCATATATATAACAATATTCTTGACAAAATAAATTATTGCAATTACACATCATATAGCATTAATATTAATAATGCGGCAAATGTACTGCATATCATAATATGCTGTCCAAAAATGTACATAACATTAATAAAATAATGTTTATTAATCCTATAATATATTATTATGTAGTAAATATATAGTTCTTAAAATCCTTTTCATTTTTTATTATATTTCAATATATAGTTCTCTTTATTATTATTATTTTTTTACAGGAAAATTATTTTCTATTGGTGCCATGGCTGGTGTACATAGCATTTAAATGTGTATATGGTAGCATCAATATGCTTTTGATGTTATACCAATATGCTGTGTATTCTGCATGTAAATTTCCAACAATGCATTTTGCTCAGATTCTCGCCGCCACTTGTAAGTTACATTACTTGGTCTCTTATTCCATTCTGTATGTGTGTATATATATTATTTTAAAATATAAAATTTTACTTTCCAGTTGCTATGTTTGTATCTTGGATAATCGTGCTAAAATATTTCCATGAGCAACGCAACGAAGAAACATTCAAGCTTATTAACTCACCATCTTCAGAAACCAAATCAAAAATTTATATCCTGCCAGTCAAGGTACAAACTTCACCAAATTGGGTTTGATTGAACATCTTAAACAAAAATACATTTTCTTTATGGGTGCTTTGAATATTTTAAAGTCATTTAAAGTCATGTTGCAGTATATGCAACATATTTATATAATATATAGTGCGTAAACAGTAATATATGGGTAACCTTAAGTTTCAATTGATTTATTTTCTACATTACAATTTGTGCTTCAAGTTAGCAGAAATTTACTAATAAATAGTTTAGATTTTCAAATGTAATTGACACAAAATTTTAATATTATATAAAACTTTTAATATAATTATATATTTTCTAATAATATTCTGGTTTATGTAACTGATTAGCATGTTATAAATAATAAAACAAAAAATTTACAAAATTAACTTGGAAATTTATTTTTAGACATCTACCAATTTATGAAACTATAATAAAACTTTAAAGTTATATTTTAAACCATAATTTTGGTGAGCATGAATTACAATTACATGAATTACAATACATACATACATACATATCATGACGCTATAAATCCCTTTCGGGGTAAGCCAACAACACAGATGTTTTATCCTGACCCAGTGATAGACCTCCACAACTTCCTATCCTGACATACTTCACTTGCTTCCGCCAGTCTCATACCTTGTTTCATACATTTCCTTTTGCATTTCATACTGCGTACATTCTTATTTTTCAAACATCTTCCAACCACCTCAGACCTCAGACCATGATGTTTTAGGCCTGCCTCTATCTCTCCTTCCATCCACTCTACTATGAAATACCTGCTTTGCTATTCTTTCATCACCCATTCTCTCAACATGACCAAACCACCGTAATACACTGTTCTCATACTTCTCAGTCACAGTTTCTTTGACTCCATATGAAAATATGTTTACTACACAGGAACAATTATATACATTATTAATTTATGCTACATTGGACAATTATGCTATTAAGAGTATAATCACTAAAAAATATAGTATAATATAGCTTCTTGTGTAAAGTAAAGTGAATCTCATTTGCAGTGATTGGCTGACCAACAAAATAAGACACATTCATTGGTTGATCTTGTTTTTTGAGCCGATAAAAGTGAGTCGCATGTTTCAAATGGAACTTTTTTTTGTGAGTTTCTTTCATTTTTATCAAGTTCAAAGTTCTAAAAGAAGAAATAGCAATGATCGACCATATGTATAAACGTAGTAAACAGGTAACGACATCATAAACAGCTGTTCATAACAAAGGAACATTTTAGAAGCTGGCTCAATATTTGTGTGTAGTTTAGAGAACGAGCTATTATATATTTTGCTATGCATAAGCCTTACTGCATTGATTTAGCATAATTATTATGTACCTATTTAATTTTGTCTATATGTACAAAATATATTTTATCCTCACATCTAGTTTACAACAAAATATGGGTAGGGGGGCGGTATTATTAACATATTTTTCATTAATATTATTATTGTCGAGGAATAGAATGCCACGTCTAAAACAACGTTATGCATAAGAGATTCTTTTCTCTCTCTCTCTCTCTCTCTTTTCTTTCTTTCTTTCTTTCTTTCTTTCTTTCTTTCTTTCTTTCTTTCTTTCTTTCTTTCTTTCTTTCTTTCTTTCTTTCTTTCTTTCTTTCTTTCTTTCTTTCTTTCTTTCTTTCTTTCTTTCTTTCTTTCTTTCTTTCTTTCTTTCTTTCTTTCTTTCTTTCTTTCTTTCTTTCTTTCTTTCTTTCTTTCTTTCTTTCTTTCTTTCTTTCTTTCTTTCTTTCTTTCTTTCTTTCTTTCTTTCTTTCTTTCTTTCTTTCTCTCTCTCTCTCTCTCTCTCTCTCTCTCTCTCTCTCTCTCTCTCTCTCTCTCTCTCTCTTTTTTTACTAGTTAGCAATAATACAATAGCATAGATCTGAAAATGAAAATAAAAAAATATTCATATATATTGATTGACTTAAGACAATTGTCAGTATTTAATAATGATAAATGTTCTTTCAATTAAAAATATTAATTTTTGAAATAATCGTAATTCAATGAAAAAAATGACAGTGATCAAACATTGATTGACAAGATAGAAAAACACGCAGATAGATTTGAACTTTTTTGGGAATGGGAAATTGAACTGCTATAGTGACACAGACGCCTTGCATGAGAGAGAAAATAAGATTTAAATGCATCTACATCATGTTTGTTTGTTAGTATAATTTCTATTAAGAGCTTAAAACACTTCACATGCACCATAAAAACTAAGATATATATAAATGTCTTCCTTGTAATTGCACTTGGTTTGAACTTTAACACGTATGCTTGGGGCAATTTAGGACATTTTCTTTTCAATATGGCATTCAGCAGTGGCAATGTCAGCGTCAAGGTATTCTGGATCCACGGGAGGGTTTCTCAGCATCTTCTCTATACTTGCTTTGGCACTCTCAACATATCCTTTTTTCCCTGAAATATCAAATAGTCATCAATATTGTTGTTGATTTTTCCCAATGCTCGTGTATTTATTTTATTCTTTCTTTTCTCCCCCCCCCCCCCACCCTACATTAAAATAGTTACTTTACTCCCTTTGCTCTTATAGGGCAGTTGGGGGGGGGGGGGGGGGGGACGAGAAGGCAACAAACTGATATTTCAAAAATTGAAAACTTTGATTAACAAATTTAAATTTATACTAGAAAATAAAATCTTGGTTTGTAATAAATATATCAAAGGAAAGAAAATAGAAGAACATTTAAAGCACATTAATTACTATGAAAAATTAAATTGCACAAAAATCTTTAGAAAAAGAAAAAAAATAGAGATGAAAGATTAAGTAAGCTTAAAGTTGAAAATTTTCTATTATAACCATGACAAAAGAATTACCTTTTGAGAACCTGTTCAGAGCGAACTGGTTCTTTCAGTACCTCGACCCAATAACCGCATGTCACAGAACCACAGTACTAATGAACTACAAATATAAGAGGCAATTCTGGTCCCTGCGCAATACATTCAGTTAATTTAGTACTCACCAGGACTTAAATTACTCCAGTCGTTCTCTTTGATAAAAGCAAGTGCTTTCAAAGCTCGATATTCAGTACAATTGATTATTCTACGTCGATCCTCCACAATTTTATCATAGTCCTTTTCCTGCAACAGACATAATTAAATTAAAATTCTAAACGAAATAAACTTTCAATTTTGTAAAGTTATTCAATTCAGTGAATTTCTCGATTTTGTGAAATGCTTAGTTGAGACCACAGCAGACTTCAATATATAAGCAAGGCAATGTTGAAGCTATCAATTTTGTGATATATTGCCATTTTTTGGGTCCTTTGGTATTTCACATAATCAAGAGTTTATGCTATGATATGCATAATTTAATTGTAAATATTCTCATTAAAATGCTGTGATTATAATTGTTATTTTGATAAATAAATAACATATTATTCTATAATCACTATATATTATAGTATTGTCTGATCTAAGTATATCACCTTATCATTATAATAATTAATTGTGTTATCTTGAATTCTATAAAATATCAGAAAACAATTGCTGTTATGAGTTGAAAATTAATATCTTGTTTATATAATTGTGATGTACTCTCTTTTAGCTATCGTTTTTGAAAACTATGTAATAAAAATTGTCAAACTATAAACCTCTGACAGCAAGAATATCAGAGGACCACTTCAGTGGGTTTTGTACCTTTTGTGGCCTCAATAAAAATTATTATCTATCTTATTATCTATCTAAATAAATATTGACTTTTTTTTTTTTTGACTGCTGAAAAAACTTACTTTTGAAGAATATTTAAAAAATGGTTGATAGAGATTAATTAGAGCACATTGAATTGAAAATTAATAAAACACAAAGTTTCTCTAATTTATATAGTAAATTGGGACTAACGACCAAATATTCTAGCTTGAGCTAGAGATTAAACCATTAATTGTATAGGCCTATATTTAAAAACTTAATCAAAACATGATACATTTCATAATTCATGATAAATTTGCTGGCAAATAGTGTGCCTAAAAATAAATTTGATTTCAGTTGTGCAAATAACAGTATATAAACTCAAATCTGATGTAATTATTGTGTGATTTCTTATTTAGTCTATACAAAAACAGGTCTTGACAATATTATGTTAAAAGGTGTTTACAGAAAATAATAATAATATATAGCCTATATATATATATATATATATATATATATATATATATATATATATATATATATATATATATATATATATATATATATAAAAAAATGAAGATGCATTTTTACTAATTATAGTAATAAACCTAATTGTTCAATTTTGTAAATACACAAATGTTCTGAAAATAAGGGTGAAAAAAAACTATTAGGAGCACTTTAATGCATATGTACTAACCTTATTATCATTATCTAGTGCAAGTTTGAATAGCATATCATGGGTAAGTAGGTTGTTGAAGAATGATGCTTTGGAAGGTGATTCTGATATGGATGGTGCACCATTGTTTTGTTTATTTCTCTGAGCATCACTGTGTAGGCAAAATTGTGTATACGTCACCATAGAGATGATATCTTTTATGTTAGCTTGCACACATTTGCCCACCACATCACATAACACTCTCACATACTCTATACAAAATCAAACATTATTAAACACACATAAATCTTCATTTTACATTAAGAATCAATTAAAAAATTTATTTTAGAAAATAATTATATTTTTAGTTACTGTTGACTATTATCTTCACAGTTTTTTTTTTATCTCTTTTGTCACAATTGTTCAAAGTACTGTAGTAAATTGTAGTAAGTAAGTACAGCTCTGGCCAAAAGTTCCCGAACGGGGCAGCGGCGGCCGCTGTGTTTTCTTATAACGATAACATAGTGTGGTTGCGGGTTGCCTATGCAAATTGTTCGGGAACTTTTGGCCAGAGCTGTACAATTGTTCTAAGGTAAGTAAACTGCTATCCTTTTTCATTTTTTTAAAAATGGTTACTTTATTCCAGTTTTTGCACTTACTTAGTTAATTTATATCAAAACAAAAATATTATTCAGTTAAAATTTACCATTTCCAAATCCATGCACAAGCAGAAAGTCGCTGTGTGATGGAATGTGTAGAAGTTCCTCATTCTCGCCACCATGGTCAATTGTAACTGGGTTGTGATACTCCTGTGTAAAAAGAACATGTCAGATTTAATAATAAATAATTATTGCCTTTTTATTTTATTCATTAAACACACATGGTCTACCACATAACATAACAAATATAATCTTAGTAACATTATATAAAATATTTTTATAGGCTATACATAAACATTTGATCAGGTATATAACTCACTCCTGAGCATATGACATCAAACTAAGACAATGATTAGAACACTTCAATAAATGATATTGCTCACATTTTTCATCACATAATTTTTGCATAAAGAAATAGTACCACATTCATGGTACTATTTCTTTATGCAAATTTTGTGGTGAAAACCATGCACCGTAATTCTTGTGAAAATATATATGTACCTACATTTCTAAAAATTTAGATTTTTCCAGTTAGTATTTTTAAAAGCAGTTTTTTTTTAAATGAAAGGTTGATGTCCTCAGACTTTTCAACTCTAATATTAATATTTTTGTCTCAAAAACAGACATTATAGGCAACTTGAATTGTGTTTGAAGTTGAAACAAAGAATTTCTCACTTTCAATTCATAAACTATAATCTACAAAGTTAGCATTCACTGCTTCCAGTTTTGCAAAGTCAGTTAGTGACAAATAAAGCCAAACAATTTGACCCATATAAGCTACAGGAGACACTTTCAATTTAATTAATTTGACTGCTGTTTAATTGATAATAAATGTAAATTTGATATTGTATAGCATGCAAAAATAGTTCTTTGACACCTGCCTTTAATATGTTTAGCAAAAGATTTAGCTATGCTTGATAAAAAGTTACCCCTAAATATTTATATGAGGTTATGCAATATCAATAATAAAGAAATGGATAGAATTACCAGCAAAGGTCTTACCACAGTGGAAGTTCTATGGAGAGGTCGAAATCTATAATGGCACAGTGTTTTGTTTAAAAAAAGTTCATTTCATAATTGAGAGCTGTCGTCATATATTAATGACATTATCAATCAAAGTAAAGATTTACTTAAGCACTTCCCTGAGCAGTGTCTTGTCTTGTACAAGATAAGACACTGCTCAGCATCATTAATATGATGAAAGCTCGATCTGTTATGAAATGAACTTTTTTATAGCAAAACACTGTGTCATGCAAGACTTCGACCTCTTCATAGAACTTCTACTGTGGTAAAAGGCCCCTGCTGGTAGCTCTATCCTTTTCTTTATTATTGATCCTAACCACAATGGTTTTTTTCTTTAAATGGAGGTTACAATATCTAATTTTTCACCTCAACAATATAATTCTTCCAATGCTTTAAAATTAATTTTAGGCCTTATAATGTATTGCCTTACAATACACAATTATACACACTTGAATAAATTAAGCAATGATAATAATAAATTTGATCAAACACTTATTAGAGTCTGATTTTTACTTACAACAAAGAGGAATATTTTGGGTTTGGTTGCAAGGTTATGATATTTCAGAAGATGCTTCCAGACGTCCACTAGGTTATTCACATTGTTCATGGAGCAGTGATAGAGTAGAACCACGAACACCGAGTCTTCATCTGGTGTACTGCTTAATCCAACTGTAGTCAAAATAATATACTCATTTAATCACTCTTTTTATTAGAGTCCTTCAATTTTAGGAAGATATATAGATTTCAGAAGTTCTAACTTTTACAAATATGTGAGTGACACATACTGTATACAAAAGTGTATAAATGTATGTGGGTGGATATAGGTAAGATACATATATTTAGATAGGTAAAATACAGAGAAACTCCGCCCCAAAAACCGGAAAACAGCTGGTCAGCAACGCAATTAACAACAGGAGTAGATTAGGATTAAATATTTATAATCAAGAGTTTTTGTCAGCTAAATATCGCTAAATGATTATTTTCAATATAAAAATTTATGACATAGCTTGTAATTTTTTATCACTTCAATTTACAGTTTAGAAATATTGAATGACTTCAGGTTGCTCATGCAACTTCATGGAAAAAAGGAACATTTTTTTAATAAATTGTCATTTAAATTTGATAGACTCTAAAAATCTAAATGCAACGTAAAATAAAAGTTTAAGAATTGAAGTTTAACTCATTAAATAAGGATCTAACATCATTGGTGACAGTGTACGAAAGCTCTGAAATTACTCGATTAACATTACAGGTATAGGAGCATCCATTGTTAGGCAACATAGAGGGGCATGGGGAACAGAGGGGGATGTTATTTTTGCGGTATACTATACCTATCTAAATATAGGCTATGTATCTTAGATGTAGTTTTTTTTAATAACTTAAAAGTCAAAGAAATATACAATTAATAAACGTTTTAATAAAGCATAATACAAAATATACTTATACCTTTATAAGCAAAAATAAATTTAAATCAAGATAGAAATTATGACTACATTGAATTGCCCGTAACCAAAATATTAAATATAATGATAATGTTTATCTCTTTCCACCTTTACTTACCATTACTTAGTTTTGCTGTTAAATCCTCCAAACTTGACACCTCAAAATCAATCGTGTAGAAGTTCAGAGTATTTTTAAGCAGATGTACAAGACGTTTAGAGTCTTCCTTGCTGTACGGTGTGTTTGCTAGATCAAAAACATAGGCATAACGTTGGTCCAAATGTTTGTATGTGTCAGTACCATCGTCGTAACAGCTGAAATCAATCAGAATTGTTAACCATCATACCATTTGTTCAGGATGAAACTCAAAAATTTGCAGAACTTTAAAAGACAGATGAAGACCGCATATCATACATTTTTATATTTTTAAAGTATAACCGACAGAAACTTCAGCTTCAAATGTTATACTAAAAAAAAATAATAATAATAAAGTTCTTATAACAACAATAAAAGTTATTTATTTAGAGGCAGGTCTAAGAGAAGGCATTAGGGACAATTTTTTAACTCTATGTATATAATTTAAAAAAATGAAGAATGGGAGATTAAAGTGTGTGCTCAGACTGACAAGGATATACAGTATGCCATATAGTAGAGAAAATAATTTCTACTCCAGCCCAAAAAATATTAATGCACAAGAGCATTAATTAATTAAGGGTATGCACTATAGCTTCCAGTTTGGCCTGTATTAGAAATTATTATCTCTATTACTGTCCCTGTCGTCTAACGTAAGACTATATATCGTCTATGCCATGGTCAAACCACCTTTTTTGTATGCTAAAAAAAAAAAAAAAAAAAAAAAAGAAGACGAAGAAGAAGAAGAAGAAGCTATGTATCCTTCCGAACCTCTTTCCAGACATAGCTTTAGCATACGTGGAAGGTAGTTTGAACATGGTATGCATGATATCTCCCATTCCCTAATATTTACTTATCTATCTATCTTTATAGCAATTAAAATTTAAAATATTAATTATGTATTATCATAAAGTAAAGTTACCTTAACTTACTGCTAAGGAAAATACCATTGCAATTTAAACATTGTAATTAAATAATTTTTTTTAAAAATGTCATTTTATAATAAGATAATATATAGGAAAAAACCATCGCGGTTGGTATTAATTACGTTTAAAAAAATAATTAGAAAATAGTTGGTAGAGATTAGAGCACGTTGAATTGAAAATTAATAAAAAACGCGAAAATTCTCTAATTTAAATAGTAAATTGGGACTAGGGATGCAAATCATTATAGCTTGCGCTAAATAAAAATAGACGTTAAAAGGGATGAGGGGTATAGTGTCAATGTAAAATACAATATACCTAACATCTCACGTTCTCACACTACATCATCTACTAATCTCTACCAACTATTTTCTAATTATTTTTTTAAACGTAATTAATTTTATAATAAGAGCTTGTTTATTTTTCCTCTCTCTCTCTCTAGCCTTAATTGTATTAGCTCTTATTCAAACATTTGTGTGTGTTTAATCATATTATTCACCTGTTAATTATCTTAACTCCGTTTTCATTTGATTTGGACGGCAGGTCAGACTCTTGGCATGACTGTAAAATAAAATTATACATTATTAGTATAACAAATAAAAGATCTCTGGTATAATGATAAATTTTCATATTTTTATAAATTCAAGCCTTACAATTAAACAAAACATCATATATGCATTTTTATATTTTCATTAATATCGTTTTGATTATATCTTGACCAACATTTTTGCTAGCATGCTATATGAGCAACATAATATCAATATTTAAATATAAACTTTATTGTGCACGAGGATTTTTTTTTTTTTTTTTAATTTGTCATATATATATATATATATTATATATATATATATATATATATATATATATATATATATATATATATATATATATATATATATATATGACAATAATTGTTTCATGCATAATATAATAACTGCATAGAATGTATATTATTGTAGTACATACCCTAATATATAGTGCAGTGTATTCCTACAAGTTTATGCGAATCATTTCTTTTAAATGGAATTAAGAATTCTTATTTTAGAGGTCACTTGAAATTTACATGAATTTGATAATTTTTTGTTTATATATTATACACATGAATAAATTAGTTTTTAAATTTAAAATTGACTGCTATATGAAACAACTGCTCTGTAAGAAAAAAAAATTGGAAGGTGTATACACAGAATGTAAAAAAAAAACCTGAATAAAAAAAAAAAAAAAAACTGCTGGGCGAGGGATTTGCATTATTATTATTATTTTTATTGCTAAAATGTTTAAAATAATATTTCTTATAATATATGAGTGACACATGTGACACAATATTTTATGGAAATAAAATAAATATAATAAAATATAAAATTAATGAATACAGGGTCGGACTGGCAATCAAGGGGCCTCATCCGCAAAAGGGGTGTAACACCCTCTTTAGGGGCCACAAAGGGGGCGTAACACCCTAGTTACGCCCCTTTTTGGGCCTTAGGGGCCTCCAAACAGGGGGGGCCACGTCCGCAATTGCGGACTTGCTCTTATGGCCATGAGTCCGAGCCTGAATGAATATATTGTTTACATACATACAATAAACATTACAGCTAAAATTATGTATTATATATATACATTATATTTATATACTGTATGAATACTGAAGATAGAAGATACATTATTATGTACTATGTATATATAGACTCGATCATCTTTGACAAGTTATAGATTTGCAGATAGGGGAGGGAAATACAAATATGCAAATATTTATATTTAAAATATTACTTCTATACTGTATATAAAATAAGAAACTTGAAACTGCATATAGGCAAAGGCATATGCAATAATTATGATGCTGCGTCTGCTATTTTACTTATAATTTATTTACATACGCACCATGCTTGCAAAAATTATCAGCACAAAAACAGCTACCGGCGAGATCTTCCTGGCTAAAAAAAAAAAAAAAAAAAAAAATTAGCAAGCAAAATTAAGCAAGATTTTCTAGGTCGAAATTTATAGTTATATTGAAGTATATATTTATTATTTAGAATAGTTTATTATGTTTTCATTTGTTTTATTGGTAAAACGATGACTTTAAACTATACTATATTAACAACAAACATCGATTGTAAAATAAACACAGAATAAACATACCAGAATTGCTTTCCTATAATTTACAGCTGAGTTTTAGAAGCTCTTGAGCCTGCTCTGAGCTCTGACGTGCTCTGACGGTTCGTTATAGTGGAGGGGCAAGATTGGCAAGAACCGTGGAGTGGCGGTGGTCCTCTCCTCATGGCCTTGGATGCTGCTTATCTTTTGCTACAATCCCTACCTCGCGCTCAAACCGCGGACTGCACCCGCGGCTATAATTTACCATAATTTACACATAAATATATAATTATGCGCCGTGATATATATATGTATGTACTAACTATGGGTGCGTACCGTATTTCGATGAGAGCGCTGTGCAGTGCTGTGGCAATACGGTATGAATTCTGAGCAATTTGGATACTTTGCGCTAACAAATACGGTATAGCGGGGTCTCCTCATCAATATATTCCAATCCAATCTGCAAAATGTGATGAAAGCAACACACTTTCAGGGTTTGTTAGACTGATCCTAATGAACATTTCTGGAATACCATCCCAACGATCAGGTCACCCTTGCGACCTGGGGCGACCTTCAAAGGTGGCGCTTAGGCCCTTTTACGTTTTATTTTTTCCTGGTGTTGCTTTTGGTCCAATTTGAAAATTCTTTTCAATTTTTATTTCAGCATATTATGCTTAATAACGTGAATTTTTTTTCAAATTTTTAGTTCAAAAAACTTGCCCGGAAATCAAAATTAAAGGGAGAATGGGCACATCTGATGCACCTTTAATTAGGAATAACAGAAAAACTACCGACACTACCAAAAAATGCTTCAAGTAAAAGTTGTAGAACTCAAAATTTGCTACATTTTGATGTTTTTTGTTTTTAAGTAGTGCCCATAATTTTGAAAATATTTTAATTTTAGTGCCATTTTAGGGTAATTTTTAAAGCAATATAAATAATGCATATAAATGCTACCTACAAACAATAAATGTAACTAATTTTATAGGAAATACATTGAGGGTCTCAATTCAGCAATTTAAACTCAAAAATGAGTACTCAAAATAAAATTTCAAAATGTCCCGGAATTTCGGGACACTTTTTTTAAATAAATTTTTTTATAATATTATTTCGAAACTTTTGAAATTTAATAGAGTGGGTTTTATAAGATTTTGAGTGTCCCGGAAGTGTCCCGGAATCCAAAAATAATTGCTTTTGACCAAATACTGACTCGTATATAAATATTTATATGTAAGCTATAGGGCTTTGATGTATTGTGTATCATACTTATGGCTTTTTTTAAGTATAAAGTACGTAATTATTTACTATTCAGTTATACAAAAAATAAAAAAATAAATAAATAAAGAATGACCTTATGATGGTAATGCATTATTTGTGCATTGGTATAATTATTTTAAATACTTATTTGTATTCACAATAATTTACATACAATATCCAGATTGTATGTGACAAATTTCACATTTCAAGTGCAGGTTATTTATAATATGTTTTAAATCATTTTTCTCATGACATCCCTTATATTAGCTTTCTGTAGTTAAAATCATGTGTTCAAAGTATAGTTAATACCTTCATACATGCAAAAATAATGTTTTAAAACGAAGAAGTTGCATTCAATTTGTCCTTTTTTTTAGTGATATTTAAAGTTTCTGAACGTCATAATATTCATCATTATATTCATCGATGTCATAATTGTTATATTTCTGTTAAAATTATGATAGAAACTTATGCTTGTTATCAAACTATTATAATACTAATTGTGGAGGGGAGTAAAAATAGAAAACTATTACAATATAGAATACAGTAGCAGATTTTCATTGTACTATAATTATACTATAAAAAATTCAACTACACACTGAAAGCATGCAAATAAGCACGTAAAAAAAAAGAAGTAATTTTAAATTCTGTAATAATAGTCAAAATCTGACAAAAAATAAATAAATATAAAAAACGCAAGCAAAGACTGTTTTGCACTGTATATATATATATATATATATATATATATATATATATATATATATATATATATATATATATATATTAAATAAAAAAATATGTAAGATTTGTCGACTGCACCTTATTATATAATGTAACACGATTGTGATAAAATAATTTAAATCCAGCGCTGTTTTATAACATTGCAAATAAAACGATAATTTTTTTTAATGCGGTAACATATTTATCATCAAAATCATGTGGATCGACAACAAAAAAGCCCTAAAATATGAAACGTAAAATTATATAAAATATGTATTATAAGTTTCAAAATCTAAAAATAATGTTATTTGGCATGAGTGACTAAAAGTCTTTCTTCGATTTAAATAAAAACATATTCAAATTAGCATTGTGTACAGTATAGGACAGGTTTATTTTATTTATTTTTATTTTTATTTATTTTTTGCTTGCCATATATTGTGTTATCGTGCTATACACCAATCCCAGTCCCAGTCAAGACATTGTCTTATCGACAGGTAAGGACTTTCCAATTAATGGAAAAGCACACATGGGCCGGCCACGGCCTAAGTACACAGCCCGGCATTCGCCATGACAGCCTAGAGAAACCGTGGAAACATCTAGGCAGGCTGGTCGGTGCAATCACATTCTGTCAAATATTATATTTATATATAGTAAAATGTACAGTACTATAATATTGAATTGTAAATATGTGTGCGTGTGCATGCTTAAATGCAAAGCAGAACCATGCAACCTGATATAAGGGATGTCATGAGAAAAATGATTTAAAACATATTATAAATAACCTGCACTTGAAATGTGAAATTTGTCACATACAATCTGGATATTGTATGTAAATTATTATAAATATAAATAAGTATTTAAAATAATTATACCAATGCACAAATAATGCATTACCATCATAAGGTCATTCTTTATTTATTTATTTTTTTATTTTTTGTATAACTGAATAGTAAATAATTACGTACTTTATACTTAAAAAAAGCCATAAGTATGATACACAATACATCAAAGCCCTATAGCTTACATATAAATATTTATATACGAGTCAGTATTTGGTCAAAAGCAATTATTTTTGGATTCCGGGACACTTCCGGGACACTCAAAATCTTATAAAACCCACTCTATTAAATTTCAAAAGTTTCGAAATAATATTATAAAAAATAATTTATTTAAAAAAGGTGTCCCGAAATTCCGGGATATTTTGAAATTTTATTTTGAGAACTCGTTTTTTAGTTTAAATTGCCAAATTGAGACCCTCAATGTATTTCCTATAAAATTAGTCACATTTATTGTTTGTATGTAGCATTTATATATATGCATTATTTATATTGCTTTAAAAATTACCCTAAAATGGCACTAAAATTAAAATATTTTCAAAATTATGGGCACTACTTAAAAACAAAAAACATCAAAATGTAGCAAATTTTGAGTTCTACAACTTTTACTTGAAGCATTTTTTGGTAGTGTCGGTAGTTTTTATGTTATTCCTAATTAAAGGTGCATCAGATGTGCCCATTCTCCCTTTAATTTTGATTTCCGGGCAAGTTTTTTGAACTAAAAATTTGAAAAAAATTCACGTTATTAAGCATAATATGTTGAAATAAAAATTGAAAAAAATTTTCAAATTGGACCAAAAGCAGCACCAGGAAAAAATAAAACGTAAAAGGGCCTAAGCGCCACCTTTGAAGGTCGCCCCAGGTCGCAAGGGTGACCTGATGGTTGGGATGGTATTCCAGAAATGTTCATTAGGATCAGTCTAACAAACCCTGAAAGTGTGTTGCTTTCATCACATTTTGCAGATTGCAAAGTCGAGGATACCACGCTAGTACGCCAGACCTCTGTGAGGCGCCTCACCTATTTACCTTCAGAAGCGCGCAGAGGTTATCAGCATCAGCTGTTGTCCGTTCGGGTCTTTTCGGTAAACGCTGTGAAGCGCTGACAGAGGTGATACGGTACGTTTTGTCAGCACTCTCAGCACTCGTAAGTGAATACGGTACGCACCCTATGTATGGGCCGACGTATACGACGGTTATATAGTGTGATATAACTGCAATAATGCAAATTTTATGTGTGTCAAACGAACACTTAAACTTAAATTATATAAACAATTAAAGCGGATGACATATTAAAAAATAAATATACTGTTTGCATTTTAATTAAAAAAATATATATATATGAACTTCAAAAATTAAATAATTTTTGAAGTGCGTTATAAAATTAATTATATGTATGTAATTTGAGTGTTACAAAAGTATACTTAAAAAAATAATAATTGCAGATAGTATACCCACGTTGCGTATTAAAAAAAATTATTGCAGATATATAGTTGCAACTTGTAAGTTTATTACTTATAGGTTGACGGTTGACTTGACAGTTATAATATATTTTGTACATGTCCATTAATTAAAATATATTTACATGCAAGTTCCCACATATAATTACATATAGATTAATCTTATTATTATTATTTCATATATTATAATTAATTAAACTAAATGCAATTAAGTATAATTATATTTGAGTTTAATATAATGTTGCAATTTGTACATTAACTTTGATAGGGCTTTGATTATTTGTTTCATTTACCTAAACCACTCAGATTGTGAGTCTCCCCTCCCTGAAGTCCGAAAACGACAGGTGAACGATCATCAATGACAAGGAACTTGTAAAACAAGATACCGAGTCCTTTTCACGCTCAGGGAGGCTCACTGTAACTCCTCATCGTGGGTTAGGTCGGGGCAATGTTAGAAACATTGCGATCGAAACATACTACAGAAATGATCCTGTGAAGTATGATCTTAATTTTTATCACGGCTTCCAAGTAATCTGGCAAATTTTTGGTCTATTATATTATGCGATTACTTCATTTTTTCTTTTTAAAATTTCTGAAATTTAAAATTTAATTTTTTGACTTTCAATAATTTAAAAATGTTTAATAGTATTTTTTTAATAAAACTGATAGATTTTTATTAATTTAATAAGTAGTAAAGTATTCCAATATTACAATTTAGAGTCCAATTAGACTGAATTTTTGTTTATTTTAACCCCTCCACCCCCTCCGCAATATCTGTACCGTCGAAAGCACAAGTTACGGCGCAGAGAGGAACCAATAACTTTCTATCGTTTAAATACGCCCGCGAACAGATGCAAGAATAAAATTGTCATATTGAAATATTTTAGCAGTTTTAATAAGTACAGGACCACACTATAACTATATGTGATATCTTTAAAGCTATTTTCTTAACGCAGGCCAGGTATAATATAATTATAACATCAAAAAAGACAACAACGTAAAAAACATATAAAAATGATCATACGCAAATACGCAACATTAATAAAAATAAAAGTCGGCTATTTCTAATTGCGTATATTGGAAATAAAGAATTGAGAGATTTCAAGTAGATTAAAAATAAATTATAAAATAATCACGAAATAGGATATCAATTTTTAGTACTTATAGGAAATAAATAAAACTTCCTAATTTTTTTGCAATATATGATGAGTCCCGAAATCTTTCATATTCGATAATAACGCATTAAAATATAAACTATATAGTTCCCTCCCTCCCTTCCCCCTTTTTTTTATTATAATTATTATATTGTTTAAATTCTCGCTTGCTGTAATGTCCTCATCTTCAGATATATTCAGCATTTATGATGTATGAGTAAATTTTTATAAATAAATACATTAATTTTATATCGTATACTTTCTTTGTATGATTCATCGCGATCAACGCTTCTCGTGCGCATGCTCGCTCTAACATATACGTCAAGATAATTACGCAACTTCCTCGAGTGAATAAATTTTACATGACGTCACATCATTTTTAAGTGTTGAATTTATTGTTAAACATAGATCAATGTCATTCAAAATGTCAATTAGTACATGAAAATACTTTATAAATTAGCAGAGGAGTTTTTTTACACGCACATAGTAATAAATTTGTCTTCCGCCATTAGTTCAGCTTTATAATAAAATAATGACGTCAATATAATACTCATTTGCTGCACTCTTATAAAGTTGAGCATCAAGTTATGTAAAATTGTTTTATATCGCTAGATGTCTTTAGTATTTGTATTATTATTATTATTATTATTATTTTTTTGCTTAATTGTTTTTTAATGAATTAGTGCCTTTAAATGAAATTTTTAAATAAAAATTATACAATTTAAATTTGAAAAAAATTATATGAAATATCTTTGTATCATTTCAAATAAACTTATCAACTGTCTTAGCATCGAAAATAAGTTTTGAAAATGAGCTAATCGTACTTTCAGTGGGACTTAAAAATAAAGATATTTTATCGGAATATAAAAATATTTATCGCTTCTCGGCCTTTTGGCTAAGATCAAAGTGTAGTATCTGTTCTTATCAGCTTAATATCTGATACACCCGGCATTGCCGGGCCAGAATATTAAACTGATTTGTGCAAACAGCTGGAGTGCTAGGAGCTTGCTCCAACTCCGGCACGGGTTGGCTTGGCATTGCAGTACAGCCAGGATCGGCCCAATAATTAAATCAAACAAAGCCCAACCTCTCCTTCTTTCAAAAGTATTTGCCCTATAAATGTCAGGCGACTAACATATTATAATGACAAATGGATGCCATTTTATATCACTTACAACATGAGAAATAATTACATATACGTGGAACACTGTCCTAATTACCCTACATCAATTTACTTCCAACTGTTTTGCATTTTGTATACTTGACTCAAAAAACCTGAGTTGCCTGCCGTTATACCTTTTACGGTATCGCCAGCCGCCCCCCTTCTCCTCAAATGTGACTATGGGCGATCCTTTAGACATGCTTGATTTAAATCGACTGAGTTTTTTTGAGTCGAGTATATAAGATCATCATCCTGAATTTTATCATATTCATACATGAAAAATATATACCAATTATTTACACAATTCTATCTACTGTATTGAAAATTTAAAAATTGACAATAAAGCCTATTACGCCGCTCCAATAAAGTGGCTGCACAATAATTGCTTTTCTCCGCCTTCCTATAGCTTGCTGTGCGTAACAACCAAAATGCAGTGAGTGTGTTCAGTTGACCAGACACCTCCACCTTTCTCTCTCTTTGCTCTTGAACTTGCTATGATATGTTTGATGGAAATGATAAGAGAGAGAGAGAGAGAGAGAGAGAGAGAGAGAGAGAGAGAGAGAGAGAGAGAGAGAGAGAGATGAGAGGTTGTTACTCACAGCAAGCTATAAGAAGGCAGAGAAATGCAATTATAGTCCAGCCACTTTATTGGAGAGGCGTTATGCTTTATTGTCAATTTTTGAAATTTCAACAGTATATATACAGAAAAAATAATAATATTAAAAAAAATACTAAATGTGGGAAATTTTGCTTATATAAGTCATATTTAAATTAACGTATTGTGCATAAAACTCAATTTATTACAAGAAAAACCATAACACACAAAATATTATTGCAAAAACTATGAATATTATTATGAACCAGCATTTGATATATTATTTAATCATGATATGATATATCATTAAAACTGAAATTTCTGTTTTAATCAAGAAATCATGCTCTCCTCTTACACTTAACAAATTACAATTTGAAAGTTACAATACAATAAGGTGCAATGCATTCATGCTTTCAGTTTTTTTTTTATGTGCTTTTGTGCACACATATAAATTAAAAAATAATTTCAAAAATGTATACGCAAAGGTATATGGGCAAAAATTACGTGAATGTGCCCTGTATAATAATTAATATACTTTGTGCATATAGATCAGTCTTCATTTCATGAACAATTTCACAAATTCGATCGGTTTTGTAATAGATCTTATTAATTGAGACCGTATTACCTCAAATACACAATAAATAAAATAAAATAAAAGCATTAGATAAAGTTTAAATATATGATAAGTAAGTAAATTAGGAGGTGTAAATAACATTTTGATCAACAATATGCTTTGGATAACAATTTGTGATAAATTTGGAAGAAATAATTTATTTGCAGAGCAAAATGTTCATATTATACTGTATTATATTCTTCATATAGCGCCATGATATGTATGTACAGTACTATATGTATGTAATGCATAATTTTATTAATATAATTCAATCACAATATGAGAAAAACTTAGAAAGTAAATTTTAAGTATTTTTATATACGTAAAAGCATGAATGTTTTCTAATGCTATCACAATCACAAACTTTAACATTGTAGAAACAAAGTAAAAAAGTTCTAATGTAAATTAAATATCAAAACACAGTCACTATTTATATAAAAAAAAAAAAAAAAAAAAAAAAAAAAAAAAAAAAAATAGCACAATAACATTATCTTTTTTTCAATAAAATTTAAATTATGTGATGTGAAAATTATTTTTGTGAGACACAAACTAACCATTGAGATTAGGCCTATTATTGTTTTTTTTTTGTTTTTTTTGTTTTTTTTTTTCTAATTGATTGTCATAAATATAAACTTAACTTGCAGTAAAAATCATTGTCATACTGGGGTTCTTGGGACCTCATTCATAATTGGGCCCCTAAACAGGGGGTCTCCTTGGGAGTTATTGTGGACCTTCTCAACTGCTCAATGAATCCAAATTTAGTGATAGTTTTCCATGATATACTTGGATACATTAAACTGCACAGTCCTGGAATCAAAGATAATACATTTTAGCATTTAATAGTTTGTAAAAATTATGGAAGACACTTTTATATAAAAGAAAGTCTAATTTTATTTCAAAAGTTAACTCCATTATATTCCAGACACAACATGGCAAGGAGCTTAGTGATCACTGGCAAGGGTCATTATTAATTTTAAGGCATTTTTTGCCTGATATATGGCTTACTATATCTTAAATTGATGTTTTCAAATTTTCAATTGCTTGTTTTTGAAAGCTTCTTTAAAATACTTTAAAGCACATCCCCATACAGTAAAAACACCAGGGTTTCAAAAAACTTTTTTTTTTTTTTTTTTAATAAAACCCGCAGATAGTGTTTTTTTGGGGGGGGGGGGGGGTGATATATTAAAAAAAAAAACTTTTTTGTGGGTTTTATTAAAAAAGCCCAGTAAAACCCACTACTTCTGTTTGCTTTTTTAAAAATAGACATGTAAAAGCATTTTTTTTAAGCGTTGTTAAAAAAGCAGTTGTATTTTTTCTTTCAGATATTTTTTTCATTTATATTTAGTATGAAAATTAAAAAATTAATAAGAACTTAAATTTAAATAAATTTTAACATAAAAGAGACATCAAATTAATGAACAGGCGAAAGAAAAAACTTAGTATGTTTCAAATCAAATCTTAAGCTTTATATTTTCTTCAGAAATAGCAAAAATTTTTAACCCCCCCCCCCCCCCAAAAAAAAACAGGTGGGTTTTTTAGTGTTTTTTTTGGGGGGGGGGGGGCTGGGGAAAATTCCGAAACCCTGATTGTTTAACATAATTGCTATTCTTACCTAATACACTTAATTTTTTATTATTATAAGACTGAAGATTGCACTTTAGATTATTATACTTACTCTCCTACAGCACTGATGAAATCCAATCCTGCTGCACACTTATACTTGGGATCATTCAGTCCAGCAGTTCCAACTCGAGAGATTAGCTTTAAGTTGATAAGTGATGTGAGCTGCAAGAAATAATGTAATATTTAATGCATATTCCAATACTACCCCACCAAACTACTCAATTAATAAGCTATGTTTGAAATATCCGTACCTGAGCACAAAGATTTGTTGATAAAGTGTATTTGATTTCAGCAATGGCATGAAAAATTGCAGCAAGTCTCTCAAAATTAAATGGTTTTGGTCCAACAAGTAAACTACTCATCTGAACTTGATGCTTTTTATTTTTATTGTTCAGTCTTTTTCTTTCTTTGCCATGGAATTTCATGAAGAGTCTTTTGTCATGTTTAGGGGAGTTGTACGATGCAAGGAAAGCAGCAATTAACAAGTACTTGGCATAGTATGGCAACTCTAAGCCAGACACAGTAGAGGTAAGAGGACTTAGCCCAGTCTCAGTGGTGTCTTTTAGTTTCCTGGAAGAAAATTCAATGTTCATTAGTTATAAAACATTATTGAAATTCAGTAAATTCACATTAAAAAATATACAATTTTATAAATGAAAAAATATATACTGCAGCAAGTAGCAAAAAACACAATGACAATTTGAGCAGACACAAATGCATCATAAATAATTTTTAAAGGTTATTTGTTACTTGTCTATTTTGATGCCTAAGGTACAGCTCTGGACAACAGTTCCCGAATGGGACAGCGGCGGCCGCTGCGTTTTCTCATAAAAATAACATTGTGTGGTTGCAGGTTGCCTATGCAACTCGTTCGGGAACTTTTGGCCAGAGCTGTACAACATTGAGAACTAACAAAAACAGTTGGTATGCTTACTTTTGACAAATCTGTTATTTTATAACTGGGTCTTAGTACTGACTAATAAAATAACAACTGTTTTGAGGCCAACTATAAGCAATTTCGGTCACATTTGCTTCCGTTTCTACTTACTACGCATGCGCAATATGTTGAAATGGAAGCAGATGTGACCAAAATCGCTTATAGTCGGCCTTAAAACAGTTGTTTCTTAATTAGTCAATAGTATGCAAGTTAAATTTAATTCAAATCATGTTTCAAACTATATGAGGTAGTGAAATAAACAAAAGTTTAGAGTATAAGATAAATTAACACCCTACAACTTTGCTGTCAACTAATACAATAAAACAAAATGTACAAAAATAATTTTAATACCAACCACATTTTTTTCTTTTTATAATTTGAATATTATTATTATTAATTAAGGAAAACACAACAACTGTGCAAAAAAAAAAAAAAAAAAAAAAGGCTAGCCCATTACAATATGTGCTTTTGGAGTATTGTGCTGAAAACTACCAATGTGTTTATTATCTCTACTCTTGTAAGATTTTCACTGAACTATAGGACATTCATCACTATGGTATAGTGCTTTCTAATTTCCTCTATCCTCTCTTTTTATCTTTATAATAAATTACATAAAATCAATTTCATTAATAATAATGATAAAACTTACTTGAGTCCTTGTCTAAGATGTACTCTATGTATAGAGTTTCTCAAATGTGGTACCAGGATGTGCCACAACGCTCTTGCATCTTTGTCCATATTCTCAACTAGCATTGGCAAGTGCTGTTGAACCTGATGAAACAATTATTATTAGTTTTCTCTAGTAATAACTAGAACAAGCAGTTTACCATATAATGTAGTTCATTGAGGTCACGACACAGTCTAAATAGGGTACTAGTCAGCATCTGGACATAAGAGCTGTATGTTTGCTCAGCGATATCTGAAGGTCTTCTTAGCATTAGAATTTTGTGGATCTCATCTGAAATATTACAAACATTGTACAAATATTTTATTTTGTTTCTTCTTATATACTTGAATTTTCAAGGTTACAACCATGTATATTGATGGCTTCGCGGAAAAGCAAACTATCCATAGTCTCTGCGCACCTCAAAGGTTGGAACATCAGCGCTTTCCGCCTCTCCCGAATTTGAAGCTTCTGTAATGGTGCGCTTGTAAGAGATGCTTCAATTTCAGCTGAGGCGGAGAGCACATATGTTCCAAATTGGAGGCGCGAGGAGACTATAGATAGTTCAATTTTCCTCAGAGCCATCAATATATTGTTTCATCTACTCCCAAACCCAAAAATTAAAAGTAGGAGAAAATGAAATTAATCTACAAGTTAAAATCAGCATTTTATGAAATTAAAGAACAAAAACATGACTTAACTCAAAATTTGATTTTAAAATTTGTGTTCAAGCTGTACATTTTACTAATGCTAACTGCTTTAAGGAATGACGATAATGATGATGATTTTATCCAATCGTTTCAAGATTTTTAATTTAAGTATTATTCAACTTATCATTCAGTTTTTCTCTGAGTCTGAAAGGAATAACGAAGGCATAACATACTCAGTTTTCTCTTACAGAGCTAAAATTTATCCACTATACGCTACTTTTTATTATTGTTATTTATTTATTTATTTATTAATGTATCATCATCGCTGTACTTGCAAGATTTTCCCTGAATTACGAGACTCTCTTCACTATAGTCAGGTTATTGCTAGTTTTCTCCTATCCTTTTCTTTTAAATTTATCATATTATTCAACAATGATATTTAAGGAAAGAGAGCCACTTTGCAACTGAGCCATGGGGACACACTCGAGCTGTGGGTATAAATATCGAGCAGTCTCGCCACTCCAGCACTTGCTCTTAGGCGGCCGCAGCTCGAGGTCGCCTAATATTTTAAATGCAGGTCAAAAACAACCCTTAAGCCCACCCTCAATAAAAATTCAAGCATAGGCAATAATGAGCTCGCAAATATCTTTGCTTTATAAACATTTATTGTTTAATTTCGGACCGGGTTAGAATGTTATCTCTCTCATGCAAGGTATTCTTGTCGATTAACAGCTCAATTTCCAATTTCCCAATATTTCTAATCTATATTAATAACAAATGAATAGCTTGAATCATGACTTTAGCATTAAGTAGAACAACATTAAAATTATTACACACCTTTATTATATTGAGGGAAGAAAATTTTGATTGGTTTATGGAACCATGCTTTGCCGTAGAATTTCTCCCAGATGATATCACTCAACATAAGCACACAAACATTCATGCCAGACAATTCTTGAAGTTTGAGTAGAGCTGGCAAAGTGTTGATAGGAAGATTACGAAGTCTTTCACTTCTCTCCAGAATCTAAAATTACAAACATGTACTGGTACAGTATATTTAATAGAGCATTTTCAATCTACACTTACAAAAATCCTACACTGACTGTAATTTAATTTTGTATAATTCCACTAATTTGATTTCAAATTCAATTTTGAACCCCTGTCATGAAATAGTATTGTAAAATAAAGCATTCTTTATCTTGTTTCTCTAGTTAATTTTGAAAAAGTGCTACTTTTATAACTACCAAAATTCAACTTACAATTACAAAAGGATCATCTCTTGAGATGTTGGCTGCTTTTTCCATTACTTCTACAAGTCCCATCAATGTCGTGCATTTTTTAGAACCATCTTCTTGTAAATAAACACCTGAAATAAAATTGATTGATATGATTGGTGATTAATAAAAGGATAAATTACATATTTAGTCCTTTTATACCATGCATACGTAACTTTGCAAAAGAGAATTATTTCTACTTATAAAATCAGAGCTGTTTAATGGTTTAATTGCATGTTACACTTTTTTTCCAAATATTTTTTCATGGTATTGGTTCACCCTCTCGTTAGAAGAATTTGATTAACATTGCGAGTGCCATATAAGGTTCAATATATTTTAATTAAACGACACTATCGCGCTCTTGGTCAGGGTTCATTGCTCAGCCCCTGGTAAGTCTATCAACTTTAAACAAACTTCTACGAAATCATAAGGATGTGATGATTTCAGTCACAAAATTTCAGAATCGCAAGAATAGGTGGCGCACATTGAGAGCGACACCCAAACGAGATGGTGAGCCAATACCACCACAATTAAGTTAATACAGTACAACTTAAGTTGTCATTATTCAGAAAACTAGTTTTGGGGACAATTTTGTGACATTCTTTAAAATTATTATAATAAAATAAAGGATTTATTAAAACAAGGTTTTGGTTTTCACAATTAAAAGATACACTTGTATAATTGCACCTCTGATCACATTTTTACATTAAACACATTAAAAGAACGAGTTCTTTTCAAGTAACATGCCTGAGATTTTTTCTGCTATGGGAGCTACAAGAAGAGGTAGAGAGTCATACTCAACGCAGTTCACACGGATGAAGTTGAGCTCCAGCTTTTCCAAAACAGTATTTATTACGTGAGACTTGCCAGTTGCTGTGTGACCATATGCAAAAATACTTGAAGGCACTGCTCCTCTCTGTTCACATATGGATGTATACGTTATAATTAAGATCCCTAGAAAATACTATATATATATTATATAGGTATATAATAGGGACGTTAGTTATATGTTATAATATTGACCGTATAATCAATGCATTGATTATACGGTCAATATTAGTAATAAACTCCTCTTATGTATTGCTATAAAACAAACAATTAAATTATCTAAAAGTCATTATTTTCTTCTATATGTATATGTATGTAAATTGAAATGAATAATTATATACATACATACATATAAATTATGCATATATTATGTTACATAAGATATGTATGTATAAGACGTATGCATGTACACGCACATATGCATACTTTATACATATGATATAAAATATGTACAGTATGTACATACATTTATAGTGTTATATGTTATGTATCGAATCATTAAGTATGCCGTGCGTATATAATTATGATGTTAATGATGTACATTGACCTAATAATCATACAATGTACATATGTCCAGTAAATTTATGATAAATAAAACATTATAGGGTATGTATAATATATTCTATTACGCACTCCACCTAGAAGTCCTAGTAACAAACTCCATTGCTTTTTCCTTGTGGGTAACAAAGTCAGTAGAGATTCTTCAACTTGGTTCATAATGCTTGCAGATATTCGTCAAATTATATCAAATTTATTATAAAATCACACAATTGATCGCAACGCACAACAAAAACAAACAACAAAAACCTATCCCTACGCTGTTCCCGCGGATTTTCCATTTACAGCTGTTTCCATAGTTGCCAAGTCATAGTTAAAATAAAGATTTGTATTTGCGTTTAAAACAGCACAGTTACATATTTATTTAATTTAAAATACAAATATAGTATAATTTAAGTTATATATGAAATTAATTTGTTTTTAAACTGTATTTGACTGTAATTTTATGATCATGTACATGAACATTTGGCATTTTAAATATGTTACGCCACCTTGCAGCAAACGCGCGAATTACTTTAAAAGTTCGCGCTGCAGAGTAAAAATAAACTGCAGCAAAAACTCGGCATTGTGTTTTCTCTTCTTTCTATTATATCTTCAAAAAAAAACAACAATTTAATAATGTCTTACAGGGATTTAAGAAGTATGGATTATTATTACATCCATTTCTAAATATATTACAGTATGTATACGTTTAATTTGTTTTATTTCTTTCAGATTTTACTGAGGTGATGAGAACGCTTGGGTATCCTAGGCTCATTTCTATGGAGAATTTTCGAAATCCTAACTTCCCCCTAGTCGCTGAGATTTTAATTTGGCTTGTAAAAAGATTTGAACCAAGTTCTACGATGCCAACAGAATACGATACGGAACAACAAAGAGTCACATTGATCCGCACTGCTGCACAATTTATGGTAACTTTTTTAATATAAATTATTTATAAATCCTTGAAAAAAGTGAAAATACATGGAGTATATTATATACTATACAATTAATATACAATCAAGTAACTCCATGTATTTTCATTGTTTTTGAATGAAGGGCTTGCATGGATAACGATAGAAAAGAGTACACATACAAACATGTACACATATGTGTGGATCTTACACATTTCTACAATTGTGTGCATATATATTTTTTCCGTAAAACCTGTATGAATTTTGCTTAAAAATAA
>OX439131.1:13045699-13262227 GCA_949318235.1 Ecdyonurus torrentis
GTGCTGATTTTATTTTATATTTAAATTAAAATTATTGTTAAATATAACAATAAAAAAAAGTGAATTATAGAAACAGAAAACATAAAACCATAATGCATTCTGAAAGTTAAAAACATTTTACAATGCTTTTACTTACTTGTCTCCATGCATTCCATAAATTTCTCAATAAATTCATTTGATAATGATCTCGTGCACTATTGAGATGTTTCTCCACAGCAGATTGATTTGCAAGACGCCAAACACAAAACGATTTCTCTAAAATCCTCGTATTGTGATGTTGTTCTGCAACTAGAAAATATATTTCTCGAATTTCTAATGATTTTTTAAACACGCCAAAACCAAGTTTAAGACGTCTAAGACGACAGAATTTTAACGCTAGCTGTTCCAGAGCTCGTATTCGAGCTTGTTCTTGTAGTTGTTGAACCTTTAATTCATGTTCAATTCTTTTCTCTTCTTCCAATTCTTCTCGTTTCAATCGTTCTTTTTCCTCTCGCAGTTTTTGTTGTTCTATTATTCGTAACTTTGTTTTTTTCCTCAGTTCTTCTTTTCTCTTTTGCCTTTCTCTTTGTCTAGCTTCCATCTGTACGAGGAAATTTGGTTTGGGTTTATTGTAATGACGATCGAGAATGGATGGAAATGTTGATTTCAAGTAATTTAATTTTCTTTGCATTGGAAGTGAAACTTCTTGTAAACTACTTTCTAAATAAATTTGAGCTTGTTGTGCTGACCTTTCAGTTGCTAACTTTATTTGTTCTAATTTTAATTGATTTATTAGTTTTTGTTGTTCCCTTAATTTATTTTTTTGTTGTATTACGATTTTTTCAAGTGATACTTGATCACTGGGGGTTGACATTTTTTCAACTTTAATTGAAATAGCCTTCGGTTTAATTTTAGCCTGTGGCAGATACGGACAAATAAATTTTGTGTCTCTTCTTTTAATTGTGTTTGCTTTGGAAGCCTCTGTAGTTAATTCTGATACAAAATTATCAATTCTTGATATTCGTTCAATATTTTCACCTTCAATTTTTTGGTGGATTTTATTTGAAATAGTTATATTCCGCCATTCTTTCCAATAATATGTTAAAATATCTGACGTATTTATTTTTGGAGTCATTGGTTCTCTCTTAGTGATTTTTACATCAACTGTTTGAATTTGCACACTTTTATCTTGCACTACTGGAGGCAATTTATTTGTCATTATTGCTCTAGCCTGGTTCACACCTTCAACTTTAATTGATCCCGCAAACAATTCTACAGTATTTTTTAAATCTCTTGAATTATGCATTTCATCACTACCTTCTTTTGATGTATTTATATCTTTGAAATATATATCATCCTGCTGCCCTATTTCTAATTTTAATATATTTTTGTCATTGCCTATTAATCTTATGTCTGCATAATTGCAGCTTTTTGGACGTTGTTGACGCTTTCGAGATTTTTCAATAATGTAATGAGGATAACTTTCAAATTCAAATTGAGATGACTTTGCTAGATCCATTTTAAATTGTTTCAGTTCTCTATCGTAGGCTTTATTTTTATACCGAATTTCTTTTTCTAATAACTCTTCTTGTGACACAAGCCTGTTGAAAGAAAAAAAAAGTTAATAGAAAATTTTATATTTAAAGTTGCAATACATGTAATGATGTAATTTTATATTTTGCATAGTTCTTGTTGGTATAAGAATAAAATAGTAATTATTATAAATATACTTTCAACTTAAAATAAAATCTTACAATTGTAAATGTTTATACAAGTGTAAGCCAGATATACAGTATTATAATAAATATATGTCTTCTTACTATATAGGGGTATATAATACTTAAAATGTTTAAAATATTACTGCTTTTATTCTAAATGAGCTCGGTAATTTGTAAATTTATTTAAATTCGTTGAAAAAAAAAAGAACTGTTTGGAAGATTTTTTAAATTAAAATAACATATTATATATTATATAATAAGTGACTTAAAAAATCACTTCAATATACTACATCCATTCTTTCAACAAGGTGTATCAGTCCCATATTGAAGGCCTGCAGGACTTGCAAAATAATCATTTTTGATATTTAAAAATAGTATAAACTTGATTTAATAGTTTAAAAAAAAACGAATAAAATAGTAAAGAAAAAAAAAACTATAGCTCTCTCAGAATATGCAAAAAATAATTAAAAAAAAAATTATATATATAAAAAAAAAGAAGCTTAAATGTTAATACGTATACAATTAAGAGCCGTATATTATCACAATAGTCTGACACTGTCATATAGCATCCATACAAAACAAAAATATTAATAATATTACAACCCTTTAATATATAATATTATAATATGTATTTATTGCAGTGGCACCAAATCGTTAAAATAAACAGAAGACAAATATGAAGCATACCTTTTCGCTTCAACGATGATTTCAGTTTTATCAATCGGTTTTTTACTCCTCATTTGCTTAGAACGTTCCTTTACCTGCACAATAAAAGTAGAAAAAAAATTAGAGGTCTAAAAATTACAATATTATACATAGAAAAAAAAAAGCCATAAAGTGAATAGGAGATTTACTATAACCAAAAATAACTTCATGCATTTTTTTAATGCTGTTTTGAAGTCCTAAGTATAATTTTGCTAAATATGTATGTAGGTGTATCCGTCAAAGACTATAACATAGAAAAAAAATGTTCTAAATAAAAGAAAAGCCACAAAATTTATAGAAGATGCAAATTGTGAGTTATTATATACATTAAAATTATATTTATATCAGGGACCGGAACCGCCTCTAATATTTGGTTCTTAAAAAGCTGTTCTCAATGAGTGGTACTTTGGAACCGGTTCCCAGAACCGGTTCTAGGAACCGCTTCAAAAAAAGCGGTTCTGAGCGGTTCCGCGGGTTAAAAAAAATTCTAATAATAACTAAGAAAGGAAAAAAATTAAATTATTATATTTTTATATTAATATTTCAAATAATAAGTCAATAATAAATATAACCTAGGTTATATGTTTCTTTTTAAGGCATCCTATGGATACGTAAAATGTTAAAATACGCATTTTTAAAGCCAAAAATCACGAGTACGATTAGTTATATAGTCAAAAGTTACTTTTTTATACATTTTTAGAGAGATCTTTAAAAATATTTTAATTTTTGAGAACCGGTTTTGAAAAGGCGGTTATTAGGAACCGATTCCTAGAACCGGTTCTGAAAAAGCGATTCTTAAAGAACCACTTCCCAGAACCGCTTCCAGAAAAAGCGGTTCTCGGAACCGCCTAAAAAAAGCGGTTCTCGGAACCGGAACCGCGTTCCGCGCGGTCCCTGATTTACATACATAAAGTAAAACATTTTGGCATATATATAAATATATTGTACAATATAATTATCTGATATTATTATATGTAATGTTAAATGCATTATATTATATATTTTTTACTAATTTTACATCGATTTCACTTTTTTTTTTTTTAACGCATTGAAAGAAAAGTTATCGCATGATATGATACAAATCTACGAGTTATAATTGATGGGGGACATTATACTTAAATGTCACTCATTGCATAGCATGCGATTTTTAATAAATAAACAGTCGAGTATGAGTATAAAGTCAATATAATTTTATCAAATATCATTATAGTAGGACACGTAAAGAAAAACATACGCAGTTTAAATTTATTAGCAGAAAATAACAAATAAATGTAATAAGTTTTATAAAGTAATTGAATCAGTTACAAAATATATAAATAAAAAATAAATTAATATTAACTTTTTTTACCTTATGGTGCCTCATATTCATTTCTAAATGAGGATCAGACGCAAGCAGAACTTCTTCTGCCTCATACATTTTTTCTTTTTGCTGTTTTGTTATTATTTCAGCTTGAAAAAGTTCATCCATTGTATTTCTTACATTTTCAGGAGGTGATATTTCATTTCTCCAAGCCATTTGTCACAGACTCCGAAATTTAATGATGAAAATGTAAAGAGCGCTCGCTCTCTAAAAGTTGTGTGTATTTGGTTGTCATGGTAACGGAGGGAACGTAAGACGATTATTGAATCGATTAGTCCCAAAATCGAGATCGATCGAATCGATGTTAGAAACAGCTGGTGATTGTTGACGTTCGTTCGTTCATGTTTTTCTCCGTGAAATGAGACGCAGTTTTTAATTTCAACAGATTATGTATTTTAATATTATGTGTCTGTAAAATATATATATATTTGTGATATGCTTAGAGTATTTAAAAATTGCCATGATTTGTGATAGATTACAAATATCCTGAAACAAAGACTTTGTGATGGCCTCCAACACTGGGAAAGGCATTTTTAATTTACGTTTCAATCAAGACCAAGGTTTGTGAAACCCCTAGGCAACATATGCGCATGAATTTTTGCATTTAACATATTTCACATTTTTTAAATGTCAGATTCACAATTTTATTTTATTGCTATCTGTTGAAATCTGAACGTAAGACAAAAAATAAAAGCAAATTTCATGATTTTCAAACAAAAATTAAAATCCACATGCATTTTACATAAACCTTGATGCGAAAGGACTGACAGAGTGGTGCAGTATTTTGTTTGATCGATTTTCTCTTTAACACATATGATGTTTTTTAAATTATCTGTAAGTTTATTTTAAACAATAAACATTGTTTTCTTTCCTTACGTTTAAAAGGACAAATTCTTTATTATTTTGACAGAAAATATGTTACATATTATGTATGTATGTGTGACACAAAAAAGAAAGCGCTTATCTGGGCTACGAAATTGTTGCTTCATATTATTTTGTAATGACGTCATCTTCGTTTGTGAATGTACATATACATACATACATACAATTAATAATCTAAATAGATAGGCTAACTTTGGACATTCTATTTTTTTTTATTATATTATAGTTATTATTATTTTTTTTTACATATTTATAGTCATATTTCTTTACTATGATTAGAGCGTTTATTTATTTTTTTTCTGCCAAAATTAATGACATATATTATGTATTGTTGACTCTCTCTCCCCCGGCTCCTCCTCTCTTCTTGATATTTTTTATGTATGCACACACACGATTGTGATAGTTTATTTTATCATTCAAGAATCTTGCGCTAAATTTGCAGACTTATTTTCTTAAAAGAGAAAAACACGTGCTGCATTTAAATGGTAAAATCAATTATCACAATCGTGTGTACAGTAAAAATAGTTTGCATATATATGTATATTTTAATTGCATGTACATACCTGCTAGTGTAAACAAAATTAACAATGAATGCTTAATTGTCTTATTATTTCAGGTTGTTTTTCATGTTGTATGGAGAGTGGTCTCCGAATATATAATGTAGATCCACTAGTAGAAAAGTCTCACTATGGTAGGTTCAATAATATAAAAATATAATAAAATAAATACATAAAACAATATTAATAATAAAAACAACTAGCTATAATTGATTCTTATAATTTCAGATATCGGCCTAGTAGGAAGTGTTGCTCATTGTGAAATGTTACATCGCACAAACTTAATTGCATTTAGTGGTGGAGCTCCAAGACCTAAGTTTGCAGACAATACAGTACTAGTCTATGATGATCATTCTAAAAAATTTGTACTTGAATTTACTTTTCCCACACAAGTTAAAGCAATTAGACTACGTAGAGATAAGTAAGTTAAAATTTGTTTTATTTGTAAATATTTAAAAATTAATAAATATTAGGAAAAAATCGTCTATGCGATAGTTGATAATTATAAAAGATTTGATAGAAAAACGCTTATAGGAAAAATTGGGGAATTATCTCCCATTCCCCAGTTTTTCCTAATCTATCTATGATGTGTTTTTCTATCAAATCTTTTATAAATATCATATCATATATATGTATCAATTTAAGGAAAAAACCATCGCGGTTAGGATCAATATTAAAGAAAAGGATAGAATAACCAGCAAGGGCCTTACCACAGTAGAAGTTCTATGGAGAGGTCGAAGTCTCACATGGCACAGTGTTTTGTTATAAAAAAGTTATAAAAAGTTATAAAATGAACTTTTTTATAACAAAACACTGTGCCATGCGAGACTTCGACCTCTCCATAGAACTTCTACTGTGGTAAGGCCCTTGCTGGTTATTCTATCCTTTTCTTTAATATCATATATATATAAATATCTTTAAAAAAAATAAATATTTTTATTCATAAATATTTATAATTCTATTTTACAGGCTAGTGGTTGCATTAAGAAGACAAATTCACGTCTTCTCGTTCCCTGAACCTGCTCAGAGGTTATTGACCCTAGAAACACGTGACAATCCCCTAGGTTTGTGTGAATTGAGTCCTCTGTCCACTGCGGAACGGCAACTGCTTGTTTTTCCTGGACACAAAGCAGGCAGTGTACAACTTGTTGTAAGTACAATATTATGTTGATACTTGAACAACAATTGCCAGCCATCTACATACACTATACTGCCTTGCTAGTAGAGATGGCTGAGCATCTTTGAAAACCCGCATTTATAAAAATAATACTTTTTTTTTATAATTTTAATTATTTTTATTTTATTAAGATTGTTTGGAAAAAATTACTTTAAAATTGTAATAAAATTGGGTTACTACTAGTAAATAAGTCTCTCTCTCTCTCTCTCTCTCTCTCTCTCTCTCTCTCTCTCTCTCTCTCTCTCTCATCTCTCTCTTTTAAACAACCAACTTTTTGTTTCTCCCTAGGACTTGGGAGGTGCGGAAGGTGCCGGCAGCTCAAGTGCTCCAGTCACAATAAATGCTCACCAAGGAGAGTTAGCATGTCTAGCAGTAAATCCCCAAGGTTCAATGGTAGCCACAGCCTCTAATAAAGGTACCTTGATTCGTGTATGGGATGTAGCACGTAGATCTCAACTAGTGGAGTTAAGAAGAGGCTCAGACCCTGCAACACTTTACTGGTAAGTACTCAGCAAAATAATTATTGGGATACAGTAATTTACTTATCAAGTGTGTATATTACAGTATCAACTTCAGTCGTGACTCGGAGTTTTTGTGCTGCTCCAGTGACAAAGGCACAATTCATATATTTGCACTCAAGCACACCCACCTCAATCGCAGATCAACGTAAGTTACAATTTATAATAACTAGAATACAGTATGCCTTGCATAATATAAGAAGTATGTATTGTAAGTATATACTAATTATTTTTGTATAGGTTCTCTAAAATGGGCTTCCTTGGTAACTACGTAGAGTCACAGTGGGCTCTAGCCAACTTTACTGTGCCTCCCGAGTGCGCCTGTATCTGCGCCTTTGGCACTCGTAGTTCTGTCATAGGTGAGACTTACTTTTATTCTTTAAACAATTTGCATGCCTTAAATACATAAAAAATTATCCATTATTATTAATGTGTTTCAAAATACCAATAATAGTAAAATGTTACACTAATTGCTTAATTAATTAATTTCTATCTTTGTCTTTTTTAAAGAAGCATGAATTGTACAATGACCCTTGTCGGTGATCAATGTAATTATTAATTAATAACACTAATAGAAATAATCCTTGCCAATCATGCATGGTGTGTTTGTATGTTTTGTATAGTATTTTTAAAACAAGTAAATACAGTGATAAAATTCTCAAAAATAATAATGAAAAACAAAACAAAACATTTTTTGAAACACTATAAGCCATTTTTACTTTCACACGTACTCAAGTTCTTAAATATTATGTAACACAAGAATATTTATGAGTATGTAATGTACATTCTGTAATTTTTCAGCAATATGTCTGGATGGTACGTTCCACAAGTATGTGTTCAATACAGAAGGCAACTGCAACCGAGAAGCATTTGACGTTTTTCTAGATGTGTGTGGGGATGATGAATTCTAGCAGCTCGTGTCACTCGTGTGTATATTATGCGCAATATCACAGTTATTTACAACAATTTTACTAGAAAGGTGACATCACTTCACTTCTCTAGTCATCATTAATGTTTCTATATTATTTAAAAACATTTTTGCTTACTCAACAAAATACAATTTAATATTAAAATGTATAAATTATAGTTAAAAAGAAAAGTTGTTTTTTTATAATAAAAATAAAGTTGTAGGTCCAAGTAGGTTTTGATAGAATTTTTATGATTTTTTTATACCCATTTTTTAGTACATTGATAATTTTAATTGAATAATTTTTTATTTCAATGTTTAATTACTTTTGCTGGTGTGTTTGTCCTAATAAATAAATAATAATAATAATAATAATTGCCTTTTATGTGAAGTATTATAAGTTTGCTTCATGTTAATAAATTTTGAAATGAATATAAATGATTATAATGATGGCTCATGGTGTAAATAATTAACAATATTAATAGCTATGCATAACATAATATTCCTCATCTTACATTCTGGTCTTTTTGTTTTTATTTGAAAAAAATATAAATTCATGCAATTAGCTTGAAAATAAAAATAGTGTATTTATAAAATTGTTGTACATTATTAGATCTTTGAAAAAATTTAACTTTTTAAACATTTGTACATTTTGTTTTTTTTAAGTAAATGTGTAACATAACATACAACATTGTTTCATATTGTAATTATATTATACGTACTATTATAATATATGATAAACATTGCTGCATAAATAAAGCATTGTAATTGTATGTTTGCATGCAATAAATAGTTCATGTAAACTAAAACGAGGATAAATATAAACAAATTTTATAAAATTATTTAATTTTCTTTTGATTTTTTTATATGGTAACCTGGGTGTGTTTAATAATTTAATAATGAAAATAAAATGAAATAGCTTCTAAGATGGACAGTTTAGTATAATTCTGTACAGTACAGTACTGTATATTACATTACATGAGGCATTGGTTGTAGTTACAATTTTTATGGGAAAAGGAAATTTTAAAAATTTGTTTCTTCTAAATTTCTTGCAAGTTAATTATTAAAAATTTAATCTATAAATTTGCAGTTGAAAAGTAGTGATAAGATATACTTCTTCCCTCTCATAATAATTGAAAAAAAAAATGTAAGCACATTGCTTGATAGGCATGGTAATATGAAGTTGTCTTTAAGTGTTGTTAAATCATTTATACTTCATAACCATTGCTTTACAGAAGTCAGGTTCATACAGGGAAAAGGCATGTGAGCTACTTGAACTTACTGGGTGGGTAGTTAAAACGAAATTATTGAACGGTGAACGGCCACATGGGTCATCAACACGCACTCGACAACCAATAATTAACCACAATTAACTTATATAGCTAGGATGATCAGCTCAGTCACATAAATCCAAACTTGTGACGATTTATAGCTTAGTAAAAGATTTACGTTTATGTGTTTATGTCACAGTTTCTCCTCCAAATCAAGTTGTGAAAAGCGCATACGTGGTCTCGCGTTGCATAGCTTCTCATATAGCTATATAATATGCTATATGATGGCTATATGTATACCTAAAATTATAGATTTTGATTCAGAAAGGGTTTCGTTTAAAAAAATAATAATACAAGTGAAATAACTGTCTTCAAGAACCGATTTAACAAGGCATAGTTAGAAAGCAACTAATTTCAGGAACCAATTAATTTTTTTTGTATACAGTATTTCAGAGAAAACAAAAAACAAATTTCAAGGCTGCTATTGATCCTTATCACTTATTCTGTAAAAGTGCGTCGTCAAAACAGAACATATAACATATCTTTTGGTTGTGCTGAATCTTGCAACACTAATATTACTAATAAGGAGTGTCTAAGCGTATAATAATACGGCACATACAAGCTCAAAAGAACCTGCCACTTTTTATTATTTTTATTTTTTATGTTTTGTTGTTTTGTTGATTAAAAATAGAATTGAAGTTGTATCCTGCAGAGTATGCACCACGCGTAGCTTACATATGCAACTGGTTGCCTAGTTACATATCTTGCAGGCGCCGTGCATTTACATCAAAGTTTTAATAAAATTTATTGAACACTATTTATTGCATTGTTTGAAATTGTCACAATTAGTCTCAATCACAAGAAAAACAATCATATAATAATAATAAAAGTTCTGGTCTGAAAAAGTATAATAGTCTTTCTGATATACATACTTGTTAGAGAACCTAAATTCGTATTGACTTTTGAAAGGCCTGATAAAGGCACACACACACTTAATTATACACACAACACTCACATGCAAACACTCCGTTTCTCTTGGACTCTCTTTGCTGATGAAACTTATAAACATATATACGAGTTAACAAGATTTTTCATTAAACAATATAATAGTGAATATTATAGTGTTTATAAACAATCAAACTACTCCAACAAACCTCCGTGAATGATATAATTACTTTTCTCACTTATCAATCTCATGATTATGACCATGGGTCTTTAATTTTTTTTATTATAGGTACATATATTTGTTACTATATTTACTTTCTATAAATGAACATAAAAAGCAGAAGCTCGACTTTCAAATTTTAAAGAGGAAGAACAAAGAACCTTCTAACTATAATATTACTTACGTTATTAGTATAGTTTTAAATTGAGATGTACTGTACATTACATAAACATAACAAGCAACTTTATTTATGTTTACAGTAATCGTATGGTAACAAAAAAATAATGTTAAAAAATTTAAGGATAGAGTAAGAGGGATGTTAGGTTAGAGCAATGTAAACAAATGGAGCTGTTCACACATCATGTAATTTTCAAATACGTGAACGTCTCGATTCGTTTAAATTGTTGCAACTTAGTTTATCCGTCAAAGTTATCAAAGTTTATCGGTCGACGCAAGTCAAATTTATGCATCATGTGAATAATACTCGATGTGAATAAAATTTTACTATACTAATGCGTATTTGTGTAATACAAAGACTTTTTTTATAATCATGAATATTTTAAAATAAAATGATAAATTTAACTTACTATATGTCGTAAGAAATTTTACTTCTTTTTTTTTAAAAATTCTAAATTAAAAAAACAAAAACATTAATCGTGTTAAATGTAACGTTTTTTTTTTTTAATTATTATCTATTAAACACAGTAGTATTGTTCGTAAACCCTGTTTTCTTATTGCACCAAAAAATTCGCATTACATTAGAATATTATATAACCATCGTCATTTTAGGAACAGAGAACAGGGTTTACGAACAGCATTACACTGTGTGTACAACATACATCACATCTAAACATTCAATTGATAGATAAATGTAATGTAGAATGTATTTTTATCGTAAAATTTATCTGCTTGTTCAAAGTTAGAAATTAAGTATCACTATAATTGCTTTGTATTCATCATAAATCATAAAAGCTATGCAAATTTAACTATAATAAAATTGCTTTATTTATTTTGTTTGCTTGTTCTTGGATTGCACAATGTTCTCTATTTTATAAATATAATTAATGTAGTTTATAAAATATATAAACAAAATGATAAAACTTGATTGTCAAAACACGTCATATTTGAAGTCCATTTTTTATATAATATGGTAGGGCTCATATTATTTAACACCTCTGTAAATTTATATTATATTCATATTGTAATTAAAACCAAATGTTTTGAATTTAAATTCTATAAATTCTTTATTTGTGCCATATAGTACAGTCACGTGTCACTTTAATATAATACAATATTCAAAACGTTTATACTGTTTTTATTATTATTATTATTATTATTTTATTTTTATTTTTTTACTTTCTTTATACCTATATTTATTCTATATTTTTTTGTAGATGTTTAACCTTGGCAGATGCATTGTTTTTGTATACTGATTGTAGGAGAAAGAAATGAATAAAGAATTTTGAATTTTGAATTTTTTTTTTTGACCTATAAGTATTGTTCATAGGACGCGTAAATTTACACGTCGTATGAAAATCATTGATACAATTTTTTAAGTTATTACGTTATTTATTACCATACATACATTATGCAGTATAAGTATATTAACTATACGTTATTAATTGTAATAGTTATTAAAAAATATGACTAAAACTGTAAAAATTATTTAAAATCATTTATTTCATTTCTTTCTCCTACAATCAGTATACAAATACAATGCATCTGCCAAGGTTCACTATATATATATATATATATATATATATATATATATATATATATATATATAAATATATATATATATATATATATATATATATATAATGTTATTATTATATTCATTATATATACAGTATATCTCAAGAAAATTGTGTATTTTGTTATTATAAAGCAAACAGTGGTAGAGTGGAATTAAATTACAATTAAAAGAAGTGGTTTATTTTATGAGATAATTAGATTTAGTAAATTGTTAACATGCGACATTATACTGTAAAGCGTTGATAATGTTGATGCAAATAAAATGTGTCCAAAATTTTTTTTTTATTTACAATATTTTGTAAAAAAAAAAAAAAAAAAAAAAAAAAAAAAACTTAAATTAATTTTTTATTTTTAATTACATATAATTTTAATTATTAATATATATATATATATATATATATATATATATATATATATATATATATATATATATATAGCATGAAATTGAGTGATTATTCAAAAGTCTGCAACGAAGCGTGGTTTGACGAGCGCTCTGAATGGTCGTGGAGCAAGGGTGAAGCCTCCCACAACCTCCAGCGAGGGTGGATCTTCTCCTAAAGGAACGAGCAAGGAGAAACGCTGCATGATTGCAGTGAAGAACAGGAACAAGTTGTTCCTTGCAAGAGATTCACCGAGACATTGACGTTTGCCTGATAAATATGAATAAATTTGCAATTTAATATTTTGTATATACATCATACTGTAATCAAAAGTCGACAATTAATTCTTTCCTTACCTGCTCCGAACGGCAAGAGTGCTTCTGAACGTAGTAGTTTACCATCGTTAGAGATAAATCGCTCTGGTCTGAATACTTCAGGGTCACCCCAAATTTTAGGATCCATATGAATGTATGCCAAATTCAGGAGGACTCGTGCGTTCTGTGAAAATTTTCATTGCAGTAACTTATTTGTACTTTTAAAATATATCAAAAAAAAAAAAAAAAAAAAAAAGTAATAATAATAATGAATATGTGTAGATATTTATTTATGTTTACTAGCCTTTGGAATTACGTATCCTCTAAAATCAATGTCTTTTCTTGCAAGCAGAGGTGCATGAGGTACAGCAAGAGGAACTACGGAGCTCCAGCGTAAGGCCTCGAGTAGTGTTGCTTCCGTGTACACCAATCTAAAGATATAGTTTATATTTAAAAAAAAAAAAAAAAAAACAACTTGTAATATAGTGCATTTTGCGGAATGTAACATGGAGCTTTTCAAAAAATTAAAATTATTTGTTATTATGTTATCATTTGCATAAAAAAATAGTATGTTCACAGACTTTTTTTTTTTTTTTTTTTTTTTCACATTTGGAAATAATAGTAATGAAACTGGCAGTAGCTTTTCTATAGTCCTATAATAAGGTTTATTTTTAAAGCATGACATTACTAACCTAGCTCGATCTTCCAGACAAGGCAATCTGTCACGTCCCACAACGCGATCAATCTCCACTTGCAGCTTTTCCTGTACGTGCGGGAATCGAACCATGTACACCAGAGCGAATGTCACTGAATTGAACGTAGTATCCGTGCCAGCACTAAATAGATTTCGACACACGGCGAGTAGCTGCTTCTCTGGAGAATTAGAAAAGAATTAAATAATATGATGAGATTACGTTCAGATTTCAGATTACATTTTTAAATTCAATAATCTATATATTTTATACATACCTGAATAATATGAATTTGGGTTTGATTCTTGTTTTAACATTTCTGTCAAGTAAATATCAAGAAAATCACGTGGGTTTTCAGTATCCAAACTTTCTCTGTGACTTTTTATATCTTCCTATAAGTTGGGAAATAATAATTTCAGTAATTAAAACATACATCACTCACTCGCTCATCAAAACTAAATTGTAAGTTTGTTGATGAAAATGAATTTAGGCTATAAGTATTTGCACTCTTAAAAATACGTTAATTAAATAAATATTCATGAAAATTTTACCTGAACAAATTTATTTATTTGCTCTCTTGTTCTTCTAAATGTCTTTAAATGTGTAAATTGAGGAAATAATTTTGCAAACCAAGGAAAGCTGCTGGCAGTCCCGCCAGCCGCGGTTGCTTCCCCCGTCACCATTTTTACCATATTGATGAGACGTCGCAAGCGTTCATCTGAGTGAGAATATCTTTGTCCTGAGAAATCACAAGAGGTAATACGTGAGGTAATTTTCAGTTTTGATTTTTTTCTTCTTTCTATTACTATATAATATATCACATTGAAAATATTGTTCATTAAAAAAAATCACTATAAAAATTAGTTTTAGAACTGATGAAATTCATAATCGATATTTTTGTAATCTCATGCATATCATAGATTTTAATACTGATAACTACATACCAATACTAACTAACTAAAATATATATTATTGGTGATGTACCAAATGTGAATATGCCTATAAATTGACAAAAGGTTGTTTTATGTTTAAAGAATTATTTAATTGAATTTTCCCAATTATTATGATAAATATTGTTTAATTAATAATCCCTGAAGAAATGTGACCTGCAATGATGTGCCAAAGAACGTTGATACCCGAGGTTCCCAAGACCTCGTGTAATTCGACAGACTGCGACCACGAGGGGCCTGCCATGTTGGAGATCTCTGATAATAAAGTTACCACCTTTGCAAACAATCGAAAGAAAGTGTTATATATTTTACATGTATATGCAGTAAGCTATATCAGTTAGTACCACATAAAACTATATTATTATGTATATATTTGCCATATGAGTATGACAAAATAGTAAAATTTTATGTCATGTATCAGTATCTAAATTATTCATACATCCAGGCTAGAGTACTCTAGAAGCCTCTAGAAGGGGGTTTCTAGAGTACTCTAATCCAGGCTTAATTATTATTTTTAAATATATTGAATAATAATAAATACCTCTTCATGTATGATGCTTTCCATACTCTTTTTTCCAAAACCCAAATCCCTCAAATGACGTAAGACAAATCTTCTTTGTTCTCGCCACAGGTCACCTTGACTAAATATTATACCTAAAAAAAAGAGGACCCAACAAGTTTTTAATAAAATACATTCACAACTTTTTAAAATATTTTATGTAAATTATATATTATAATAATTAATACCTATGTTTATATCTTTCTCGGCATATGAGATGGGTCTTCCACTGAGTTCTTCTCGAGCACTGGCTTCTTTTATTGCTTCCACACCGGATAAAACCACAATCGGTTGAGAACCAAGGAAGATTCCTGATATATCACCATATCTGCATATAAAATTTCAAATTTAGTATTGCAAGGAGCTTGAAAAATGTAAAACATATAATATATATATATATATATATATATATATATATATATATATATATATATATATATATATATATATATAATATATAGATTGTAGTATTTGTAGTGCAGTACGTGTATACATAGTATGTAATCGAGGTTGAAGTAAAATTATTGTTTTATACCTGTTTGCCAGACGTGCGGTCTCGTGAACCAAAAGGTCTTTGGACATTTCTAAAATATTTCCAATCACAGGCCATCGTGGTGGACCTTCGAGGAATTGACAATAAGAAACACACGAATCGAACAAGAGATTTTTATTATTATTAGTAATTTTTGCATAAATAGTGGTCACAACATCTAGTCTATATAATAGCACATAATTATAATGGCACGCTATAATAGGAAGTGAGATATTTTTACATTCACTAAGTAATAAACTAATAAATAACTATTCTATTATCTATTCTATAGTATAATTTTAATACATGTATTTTAATTATATCATTTTCATCCTATGAAAATATAATTTGAAAACATTTTTGCATGAACCTTGTATTATATAAATAAAATAACTTTTATAACTGGTAATACTCACCTGGTGGAAATTTTGCTGGTTTTGAAGAAAGCTTCCATAGCAATAATACAATTATTACCACGATTAGAAGAAAAACTATCATTTTGGTAACTTTTATTTATATATCTAGTTGCGCATATAATGAGGAAGACTAAAAAAAACTAATATTAATAAATTTTAAAAAATAGGGGGGTTAATTTTAATACATATTCTAAAATTGGACATCGTTTCTAAATCAATATATTATGCTCAAAAAAAAAATATATATATATATATATATAAATATATATATATATATATATATATATATATATATATATATATATATATATATATATATATATATATATATATATATATATATATATATATATATATATATATATATATATATATATATATATATATATATATATATATATATATATATATATATTATATTTTTATTATTATTATGTTTTTTTTTACAATACTACCTATAGTTGGAATTTTGGTGAAATAAGATGTGTTTGTATAAAATATATTAAATTAGATATAATAAAGTTTATCAAAATAAGTTTTGTGGTTTTTATTTATAAGAATAAATTCAAATGAAAATATTGCAACCTAATTATCATTAATTGAAATATTTCATGTCAATATATATAACAATTTTAATTATATTTTATCAAAAAAGTAGAATTATTTCCTGCGTATAAGATTGAACACAATATCTATTATGTATAATTATAAATAATAATAATAAAAAAACTGTATTCCATTTTTGAATAATGATAATTTACTGATAGTAAATGATTATTACAATATATATACACTAAAAATTAGAAGTGACAACACATTTGGTTTTAACTCTCAAAAGGATGATTGAACTTTTTCTCTGCAACAACCTTCCTCGTCAACTCTGTTCGAAGAAAGTTAACACACTGCGAAGGCTATAGAGTGAGTAACGTATTATTTTATATGTATGGTATATCAATAAAATATGATCATATGAGAACTGCGTTCTTATTGTTATAGCATGATAAACAAAAGAATGCAAGTGACTTGCATGTGTTTGTTTGTTCATAAATTCTCGTACATATAAATAGGGTAATCAAACTTGTGGAAAAACAATATAACAACCATTGATAACAAACTTGCATCAGATTTTGTAAATATTTATCGTTAGTCAAGTACGTTACAAAAATTCATAACTCATTGCATTGTAAATAAATGGCCGCAATTTATAATTATACGGTTCCATTAGAATAAAAATATAAAATTGGCAAAATTGCAGATATTAAAAGTTTATACCATATACTGTACCACGATTTTGATAATATATTTTACCTTTTAAATTTTTTGGCAATATATAACCTAGACTAAAATGCATTTGATTGTGTTTTGTATGTTGGATGAAAGAAATGAATAAAAGAATTTTGAATACTTGTTTTTCCCATAAGAATCCAAGGCCCATTTGAAGAATTTTTTAATGGTAAAATAATATATATATAATCAGTTCAATTATCATACTATCGTGTGCACAACAAAAGTTAAATTATATTCCATGCTATATATATATATATATAAAATAATAATAATAATAATAAAATTGATTTTTCATTGTTTTTTTTCCATTGTGATATAAATATTCTTTTTGATATGAGAGACAACAATACGAATGATAAATCGAAGAAATATGACATGGAAAAATATTTTAAACACGACACAGTGTGTATAATATTAAAAAATGCATGGAACGAAATGAGTATATATAAGTATATTAATTATTATTAACGTAGATTTAAGAGAAGTGTGTGTGTGTGTGTGTATATAAATATATAATATTATATATTTATATTTTTATATATAATATATATATTATAATATATTTATATATATATGATTGAATAATTTCAATATTATATTATATATTCATTTTGATCATAAAGTTACATTCTCATGAAATATAATATTAATATTATATATCCTAATTATAATACATGGAACGAAATGAGTAATTATATAATTAACGTATGGATTATATAGAGAATGACATAGAGAGACATTATATATATAGAGAATAGACTATGACACGCTATAGCGGGTAATATATCATGCAAACTTCTCATAAATAAATAGCATGAAAGATGTGTATATTTTAATTATATAGCGTTATACAGTAGATCTGGTGTAAAATTTGCAAAACGCGGCGCACTCAACAGTTTTTCCATTCTAATGTTATTTACTTCTCAGCTATGATATCGAAGAACAAAAGCTAAAAAAAATGAGTGCATAAAACCATTCAATTTACGTAATAATAAGTAATAAAAGATAAAAACGATAGAAAACTTAGATACCGCCATGATGTCGAGGTACACGATGATGCAATGACGTGTACTGGACGTGTAGACAAAAAACTAAAAGTTTTAAAAGTATTTTTCTCGCGCGAAAATTCAATAGATGGCGGTAGCATGCAGACGTACTTTTGATCACGTGACTTAAATTTTTCAAATTTTGTTGGAAACAGAGGGGAAGAAGTGGCACGTGTGTTGTCGTTGTAGAATAGCTGGGACCTCTGGCTGGGACTTTTTAGTAATTTATTATAATTTCACTCAGTTTCAGTGTTTGGTTGAGTTGCTATAACACGTTGATAAAAGGAGTGTATCGGTTGAAAATAAAAGTAAGTCTTACAAACAAAAAAACATGTCAATAAATACATCAACTAGACCTCGAAAACGTCAATTCATGGAAGAGGGCGGCGGTTCGACTAAATGCCCATCATCAACTCAAGCGAATAACATGAGTGACAATGACAGAGTAAATTTCTTAAGCACTTTTCAGAGTAAGTAATCAAACTATTATTAAAGTTTTCGTAATATTATGAACACATGTATGCAAATAACTATGTATGATGTATCATGATGTATATCATGATATACTGCATCATGTATGTATGTAATATAACATTAAATTCGTAAATATGTACCGGTACAACTACATATTATTATCATTATACGTGTATGTATGTATGTATAATATCAAGCAGAGTGCGTTAAATTTGTAACTGTAAAGCAAAAAGAGTTTATATGCACACCACACTGCCATATACATATGTCATATAAACTTGAATTATGTTATAACATAATGTACAAAAGTTTAAGAACCATTAACAACGGGTCGGCAGAGGCGGTCGCATCGTGTTCTCATTAAAAGATAACATATATTACACATGTAAGTGCAAAATGCTGTTCGTAAACCCTTTTTTCTTGCATCAAAAAATGCGCATTCCATTTGATTAACTAAAGTTGATCGTCATTTTAGGAGCCATATATGGGGATAATTATTATTATTTTGCATAAAAGGTATACATACATATTATATGTTTTTTGTTTTTGTTTGGTATGATCTACGATCTACGGTATTGATGGTATTGATCTGTATATGCATGCATATAATCTACACTGGCGTTGCAGGATTTTGTGACGGAGTGGGGGGGGGGGGGGGTCAAGGCTAACACTCCATTAATGGGGGGGGGGGGGGTGCGGGAGGATCCCCCGATTATTATTATTATTTTTTTTTTTGAAATTTGAGTTAGAAAATACACAATTTGGTGCGATATTTCTAGTCATTTTCTTTGTTTTTATCTTTTATTTTTTTGGGTTTGCATTTTTTTCCTTTAACGTATAACAACATTATAACAGCAGAAAATAAGAATTAATCCTAATTTTTAAAATCAGTCATCTAAATTTATTCTTAAAAACTAAAAATCTTTTGATTAATAATAATGAAGAATTTCCAAGATTTGTGAACGTTCAAAAGCCAAGCAAATATTAAATATAATTTAATCATTAATATTTGCTTATGGCTTTTTGTAACGCTCACAAAGCTTGAAAATTCTTCATTATTAATCGAAAGGTTTTTAGTTTCAAGAATAAATTAAGATGACGGATTTAAAAAATTATAATGATTTTTATTTTCTGCTCATTATCATTATATTTACTATATTTTTTTTAATTTTATCGCTTTTTTTAACGAATGAGGCCCAACGAAAGCCAAATTTAGTAGCAGACATTAAAATTTTTATTTTGTTTTACACATAAATAAAAATTTTGGCAGCACAAAATTTAAAGATTGATTAAAAAAAAAAGAAAGCATAATTCATATTTTTTGAATGTACACTCCCCCGAGATAAATCTGACCGGTTGCGTTAAAGTCTCCTCATATATTTAACATTTGGAGATATGAACGCTGCGGTCAGATTTATCTGGGGGGAGTGTACAAGGATTAGGCTAATTGTTACACAATAGCAGATTTGCAAAAATGAGTTTTGAGAAATAAACAGACTCAGAAACCAACAATACTATCGAAGTGATAGCAGATGACTTTGTGTTATGTCTTGATTTAAAGCTTAATTTATTGTGGGGGAATCAAGCATACTGGAATTAGAAAAGTTTCTTCATGTACTGAAATTTTACTGTGGCCTTTATACAACCTGACATATCTTTATAAGCTTTTGTTTACCTGATATGAAGGCATTTGGATGACGATTAAATAAAAATAATTTGTTAAAATTCAGGAAAACAAAAGCTCTCAGTAAAATTTTCAGTGTCAGGAAATTTTTTAACTATAGTTATAGGTGCTTCATTCCCTCATAAGAAAGCACTGTTAAAACAAGACAGGAACACAAAATCGTCTGCTAGCACTTTGTTAGTATTTTGTGCTCTGTCTTTTTCTTTCTTTTTCTTTCTTTCTTTCTTTTTCTTTTTCTTTTTCTTTTTTTTTTTTTCTTCCCCTCCCCACCACTAAACCCCTTACAAGTTGTCTACCTATTCCTTATTCATTTTATACGTCTTAAATTTACACAATTTATTTGAAAGATATATGATAAACTTCTACTTCTAATATTTTTTTCTGCTGTAATATTTTGTTTATAAACAAAAATGTAAATTGCAATAAAAAAAATATATAGTTTTTTTTTTTTTTTTTTTCAGTGGATAAAACTGCGAGTTATACAGTACCTATATATTCTAAAGATAAATGTACAGTACTGTATATAGTCATTTAACTTGAAATTTAAGTATAAGAGTAATAGTATGACAGTTCGATCAGTTTTATATTTTAATTATCAAAACTTTTTGCTCTAATAAAAGATTAAAACGAGTGGGAAAAGATTTCTTTGTTAACATAAAATATTTGACCTTATCTCACATGTTACAATATAACACAAGATATAATAACATATAGAAACAACGGGTATGCCTATATAGGTATATAAAATAAAAGAGAGGGGTAACTCTCATTTTAGCTATACACAGATTTTTTTTTTTTTTTTTTTTTAATAACTGATGAAATTTCATATCTTCAAAACTTTAAGAGCTTATTAATGAGATATCAGTTCCAACAAAAAATTAACTTCAGAATTTTTTTAATTATCCCCGTAAATACACTACCTTAATCTATATGTATATAATATTTAAAATACATACACCTAATTAATGCATATTGTACTATACTTATATAATATATTATTATATCTTTATAATGATTTTATATTGTCCTATGAAATTTGAGCAGTGCGAGGTTCAACGTTAACTGACTGTTTCTGTATTTGCTTCTGCTTTCAGAATCTACTCAAATTTATGAAAATTTGAAACTTCGTAGTACTCTCTCTGTAAGTATGGACACATTATCATTTAAATTCACCTTATTTTTGGCATATAAAACATATATATTATGCAGTTTTCATGCATGAAGATCATTAAAATTTTCATGGTCTTAATTAACTTTTGCTAAAATAAAGGAATGAGGTGCTATATAATATTTTTTTAATATTGTTTATTTTTTAGCCTCTCTTTCTGCCTCGTACCCTGCACTACTTGAAACATCGTATGTCACGCAGCAACAAATCACGTGCCAACTTCAAAATTGCAGAAATGTTGGAGAGAATTGTGAAGGCAAAACAAGATGAACCAACACCTGCTACCCCTGTTACTCGTACATCTGAATTTTTAAAATTGTGCATCTCTGGTTATGTGGACCCTTTTGGTATGTCGTGATAACAAAGTATATCAATTAATGTTGTAGCAAAAAAATATGCGTATCTTGATTTTTATCACTTACCGGTACGTGAAGCAAAATGTGTAACTCGTTTCCGAATGTAATCTAGATGGCGCTCGCTGACATTGTGAGTTAATTGCTTCCCGTGACAAAAAAAAACAAGATACAGACTATAGATAACGGGATACACATATTTTCCACTTAAATATCAATATAGTACAGCAAACTTTGCAGCATTACTTTTGGTTTTATTTTATACAATATTATTGTACTTGTATTACAATTATTTGATAAAAAATAATGGTTTATTATGCTATAATTAAGTAAATTGTACAGTATGATATATTACACCATTATATTGTAAATGCAGTTTATTAAAAATTATCTGACTAAAATTGTATTACAGAAAACTATTCAAGAAAATGAGTACTTAATTGTAATTCTCTTTACAGATAATGCACAAGATTTTGTGGAAGTTTCGGTGATTGTCAAGAAAAATCTTTACAGGAAAAGAAATGATGTAAAGGCAGTTTCAGAAGAGGTACATAATTAAACAAGTATATATTTGTAGTAGACTTATTATATCCACGACTGAATTTGGTAATACCATTTAAATAATTGCGCCAATGTTCAATATTATTCTAATAAGAAAAACATTATAGTGGCGTTAATCTTTGTCAATAGAAGACTTGCAACAGAAAGATCTGATCTGAGAAAATTAGAAACTCGGAGCCCAACAATACGAAATAAAATGCTAGCAGGTGACTTTATTTTCCTGTCAAAAAAAAAAAAAACAAAAAAAAAACAAACAAACAAACAAACAAACTAGAGTTATAGCTTTTTCATTCCCCTATAAGAAACCATGTTATCAAGACAGGAATACAAAAAAATCGTCCGCTATAGCACATTATTAGTATTGTTGAGATCTGATTTTGTTTATTTTCTTGACACTATAAACCCCCTTCTTTTGCAAATCTTTAATTCTATATTACTATAGTGTATTAATGAACATCACTTAATATTATTTTTTTCTACTATTCCCTTACTCAAAATATATTGCAAAAAATATTTATTTTTGCATCATTTAGAGGTTGTTCTTATTTATACTAAATAAAACACACTCGCACATATTTATTACAATCGTATTGTAAGTCTATTGTGTAGTCTATAATCTATAGTGTGCACTTAATTACTGTGAAATTATCATCTTTATTTGCAGTTTGAAGTGTGTACTGTGAAAGTACCTAGAAACCCAGAGGATGGAGTCAAAAAGCCACAACCTGCTACTGCTTTGATACCTACACGTTTGTTGAAGTTTGATATCACTGTCAAATCTTACACCCTCAAGTTCATTGTCAAATGTATTACTCCAGAAGGTGATTATACTGTACAATAAAAATTATAAATATATAATAGAGATTAATTAATGTATGTTCAAAGAAACAGTAGTTTAAGCTTTTTAAAAATTACGTTTTTTTGTGTTCCGAATTCCGAAACATGAAACAATGGCTATAAGCCTATACTGCTTTTTATTTTATTATTCTTAATTTTTCTAAGGGAAGGTTTCTGCAGGTTTACAAACAAGCTTAATAACTTTTTAAAGTGACAATTTTTTTTATTTAAAATTAACAAATGTTGTGGGCATTATTAGTATAAAAAGTATAAAATAGACCCCCGCTGTAGTTAAATAAATAAGTCTCCAAAGTAAGCTATTCTATGTTAATTGCTTAAAAATAACACTAACTGCCACATGCACACCTCCTTTTACCCCACAGATGCCAATAGATGATCTACAACATTGTAGTGATGAAAAAGGAATTGCTCTATTTTGTTGGCTTAATACATCACATATGTCTATTTTTCTTTATATAAAAATTTCAAGCCTTATTAGCGCAGCAAAGTTTTATTATTTTATTATTTATTGAAAAACACTAATAAAATGTTAATGTTAAGAATATAGGAAATTATTATCCTTTCCCGCACTGCCTGTAATTAGCGAGCATATATTTACCGGCAAGCCCCATTGCTATATAATGCTGTTGGCTATATTTCACACTCACACGTTTTTGCTAGTTGTGAGACAGCGGATGCTAGTTAAACATATTTTATAGGTTTGAATGCTGTTGGTATGAGTTTTCTCAGAAGTATGTGTGGTAAAACAAGATTAGATAGGGTAAGGAATACTTGGGTGTTGGAGAAATGTGGAGTAAAAGAAACTGTGACTGAGAAGTATGAGAACAGTGTATTACGGTGGTTTGGTCATGTTGAGAGAATGGGTGATGAAAGAATAGCAAAGCAGGTATTTCATAGTAGAGTGGATGGAAGGAGAGATAGAGGCAGGCCTAAAACATCATGGTCTGAGGTGGTTGGAAAATGTTTGAAAAATAAGAATGTACGCAGTATAAAATGCAAAAGGAAATGTATGAAACAAGGTATGAGACTGGCGGAAGCAAGTGAAGTATGTCAGGATAGGAAGTTGTGGAGGTCTATCACTGGGTCAGGATAAAACATCTGTGTTGTTGGCTTACCCCGAAAGGGATTTATAGCGTCATGCGTCGTATGCGGTTTTATACCGTATGTATGGCATCACAGCAACTTTGATGCAATTCTTTCTTTCTTTCTTTCTTTCTTTCTTTCTTTCTTTCTTTCTTTCTTTCTTTCTTTCTTTCTTTCTTTCTTTCTTTCTTTCTTTCTTTCTTTCTTTCTTTCTTTCTTTCTTTCTTTCTTTCTTTCTTATAATATATAATATAGGGAGAGGAAAAAAAAGGGTGACTATATTAGATGACTATAATAACTATTTTATTAACAATTTTTGCAGCTAAAATGGTGCTGAGGTGCGAAGTTCCTTTGTGTGAGCTCAACAGCTGCTCACTGTTGGCTGGAGACTATACATTTTTACTTCAAAAGGTGCATGAGCAAGAAACAGGAGATCTCGTTAGTATGGAAAAAGAGGTACTACTAAAAATGTGCATACTGTTAGTGATTATAACTTGAAATGTAAAATTATTGGGGTATAATCAGTATGCGTTGCTCTTACCTTATTTTAGCATTATATTATGTTTTGTAGCGGGCATATATTAATTAGATATCGAGGTCTACGCGGCATTTTGGTACTACTGCAATCTCCTCGGGTGCAATTTTGACACATGAAATCTTCGTCACGTCTACTTATGGCACGCCTGTGCAGGTTAAGCATATAATGGTGTTTCAAAAGAGGAGCGCAGAGAATACAGATGTGTCAAAATTGCACCCGCGGAGATTACAGTATAGTACCAAAATGCCGCGTAGCCCTCGATATGCCATTTTGGCTGTATCCTTCTATCTTATTATCTTATATAACGACTTTACTGATACACAAATCGTTGTATAATTTTTGAAATGCAAAACTTAATAATGTTTACATCTTACAAACAGTTTTTTATATAAAGTTGCTTTGTTTGCTTAATTAAGCAAACAAAGCAACTCCCGAAAACGCGATCTCAAAATTTTAATGAATAACCCACTGAGAGCAAAAGCCGTTTAGCAACCCCAAACCTACGTCACAACTACAACTTGTTTTCACCCTAGTTTGATGCGAGCGTGAGTTACTCTTATTTTTGCTCTAGCTACTTATTGACGTAATATTTTACGTAAACGAAATGTTTTTACGGCTACAGATATGTAATAAAATAATTTATGCAAAGGTAAGAGTAATTCCAACTCGCGCCATGCTAGAGTGAGAGCAAGTTGTAACTGTGACATAGGTTTATGGTCGGATCGCTACACATTGCAGCTTTTGCTCTCAGCTCGTAATAACTTAATTTTTTATATCACTTTTTCGGGAGGTTTAATAACACAATGATCACTATTAAAAAAAGTCAATGTTGACTACCCCTTTATAAATAATGCATGAATATATTGGAAGAAAGCACAGAACAAATGGATCTGAGAATAAATGTTGGGAAAACTAAAGTAATGGTATTTGGTGGAGAAAAGGATGATGGAAATGAATTCACACTGAATGGAGAAAAGCTGGAAAGAGTGAAAGAGTTTGTATATTTGGGAAGATTATATCAAGAGAATGGAAGTATAGATGGGGAGATTGAGAGGAGAGTGGCGGCAGGTAGGAAAGTAGTTGGCAGCATGGCAGGATTGGCCAAGAGTGATGCTTTATCAAACAAAGCAAAACTTACAGTGTACAATTCTGTCTTACTCCCAACTATCTTATATGGTTCTGAATCATGGGTATGTCAGAGTAGGCATATGAGTAGGGTGAATGCTGTTGGTATGAGTTTTCTCAGAAGTATGTGTGGTAAAACAAGATTAGATAGGGTAAGGAATACTTGGGTGTTGGAGAAATGTGGAGTAAAAGAAACTGTGACTGAGAAGTATGAGAACAGTGTATTACGGTGGTTTGGTCATGTTGAGAGAATGGGTGATGAAAGAATAGCAAAGCAGGTATTTCATAGTAGAGTGGGTGGAAGGAGAGATAGAGGCAGGCCTAAAACATCATGGTCTGAGGTGGTTGGAAGATGTTTGAAAAATAAGAATGTACGCAGTATGAAATGCAAAAGGAAATGTATGAAACAAGGTATGAGACTGGCGGAAGCAAGTGAAGTATGTCAGGATAGGAAGTTGTGGAGGTCTATCACTGGGTCAGGATAAAACATCTGTGTTGTTGGCTTACCCCGAAAGGGATTTATAGCGTCATGATGTGTATGTGTGTATGTATGTATATAAATTGAGTATGGGTAGATTAAAAGTGGATTCTGCTGAGCTCAATTTTTACAATTGAGAATATTGCTTGTTTTTTGCTCTATATACCTTTATTTTGTCGTAAAAAATTATGTGGGATCTTAAATTGCATTAAAATTAATTTAAATCCTCATTAAGTGGAGATTTTGTACATCTCCATTTGACTTTATACTCTCTCTCTCTCTCTCTCTCTCATTTATTTTAAGTCTTCCTTGATCACACACAATATAAAATTTATTTCAGAATCATATTGAGGCATTGGATAAAGGGCCTAACTTGAAAGCACACATTTATTGGTCTTCCAGCAGTGAGAAGAAAGAAGCAAAGAAAGTCAAACCTATGATACAGATGAAGCAGACTGAAACATTGATGAAAGACCAGACTGAAACATTGATGATTGACCAAACTGAAAACAAGAAAGATAATGATGCTGAAACAACAGGTTTGTTATTTATAATTGCAATTCTATAGGCCTATGTATTTGTAAATGTTGTTTACCATTTTTATGTGAAAATATAAACATTTTATATTTTATAGGGCTGAAGATTGAGTTTGTATTTGTAAAGAACAGAAGATCTTATTGGCCTTGTGCTACAGAAGTGAAGAATCCATTGATGTGTCCATGGTGCAAAATCAATTGTGGAAATCTTTACTCCATGCTCATGCACCTCAATCTATGTCATCCCCGCTTAAGTTTTGTCTATAAGGTATTTTTTGTTTTTATGCAGATAAATATTTTTTATTAGTTATAAAAATTTTACAGGTACAATTTTAGGTCTATAATTTAAAGATCAAACCTTCATTTTCCTAGACCAAAAAAGCAGCGAGCTTATATAAAAACACCAACAGTGGGACATTTAATTGTTAAATAGAGAGATTCACAGTGAATAATAATTATTTGTTGTTATATTGTTTAATTATTTTCTTTTGTAGCCCAAAAGAGAAACGGAAATCCGCATTGAAGTTTCTTTGAATAAGTTTTACGATGGCTCGTATGTTGGTAATCATCGTGACCTGATTTCTCAACGTCCACAGCTGGGATTTGGAAGAAATGTGAGATACAGCTCAGTTTTCACTGAAGTAATTGTTGATCATCCTAAACACAAAATACCAAATCTTGCTCACTTCACTGAACCAATTCAAGCACATCAGACTTACATCAGAGGACATAAACGGTAAAAGTCTCTATAGCTCTTTAAATATTATGCAAGTTTCAATTTTTGTTTTGCAGTATGTTAACATATGGAAATTATTTGCAGGGTGTACTTCAATTCTGAAACAAATCTGCCATTGTCAGTAAGTGAGGACAAATCAGGAGGAGGAGGAGATATGGTCATTGAGAAACCACCAGAATGGATGTATAAGAGTGGTGATCTAGAAATAGATGAATTTGCAGATGTCAATGAGGGAGAAAAAGTCATTTTTAAAATGTGGAACCACCATGTTTTACAGCATAACTTTATTGCTGATGTTCAAATGAAAGAAGCGTGCTTTTCTTTTGTTGAAATCAAAGGACCAGAAATTATCAAGAAAAAATTGTATAAGAATTTTGTTTTACATATGACAAGTTTATTTGATTTTCAGTTAATTTCAGCTCATGATATGTACTCTGTTCTGCAATCTTTGCAACAGTTAGCAGCAAAAATGGAGGTAGAGTATGGACAGAATCTCAAACAAAAGATTCTGTCAAATAAGCATTTAAGAAAATCACTACGTACACCAAAACATCGTTCAGTGAAGACCGTGAAAGCTGAGCCTAAAGAAAATCAAGTTTCAGTGTGTGACATTGATGAAAAAACTGTATCAATGCCTCCACTAAAGAAAATCAAGCTTGAATTAGAGAAGCTAGATTTGAAGCCACATGAGACGGTGCTAGTAAAGATAGCTCATTCTGCACGACCTGACGTACAAAAGCTGAAGAGATCAAGCAGTGTTGGTGATTCAGTGAGGAGTGGTTCATCTGCTGCTGCTACAAACTCTCCAACATGGCAATCCAACTACATGATGTGGCTGTCTGTAGACAAAGAACAACTTGTGGTCTCTCCTGATCGTGCAAGAAGACAAACCCGTAATAACAGTTCCACTTAAGGTGCCTCTCCCCACCAAACTTTATTCTTTATTGTACCCTCTCCTCCCCCACACCATTATTGCTTTAAAGTCATAATGTAGTATTATATGATTTTACTAATTAACTGTGTTTCTGACGTTCTTATAGTGTGTATTTGAATATTTTTATTTAACATTGTCAATGTGTTTTTTTTTAACTTTTAATATACATAAGCAAACTTCATTTTATTTGTCTATCTAGCTATAAAGTGGAGAACAAATAGGGATTAAATGAACTATATCAGATGACTTTTTTTATTCAGAATTCTAATGTATATAGTTTCACAATTATAACCCATGGTTCTTCCTGTGCAAGACAACAAATTATAACCCACAATAATTTCACCTGGGCTACCCCCACCAAAACACCTTAGTCAACATTTTTCCCTCCCTCCACAATTAACACTGATTTTAAGTCTTAATATGATTACTTATAGATTGCTGAACTTTTATAAATATGTTTTCAGTTTATTTGGATCTTTACTTTTGAGTGTACACACCATGTGGTTTAAAAAGTTTGTCTGAAAGAGATAAGGAAAAATAGGGGGAACGGGAGATATATAATGATCTTACTGACAGGGACACTGTCACTGTGGTAGAGAAAAATTTCTAACCCTCAGGCAAAAAAAAAAAAAAAAAAAAAAAAAAAAAAAAAAAAAAAAAAAATATTTATGAGCCATTCTCATAAATTTATTTTCGGCCTGGGTTAGAAATTGTTCTCTACCACCGCGCCGGGTCCCTGTCAGTGTAAGATTTCTATATAATGATTAATTATATAAATTCTTTCCCATTCCCCAGTTTTTCCTATAATCTATATATTTATGTGTATTTGCGTCAACTCTGTTATTCGTATCTTTAATATTTTTTATTATATCAAAATTATTTTGTGGTTATATTGGATATATATTTCCATTCATAAGTAAAGTTTGCATATATGTATATTCTTTCATAAAAACTTGTATTGAAATATCACATTCATAAATAAATTCCTAAATAGAAATTTATTTTATTCTTTAATTATGATTTTACAAAAAAAAAAAATGAAAAAGTATGGACTTGGATTTACTATAATCCTGACCTGACATACAGATTGTTTTTATATCAATTATATGCCTGCAAATTATATAATATTAGATTATAGTAAATATTTATACAAAAATTATTACCCCTGTACCCCTGTAGTAACTTTTTTTTTTTTTTTTAAATTTTAGGAACAAAATTGTTGGCAATACTGTTCGTAAATCCCGAGTAAATCCTGTAAAAAATGCGCATTCCATATGAATGCTGTTCGTAAACCGTGTTCTTTGCTCCTAAAATGACAATCGCTTTTGGTTATTCAAATGATAATGCTGTTCGTAAACCCTGTTCTCTGCTCCTAAAATGACGATCGCCTCTGGTTATTTAAATGGAATGCGCATTTTTTGGTGCAAGAAAACAGGGTTTACGAACAACACTATGAATAACCAAAGGCGATCGTCATTTTAGAAGCAGAGAACAGGGTTTACGATTTACGAACATCATTACGCGTCGTTGGTTGGTGTGTTGGTCTGGGTGTTGGTGTTGGTACCCCTGCAATTTTGAAGATTGTTTTTGCTTTTGTTTTGCTTTGCTGGTTTTGCTCTTCATTTGCTGCAATTTGTTGTTGGTGATTGTGTATCGTATTTTGAGAGGTAAAAATAAAATTAGGTATAATAGGCATACGTTTATATAATAAATGTATAATTAAGAAAAGAAATACATCATTGATAACATAAATATTGCCTGATAAATGCACGTGTGCATCGCGGCATCGCGTGAATATCGTGATGGTCGCGACTCGCGATCGAACTTATCGGATGATATCGCGCGTGTATTATGTTCCTTCCTACACGTTCCTAATATATTGTTTCACTAGAAAGTATGATGTCGAGAGAAAAAATATATTTTAATATATATGTACATATTGCATGTATACAGCTCTGGCCAAAAGTTTGAGAACGATTTGCATAAGCATAGAGGCAACCCGCAGCCACACAACGTTCTCTTTTCTCTTCATGCGAGAAAACGCAGCGGCCATATATAGGGTCTATGCATTCATGTTAAAGTCGACGCCATGTTGGATAACTCAATAACATGGGTGGCATAGGAAAATAAATCATTTTGCCAGTTTAAAACCACTATGCAATATTTTTGAGAGCATTGATGGTGTAAATATGTTGAATTAGTATCTCAAGTATGTGAGAAAAATAACAATAACAAAAAAATGAACCGATTTCCCAAAGAAAATTGGCTTAAATGAAGTTTGTCCTATGCTGAGCAATGTTATTCACTACTCCAGTATGGCCTCCAAGCGCAATAAATATGACGTCATCCGCATACACCCTATACGATACGTACATAAGTCAAAACTCAAACCCGTTTGCCCGTTTCTAAAACCCCTGTCCCTATTCCTGGATACCTGCGATAATCTCGCGGGCTTAAATAAGCCCTGTATCCTGCGCCTGTATCTACAACAATCTACAATATTATTTAACGATGAGCGAACCTATAAAGTTAGGCTATATATTTATATCATATTTTGCTGCACAAAGGTTACATCTAATGTAAATATTTGAATGCACGGGGAATAGGGTAGAATAGGTAGAAATAGAATTACTGTATGTAATCCTCTGATCAATAAACTTATTTATAATGCATGCATTCATGTTAAAGTCGACGCCATGTTGGATAACTCAATAACATGGGTGGCATATATATAAGAAAATAAATCATTTTGAGAGTTTAAAACCACAATGCAATATTTTTGAAAGCATGTGATGCTGAAATATATGTTGAATTAGTATCTATCAAGTCAAGTATGTGAAAAAAAAAAAAATAACAAAATAGCAAAAAAGTTACCAATTTCCCAATAAAGAAAATTGGCTTAAAAAGCGCCCTTGTCAACTTACTTTTTATCATTTAGAATTATAGATTGATAATTACCATGCCTCATTATATCCATGAATTAGACACCAACACGATGATTTTGTATTTATTTTTATTTGTTTTCATTTTGACGGTTATTTCACATATCTGACGTCACTGTACCGATGGGGCAGTGATAGGGTAAAGAACTTGAGGGGGGGGCTTAAATTTATCACGTGACCAGAGCGGTGACTGTGATTGGCGACCATACATTGTGACGTCAGATACGTGATATAACAGTCAAAAAGAAAATAAATACAAAACGTGTTTTTGTCTAATTCTGGATAATAAGGTATGGTAATTATCAATCTAGTATTCTAAATGATAGAAAAGTAACTTGACATAAGGGCTTTAAATGAAGTTTGTCATATGCTGAGCAATGTTATATTCACTACTCCAGTATATGGCCTCCAAGCGCATTAAATATGACGTCATCCGGATACACCCTTGGATCATCCAATATCCGATTGAGGTCAAATTTTAGATTTTTCGGTCTCTATTAGTTTAAATATTTGGAGAACGCGTTATATACATAGTGGAACACTCGTTTGAGCTCTATATAGTTATAATATAATGTATATATATATATATATATATATATTTTTTTTTTTTAATTTTATTTATTAAACACATTGCGTGTACAACATACATCTAAACATTCAACTCATAAACATTACATATAATATCAAGATCAAATAACAGTATTATACATGTTGATCATTGCAGTGCCCTCGGCATAGTAGGCCATACTTAAATGTCTCCTAGAACATGTGAGGAGATGATACTGTTCACATGACATCCCACACAAGGAGCAGATACAATTATTATTACAAATGGCATTGTCATTATATGATAACATTTTATTACAACATATCAGCTACCAGTATATAGCCCAGGATAAATATAGTGTTTGAGACACATTATAATATGTAGCTGCAACGGGATAAAGGAACTCCACGTACCGCAACGAAATCATAAAATTTCACAACTATACACTTAAATGCATTACTAAAATTGAAAGTTATTCATTTTGTTTCGGTACGAACAAGCAATTTTTCACTTCTGATTGTACACATACCGGTATTATACTGATTTTATTTTGCTATTTAACTATTAATTATTAACACATTATTTAATTCACAGATTCACACTATTATTATATTACAGTATTTTATTTATTTTAAGCTTAATTTAAGTAGATTTAACTGTTAGTAAACCACAGAGAGGCTAATTAAAGCTGTAAATAATAGTTGCACAAAAGCTTTAATATAATGCTTTAAACTGTTTACAATTTGTTGTTATATTTTATGTAATACTTTTTCATGATGCACAGTTGATTTTTATAGATTTTAATTTTCAGAGATGATTGCCACAGATGAGGACTTGATTAAGAACATGAGAATGTCTACATCAACCAGGCAACTCTTAACCATACTTGACGTAAGTATTGACAACGATCAACTACGATGTTATATGTTTATGCAAGTAACAAACAAATTTGTTTTTGCTTGACAAGCTTTCTAAAATACTATTTACTGATAAGCGAACCCGAACTTGAATGGGACTTTACTCTGGTAGTGGAGCACTCTTGCCAATGGACTTATCGGCATATCGCGCGGGAAAAAGCTGTAAGGGTCGTCCCCTAATTTAAATAACTTAACGCTTATATAGGAGATTTTTTTTTTTGAGGAAATTACTGTCTACTGTACCCATTCATTGTGTGTTTAGCCATATATTATGGCTTATATTTTAATAATATGTATCCTCTATATATATATATATATATATATATATATAATTTTTTTAAATTTTCATTCTTTACCAATCGGGCAGAGTGATGTACGTATAGGAAGAGACAATTATGGGACACCTAATTTCCTATATTATATAGCTTGATGTAAAAGGAAAAATAAATAATAGTAATAAAAGAAGGGTACACTTTTACTACATGTACAGATTTGTCTTTATTGCCGACTTTTATTATTATTATTTATACTAATTTGTTTGATTGGTACCACATATGTACGTGATATGTCAAGGTATAGGGTAGGAGATTAAATGTAAGCTTCTTGGTGTGTAAGTGCCTGTAATATGAGTTTCCTATACTGTACTTCATTGTATACCTGCTGCAATAAGGATTTATTTATTTTTTAATTTTTTTTTTAATTTTTTTTATGACAAACACATTTATGGTATTGATTTTTTATCTCTTAAAAACTGTTTTACATATTTTAGGGACTGAGTGTATTGATCCAAGACCCTCAGCATGAGTTTAAAGCAAAAGTGACTGCTGCAATGGTAGCTTGGGAAAGAATAACATCTTTAGCTTCATCATCAGGGATATTGATTGATACAACGAAACTGTTTTCCATTATCAGGTATCTAATAAATTACAACTTTTTCTGTATTAATTTGCTTTTTATATGTCAACATTTTAAGATAGTAATGAATAAAGAACAGTTTTTTAAATGTAAAATTGACATATTAGCTATACTGTATTAATTAATGCATAAAGGAGTTTGATACTAGCTAATCACTTACCTTTTATTATTTCAGTGGTACAATGAGATTAGTATTGCATGATGATTGGGAAACAATGCCTGGAGTTATGAAAACAAAATTGGGGATAGAGCTGAAGAATTTCTTGGAGATAGTGAAGAACAACAAATATCAGGTGGCAAATCTTCAGACGCTGATAAATATGATAGACGATCCGTGGGGACATCCAGCATGGAAATCTATCCTTCAAAATATTGACTTGCCTGAAAGTGTCAAAGGCAAGTTTGCAATTCAGCTATTTATAATCTTGATCCCGCCTTGTCATTTTAATGCAAAAAAAAGCTTTAATTATAATGTATAATTTGATTGATTAAGAAAAATAAACCACCAAGGTTTGTAAAATATAAAGAAAATAATAGAGGAAACCAGCAAGGGTCTTCATTGCTGTAATGAAGAGTCCCATAGAGTTAGGTAAAAATCTGGCTAGATAGAGAATAAAAACTAATCCATATTGCATGGGCATAGCGTTTTGGCAATAAACTTCAAGAGTCGACGGAGTGTGTGCATCTATAAACTCTGAGAGTTGTGAGAGGAACTATGATTAATTATGACAATGTTATAGTGTTACATATATATATCGACTATCTTGAGTATAGTAAACAGCCGCCAGCATTGTTGTATTCAAATTTACATTGTAATATCACCACAGTACAAATTTGAAATAAAAATTAAGATCAACATCCTCGTAATGTGTACATATCGGACAATAAATGTGTCAAGTTTTAAATTTTTAATTGTAATTAAAGTTAAAAATCCTCGCGGCCGTTTACTATCCGTGATGATCGATATAGTGGTTCACCTTTTTAATTATATAATATGAAATGTTATCTTCTTTGTAATTATTTTCTTGTTGGGTTTAGAGTATAAGGAGCTATAGGCCAGACATGTTGTCCAGTCCTAAACCCTGCCCATTCAATTTTTTCCCCTATATACATTCAGATAAAATAGCTTGCCATAAATGGTTTATATCAATCTTGTTGCGAAAAAAAGGCCTATCTCGTTTTTTGTCAGTGGAAGCAAAAGGCCTATCTCTTATTTTGTCAGTGGAAGCAAAAGGCCTATCTCGTTCCCGAACGTTTTATGTAGATATGGCGCTCGAGATAGACCTTTTGCTTCCACTGACAAAATACGAGATAGGTCTTTGGCTTCCACTGACAAAATACGAGATAGGCCTTTAGCTTCCACTGACAAAAAACGAGATAACCCTTTTTTTCGCAACAAGATCGATATGTGCATATTTTTTTTTTCTTCTCTTTGATTTGCAATGTTTTATACTGGAACAGCAAAGTGCATGCATATTCTTAACATTTAATTTTTCTTTTAAATAAATGAGATACTGTAATAAAAAGGAAAATAAACCATCGTGGTTAGGTATAATAAATTTGAAAGAGAAGGATGGGAGAGACCAGCAAGGGCTTTACCAATTGCGGGCAAACAAAACCAACCTGGGCTTTTTGTATTCAGATGGCTTGTATCTCAAAATCTGTAAAGAAAACTTCCAAACTTTATGATACCATTTGAAAATTAATAGTAACGGCTACCTATGATAATTTTTTTTTTTAGAACTCATAACAATCAGATAAGAGACAAAATAATTACTGAAATTAACATGGGCTCTTATATGGGACTAAAATTTAAAAAAATCATAATTTAAAATGTAGCATGGTGCCCCCCCCCCCCCCCACCCCACACACACACCAAAAAACAAAACACATTTTTGAAAATACTTTATCCTAATGTATATTACTATATATTGTGCAAAATTTCAGCTTTTTCTTTCTTTACAACTTTTTAGTAAAATCCCGTAGTGGTATATATGTACTAGTTATCGGCAGGCTCTTTTTACGGTGTTAAGTGTTAAGTTTACGTGTTTCTAACTAGAACCAACCATATTAGAATTCCGTCTACTTGCCATACCACTGCTTAAAACTCTTTTATCAGTAGAGGGGGCCGAAATAAATAGGGGTGCCGATAACTGCGACAGTGTCGGTTTGGCTGCTTTTCTCAACAATATACTATAATATATATAGTAGTATATAGGAATTTCGACCTTAAGATCCTTAAGCTGCCGATAACTAGTCCTATTACCATGGATATACCTGATTTCCCGCTTTAATATACGTTAACATTCCCTTTATAATCATCCCCACTCCTATCCCCCTCATTACTCTCCCGATTCCTTATTCCTCTATTCCCTCCCTTATTTTTGCTCATCATCTCCTTCTACACTTCCCCCACTCACCACATGTGTATATACCACAATGCAACACCTGCAGTCATTATTCATAGTTTCTCTCTGAGTCGACTGTAAGGACTGATGAAGGCATAACACACCATCTCTCTTGGAGTCTTGGAGTTTATTGCCAAAATATTTCCAATGTGTTAGTTTTTTATATCTGTGCTAGCAAGATTTTCACCAAACTATATATCGATGATGTTGCGAACAATATGTGGCAAAATAAGGCTCTCAAAATAGTATATCGACGAAATCAAATAGTAACCTCGTATCTTAGATTTTGATGTTTTCAAGTTTACAATAGCACTGTAGCTCAGAAAAAAATTACAAAAAATTAACTTTTATTTTATCCTAAGGCTCATGTATTGCACATTACTTCAGCACAGTTTCAAACTTTTCCAGCTGATGGTGTCTTTGTAATTAACTAATTAGTAACAAAAAATGAATTTTTTTGTGTAATTTTGAAAACAATGATTTGAAAAGTGCATTTCCTCTGAAAGTACATGAGATAAAAATTTCAAACTCAAACAACCAATAAAGGAAATATTGATTATTCATGCCATGCATACAAAAAAAAATTGCAACCAACCCCTTTGCCAAAATATGCAAAAAACGTAACTTTGAAACTAAGGGTTTAGAAGCTGAAAATCAGTTTAGAGCCATAAATTTGTATTGGTAAAATGATTTGATACTTTTATTGAAATAACCTTAAAATAACCCGAAATTATGATGTAAAATTCTTGAGAGCGCCTAATAAATGCAGCCCGCAGCACAATCAGCCTGTAAAATGCAACCCAGAGTACATATACTTTTTAAATAAATATATATTTCCTCCCACAACTAACTTAACAAAATAATTTGAATGGTTTCATATTATTACACAATACACAATTCTACCCCTAAAGTGATTTTCAGCTTTAAAACCCTTGTAGTCACAAAGTTACGTTTTTTGCATATTTTGGCAAAGAGGGGTTGGTTGCAATTCTTTTTTGTATGCATGGCATGAATAATCAATATTTCCTTTATTGGTTGTTTGAGTTTGAAATTTTTATCTCATGTACTTTCAGAGGAAATGCACTTTTCAAATCATTGTTTTCAAAATTACACAAAAAAATTCATTTTTTGTTACTAATTAGTTAATTACAAAGACACCATCAGCTGGAAAAGTTTGAAACTGTGCTGAAGTAATGTGCAATACATGTGCCTTACGATAAAATAAAAGTTATTTTTTTGTAATTTTTTTCTGAGCTACAGTGCTATTGTAAACTTGAAAACATCAAAATCTGAGATACGAGGTTATAATTTGATTTCGTCGATATAATTTTCCATACAGGAAAAATACAATTGATCTATATAAAGAAACTAATAAACTAAATATAAATAGCATGAACATTGTGGCACTATGCACTTTAATATATAGGATAATTCATAACTTAATAAAAAATGATTTTGAAATTGTATATAATAATGAAATTCATAATATTACACAAGACAAGCTAAAGATATTCACATTGATTTCCAACGATCTAATATGGGACGAATGGCAATCTTAACCAAAGGTACTCATTTATATAATGATCTACCAGATCAAATAAAAAATAAAAATTATATAACCTTTAAAAATTTATTAAAAAACAATGTTTTCAAAAAACAGTAATAAATATGCTAAAAAAAAAAGAAGAAAAAAAAAAAAAAAAAAAGCATTTACTACTATTCAAATGGATAATAACTATTTTTTTTTATACAAATGTGTGAAAAGACAATCACCTAATCTTTCTTACCTTTTTTTATAATTTCTAACTATGATATTGCTTCGACACGAGCGAATAGCTCTCTGAAGTGGATTAATATATAATGACCTCAAAACTGTATAATATGTATTCTTTATGAGTTAAATAAAATAAAAAAATAAATAAAAAATAACTCATATTTTGTCAGGCGAAGCAAAATGTGTAACTCGTTTTTTGTCAAGAAGCAAAATATGTAAGTCGTTCCCGAACGTAATGGAGATGGCGCTCGACTTACGCATATTGCTTCGCGTGACAAAAAACGACTTACACATATTGCTTAGCGTGACAAAAAACGACTTACACATTTTGCTTCGCCTGACAAAATACGAGTTACACATATTGTTTGCAACATCATTGATATGGAACTCTCTTCACTATCTGGTAAGGCCCTTGCTGGTTTCTCCTAACCTTTTCTTTCAAATTTATCATATTTTAAATAGATGTATTACTTAAGAGTGCGCAGAACATTTTGATCATGTTGATTGTCTTCAATGTTACAGAGGAGCTGGTGGTGGGGACAAGCCTTGAACTTGTGTTGAGACTGGAAGTGCTGTTGACGTCAGGTCATGAAGACGCTGCTCTGGAGGTTGCGTCCTTGGCCATGCACAGCTTTGTTCAGTCATACTCAAACCTGGGCAATCGATGTTGTTCTCAACACAAAATTAAGATCATTGATTGGTACACACAACTTTTATACAAGAAACAACAGCACGATGTTTTTGAGAAGGTAAAGCTTTCAGTCATATAATTATAGTTTATTAATTTATTTGGTTAATAAAAAGTTATAAATAATCAAAAATTAAAAGGGTAAAATTTGTTCAGTCTACTATTCCTGATACTGTATTTTTGTTTCATTTATTTATTAATTATACTTCTGCGTTGAACATAAAAAAAGAAAAGAAATTATACTTAAGTAAACTTCACCATTGCCTTAAATTTAATTGTAGTGTCACTTTTTATTATTATACACACACAACTCAATGTGCTTTATTAATATTATTTATTTATTTAATTTTCCTTGGGCGATAATGTACATAAACTGATATAATATAAATTATGATATATTTAAAAAAAAAGAGAGGTCTCAAATCTTTCATTTTTGCATAGTCCACTACAAAGGTCCAATTTTCACTTGATCTTTCTCTCTCTCTCTAACTCTCTAGCTCTCTAGCTCTGGGAAAAAAATGCACCAAACAGGTAATTTTTTCTCCAGGTTAAAATTAATCAAGCATTAGACATTATAGCTGTGAGCACCCTTGATTTATAACTATTAGATATAAAATTGATATTTGAAGAAAATATTTTGAATGTATTGTTTTTATTTCAGGGCCTTCCTCTGCCTATACAAGACCCTCAGCTTGAGTACTTAGCCAAAGTGAGTGCTGCTTTGTTTGCTTGGGAAAGACAAAAGTACTTGCCTGCTTTCAATGACATGAATAAAATGCAGTCAATTATCAGGTAAATAAAATGAGAGCTTCACTTTATATTAAAATGATGTACAGCAGCTCTGGCCAAAAGTTCCCAAATGATTTGCATAGGCAATCTGCAAAGCACACGATGTTGTCTTTATGAGAAAATGCAGCGGCTGCTGCTGCCCCAGTCAGGAACTTTTGTCCAGAGCTGTACTTGTGCTAATTTGGTTTTTGAAGTACTGTAATCCAAACTAATAAAAATAATAACCCTATATAGTTTTTTTTTCCTTCGATCACTAAACAGAATTAAGTAGTGCCTTAAAGTTGCATGATGTTTCTATTTAGAGAGAGAGATTAAGGAAAATAAACCATCGCAATTAGGTATGATAAATTTGAAAGAAAAGGATAGGAGAAACCAGCATGAAGGGCCTTACTATAGTGAGAGAGTCCCATAGTTGAGTGAAAATCTTGCTAGCACAGTTTTCATGTCCTTGCTAAAAATTTATGTAGGCTACAATTATTAATTTTACAATAAGAATATATAGCCTAATATATTTTTGTTATTATTATTATTATTTAAGGTAAGTATATTATTATAGAAATTTCAATTAACTCATTATAATTTATAATTTATAATTATTGCACTAATATATGTTTTTTTTTTTTTTTTTTTTTTTTTTTTTTCTGAGATGACCCCCTTTGTTCCCCTTTCTCACTACATTTACTGGAATATACTAATATCTGAAATATTTATTAAATGTTCATATATATAATATTTTATAATGTTCTTGTGTTTCAGTGGTACAATGAGGTTGGTACTCCATGATTATTGGAAAACAGTGCCTGGAGTTCTAAAAAATAAACTGAATCAGCAGCTGAAACATTTCTCAAAGATTGTAGAGAACAACAAAAATCAAGCTGTGCTGCTCCTGGCATTGATGAAAATGATCAAGGATCCCTGGGGCCATCCAACATGGCAGTCCATCCTTAACAATGTCAACCTGTCTGACAGTGTTAATAAAGGCAAGTTTGATTTTTTAATCAACTTCTTTTTGTAGTATTGGATATTATGTTTGTAATTGTAGGAATAAATAAAATTATAAAAAATAGGCGTATTAGGAAAAAACCAACGCGGTTAGTATTAATAAGTTAAAAAAATATTTAGAAAATAGTTGGTAGAGATTAGAGCACGTTAAATTGAAAATTAATAAAACGCGAAAATTCTCTAATTTAAATAGTAAATTGGGACTAGGGATCAAATACTCTAGCTTGAGCTAGTTAAAAAGTAGACGTTAAAGGGATGGAGGTATAGTGTCAAAATAAAATACGATGTGCCTAGCATCTCACGTTCTCACACTACGTCAAAGACACAACATTATAAAACAGCATCAGACTTACTCTTTGCCTTAGACCGGTTTCATCCTTTACCTAGGACTCATCAGTAAGGCTCGGCAGAGAGCTCTGTACAGCTAGAGATGGCTCACACCACATCTGCTAACTGACTGAGCTGAGGAAGCAAGTGGCAGTCGCGTTTTTATACGCGATGCCCCCCGCAGCTGCACGCGCTGATTGGTTAAAATCGCGCGCGCAAACTCGGCTTGCTGTTTAAAACCTCTCGTCCTCACACTGTAATATAAAATCGTGTCTAAGAGGGGTGTAAGACAGGCAGCCAGCAAGCAATATGTGTCCTCCCTCACTTCCCAGAGTTCCCCAACTCTAGAAAGATCGCGAGAGCACTACGCCTACCGACTGCACAGTATCGTGATTCACGCTAGTTACATCGCTTTATATGTTGACACTGGGGTAGGAAAAGCAAAAAGATAATAGAGTAGGAGAGATAGAATAAATATTATGCGCTTTGGCATATAGTTTAATTAATTTAGTACGTGCTCTTATTGACGTTGGCAAGTAAAAGGGCCGAATAAAATAAAAATGAAAGAATATTATTTACAAAAGCTTAAAATTAAAAAAAAAAGATCGACTTGGCGATAATATGCGTATTAGGAAAAAACCATTGCGGTTAGTATTAATAAGTTAAAAAAATATTTAGAAAATAGTTGGTAGAGATTAGAGCACATTAAATTGAAAATTAATAAAACGCGAAAATTCTCTAATTTAAATAGTAAATTGGGACTAGGGATCAAATACTCTAGCTTGAGCTAGTTAAAAAGTAGACGTTAAAGGGATGGAGGTATAGTGTCAAAATAAAATACGATGTGCCTAGCATCTCACGTTCTCACACTACGTCAAAGACACAACATTATAAAACAGCATCAGACTTACTCTTTGCCTTAGACCGGTTTCGTCCTTTAATTACCTAGGACTCATCAGTAAGGCTCGGCAGAGAGCTCTGTACAGCTAGAGATGGCCACTTGCTTCCTCAGCTCAGTCAGTTAGCAGATGTGGTGTGAGCCATCTCTAGCTGTACAGAGCTCTCTGCCGAGCCTTACTGATGAGTCCTATAAGGTAATTAAAGGACGAAACCGGTCTAAGGCAAAGAGTAAGTCTGATGCTGTTTTATAATGTTGTGTCTTTGACGTAGTGTGAGAACGTGAGATGCTAGGCACATCGTATTTTATTTTGACACTATACCTCCATCCCTTTAACGTCTACTTTTTAACTAGCTCAAGCTAGAGTATTTGATCCCTAGTCCCAATTTACTATTTAAATTAGAGAATTTTCGCGTTTTATTAATTTTCAATTTAACGTGCTCTAATCTCTACCAACTATTTTCTAAATATTTTTTTTAACTTATTTATAAAAAATAGGATTTTTTTTTTTTTTTTTTTTATATGTCCTAAAATATATTTTAATTTTTAACACACATACTGCAATTGGAGTAATAATTATTTTACATTAAAAATAATAATTATTTTACATTAAAAATAATCAGTAAAAATATTTGATAGAAAAACACGTTGATAGCTGGGGGGGGGGGGGGGGGGGGAGGAATGGGAGATAGTAATGAGCTCTAATGAGCTCATTTCCCAATTTTTCCTAATCTGTGAGTTTTTCTATCAAATCTTTTTATTATCAATCATATATAGCATATAGGCACATTTTCCTTGACATTTATTTCATTATAAAATAGATATAAAATTGTGTAATACTGATGTTTTGCCTGATGTCTGTTAACAGAGGAGCTGGTGGTGGGGACGACAAGCCTTGAGCTTGTGTTGAGACTGGAAGTGTTGTTGATGTCAGGTCTTGAAGACGCTGCTCTGGAGGTTGCGTCCTTGGCCATGCACAGCTTTGTTCAGGCAAACTCAAACCTGGGCAAACAAAGCTCTTCTCAACACAAAATTCAGATCATTGATTGGTACACACAACTCTTATACAAGAAACAGCAACAAAAATACATTTTTGAGAAGGTTGGTTTGCATATATTTGTCATATAAAGAGATTTCTAAACATTTGTAATCTTTTAATAAAATTTTAATTTCTAACTGAGCTGGGAGGAGGAGGGGGTGGGGGTGGGGTATTAATCTCGATTTCAAAGAACTATACTTGCTACAGTCATGTACAGTAAAATAGTTGATATTATATATTTTCCAAACAACAAGACTTTAAAATAATATATTGTTGTTTCATTCTTAAATTTTAAAATGGAAAAGTTATATAATTCAAACTGCATGTATATAATTTTATAAGTTATTTGTTAAGTAGATAGGATCTATTGTGTGTTATTCAATATTAAATTTATGCACTGCATTTGTTTCTGAGTTTGTTTCATCTATAACATTTAATTTCTATTTCTCCAGGTACTGAAGTGTATTACATTTGACGAGGGAGTACAACTTGTGAAGAGGATCTCCAGTAAGAGCAAGGATGCTCTACTGAAAGACTGCAGTGCAAGTGACATTGCTTTACTTTGTGCTAGCAGTTTGCTGACTCACTCTATCTCAAAGTCCTCACTTCATATCAAGACACTTGCTGAACTTGCTTCTGTGTGGGCCTATTTGCACCAGAAAAAAGGAACTGGGGTAGGGACTGTGACTAAGAAAGTAGAAGAACTGCTCAAACAAGCTCAAAGCAGCCAACATGTGTATGCACTTTGCAGTATTTTGCAAGAACACAAGAAGGTAATTTGAATTAAGCTTTTAACTGAATTTTAAAACTTACAAGTTTTAATTCAATGGCGTGATTCCTTCCCCCCCCCCCACCCCCCCCCCCCCCCCATTATATTAAGGAATGAAAAAGAATAGTGCCAAATCCAATTGATTTTCTAAAGTAGATTAAGAATGCAGCTTAATTTTGAAGAGCAATTTATGGTTTATTAAAATTGATTAAAATTATGTAAATTTAATAATGTGCATCAATCTGGATCTATCCCAATATTGAAAATGGATTACAAAACTGCTTTTACATTTAAACACATGAATAAAAAAAGTAAAATAATAAAAGTGAGTTTTTTTTTTTTTTTTTTTTTTTTTTTTTTTTTTTTTTTTTGAAGGAGGGTGGACATGAAAGAAGAGGGAGTTTCCCTTGCAGTTTTGATCTGCCAGGAGATAAAATTTCTGATAACGGATTTTTTTTTTCTGAGGATTTATTTTGGTAGCAGTATAGTATATACTGCATACTCTGTATGCATACTGTATACTCTGTGAAATATAATAAAAGACAAGGAAAGGTAGCTTTCAGAGCACCACTACTACTTTCTACTCTATATTAATAAAAGTTTTTTCTCCATATTGATTATATAATAATTGAATTGATTTCAGGTATGTAAAGAGGTTTGTGGCAAATTTGTCGAGGAGGTGGTTTCCTGTCTTGGCGGAGACATCAACAAGCGGGAGAAACAGAAAGGTCAGAGTGCAACAGTCACAAGTGCAGACATTGCACTTTCTTATGGTTTCTCTCAATTAGCTAAACTATTTAGTGATGACAATATAATGTACCGAGAATGTTTGTTGTCATCGTTTTCTTTAAATCCTACAAAAGAAATGTATTCTCAACTTGTTAAAGTAGCAGGTGAAAAATATTTAAAGAAAGCTGATAACAAACAATCTTCAGAGAAAAATCAAAAACATAAAACTGTAAAAGACAGTAATAGAAGGAACAGTAAATTACAGGTTTCTGTTTCAAACATGAGTGTCAAGTCTTGTATTGACTTATCAAACATCATTAACAAAGTTCGTGTAGGCAGATTGAGTTGGTCAATGCCATGGCATGAACTGAGTGTTCTATGTCAAAGGTACTTCCTCCACCCTGAAGCTCGTCCCCTTACGTCAACACGTAATAAGAGAAGTCCCAGTAAGATTTCCACACCTAAACCAACAATAGCAACTGCAGCCAAAACTGATAAAAACTCTTCAATATCAAAAATAAAAGTAACCTCAAATTCAATAAATGACACTAGTTCTAGTAAATCTCAACCAACAAAAAAGATTAATGAAGATTTGCAGGTTCTTGTTGAATCTGTTTGTAAAAAGCTCATCATATCCGATGATATTGAACGTAAAAACATGTCTGTATTGGAACTCCCTAGTAATCTGGCTTTGCCATTCAACAAAAATAAGACCAATGGATCTACCGAGCAGAGTGTCAAAGAATTAGAAACTAAAATTAGTACCTTCTTAAATACAAAAAAAGTGACAGATCCAACAACAAGGACAGGTGAAAAAAAATTGGGATCAGAAACAGTAGGGGTTGCTGGCACTTCCAATGAAATACCTCAGAATGCAGACCTTTTGAGTTCTGTTAATTTATCCATTTCCCTACTTCCTGACTATGCCATCCCACTGGTGATGCAAACCAGAAGCAAGGCACTAAACAAAATTGATAACTAGACATGAAACAGAAAATGTCTCACTCAGTAAAGAATTATTTTAATATATTATTTGACCAGAGCATGCCTTCTCTCTCTCTCTCCCTCTAAATATTTTTAACTACTGAAATCTATTAATATTTTATTGTAAATGAATTTTATGATAAATTTTTATTAGTATCTAAAAATATAAGTATAACTGACAAATATTAATCGTAATAATAACTTCTTTAATCAGGTGTTATGTGAGGAGTTGACAGTCATATTTTACAAAAACTAGACCACTGTGTGTCAACACCATCTGAATCAAATGTAAACACTTTTCTTTATTGTCATTTTAATTAATAAAGAGGACTATACTATGAACTATAGCTGCCTGGTATTAAGTTTTTATCTGTTTAGATTAAAAATTCATTTACTCGCTCAATTTTTCTTAATTTAAAACTAGTGTTCTATTAAATCTTTTTTGTGTGTGAAATTAATTTTGTCCTTTATTATTAATTAATTTACATAATATACGATAAAAAGCTAAATTGTTTTATTTATTTTGACAGCTGTATATATACAATTGCTGCTTACTTATAATTAATTATTATAGGCTAATAAAAAGATTTGACAATAAATTAAAATAGGAAAATAATATAGATTTTATATTTTATAAATACATTGATATATATCCTTTATTTTACTTTTGTTTTCTTGTGATGAATATTCACCCTTGTCATTTCATTAATATATTTTACTATAAAAATATACTGCTGGAGAGTTACTCTCATTTCAGCTTCAATTTTTTCTATTTTTATGTATCAATTTGATCAATATGAAAACCCATATATTATTTTAATTATTATAATTATTGAACAAAAAGGTAAATTTATATTTATTTGACAACATAAAGATTTTATGAAATAGTATTTTTATGTAAATGTTTAAAAATAAAAAATAATAATAGGAACAGATACTTTGTTTATTGTTTTTATGATTCGATATGCTATAGCTTAATTTTTTTGAATATGCTCACTTGTTTAACTTTATAGAAAGTATAAGTAGGGCTTTATCTGATATTATAACATTTAACTGTAAGTTTGTCAGTGGTTCAGTTAAAGGAATACTCTGGAGGGTTGCAAACATTTTTATTCATACTCTGAAATGTAGACCTACCTCTAGAATTTGGATACCTTTTTGCTAAGTGTATTATTAAAAAATTATCAATAAAAAATTTCAATAATAATATAAGTTTTATTTGTGCATGCCAAATCAAAGTTTTTTTTTTTAATCAACTTTTTACTATATTCTGTAATATGTAAGATAACGCACGATTACTGTTCAATATGCAAATCAAAGAAAAGTCATAGATTATAATTAAAGCATATTACATGATATTGAAAGTTACATCACGCGAAAATCTTCAGTTAAAAAAAATATATATAAAAAGGGGACGTAAATTGCAAGCTCGAGGCTGCTAATGAGAGAGAGAGAAACTCTCTTTTTATCATTCTATGGTTATAGCTTGTTAAAAGTTTATTACTATTAGTGTGTAATACATTTGCTGTTATGATACGCTAATATTTGCAACAAAATGCTATCTCTAATATGTGTGACTAAACATTAGAAGCTTTACATATTTTTAGGCAGTAAAATAAGGAAAACCTCGCCTAATATAATCTATATTATGCCAAGTTAACATTAATCATTGCAGTCAATAATATAAATAAACCAAATTATTTGGTATAGCTGCATGTTGCATGTCTCTTAAAAATAATAAGTACTTTTTCATAGTATACTTTGGTCAGGCTCTATGGGTTGTTTGGCAAGTCTTAAATTCATATTATGAACTTTGAAAATGTCTCAAATTCAGAGATTGTCACAGGTGCTAGGTCACCAGTTACCATATTGCTCCTTTTTGTAATATATTAACAGTGATATAACAAAAGATTTCAGATTTATTATAAAAAAGGGGGGGGGGAATTGCTCAGTTTACTTACAATGTGTGTGAAATATAAAGGTATAAAAAAAGTTCTAGGTTGGTCTTTTCTTATGTATTTAATTTATAAAACAAACAAACTATTATTCAAGTATCCTGTTCGTTATGCAACTTGTTCAGCTTGCTTGTCAAGCGGGTGTTCTAACCTACACTCTGCAGGTAAATTTTAGAAGCAGTTTTAAATTTAAATTAACAAACATAAAGAAAACAGCAACTATAATAAAAATAATTATTAAAAAAATGAATATTGTGAATTCTTTATTATTACAAGCATTTAAATAAATAAAAAGAGCAAAATTGTACCATTATTTTATATTATATGTAAAAGTAATTTTTTGTACTAAGTTTGGTTAAAAATCTCTGAGAACGACACGTTTATGCGGTGGCGGCTCAAAGTCTCTCCAATGAGTCCAGGTATAACCCCAGTACTTAGGGTTGCTGTTGGGATCAAGAGGACGATTCCTGGCGCGCACCACGGTAGTGTTGTGTCTCTCTAAGGCAGCCTGCATCAAGATCAACACTGAAGGATATTTGCTCGCTAAGTTCACGCTCTCGCAAGGATCAGTCTCAATATCAAACAGGCATGTGTCTCCAAGTAAAGGGTGGCATAATGTCGTTTCATTCTCCTGAAAAAGAAATAATAACATAACATTTCGAATCACTTCATATAATTTTGGAATTTAAGAATTGTTTGTATCCTTCTTTGAGATTACATACATAGCAGTGGAAGTAAAATTCGAACATGTTTGAGAAATAAATAAAAAGTGAAAAAAAAAAAAAAAGTACCGCTTTACACGTGACTTCCGCATGACCTCTAAGTTCCAGAATCACGTGCTCTGGAGGAAGTGGACTTGAAGTGTTTGCCAATGCGCGCGCAACCTCGCTGTCTTGCACAGCTTTGATGTCATAATCACCCTCACGTCCTGAAGGCTCAATTACAAAGTCGTAATTACCATCGTAAATTGTGCCTAAAAATAAAATGTTGCATTCAAATTTTGTCACTCGCATTCAAGAAATTATATATATATATATATATATATATATATATATATATATATATATATATATATATATATATATATATATCGCACCGTGAAATAATTTCCATCTTCCAATTCTGAGAGCATTGATTCCTCGCTTGTTGTCAATGGCTAGAAGTAATTCTTTATACGTATATTTTTCAGGATCATTGAGTGCCTCCCAGATATTTTGTCCATCTAGATTAGCAGGCACGGAGACATTAATTGCAGTGAGCAGCGTGGGCAGCCAGTCCTGGATATGAGCAAGCTGCGTGGACACGCGAGGCGTGTTACTTAGTAAAGGACTCCATATCAAAGCTGCACCTCGCATTCCACCCTCCCACATCTGAAACAGCAAAGTTGATATATGTATAACTTTATTGATTATAGTTATTTATATCACCCAGTTCACCGTTATATATTATATGTTTTTTCACTCCTGTGATGTTTAAAAAGATATATATATCTTTAAAGAAAAGTAAATTTGCATACTGAATCTTTAGTGCCTCGGAGCGGCCAGTTGCTAGCTGCGTTGAGGTTGAAGCCACCTGCTGGTCCTCCGTTATCTGAACTGAAGATGATGATTGAGTTCTCCAGCATATCACGTGCTGCCAGAGCTGACGTGACGGCCCCCACGGACCGATCCAGCATCGTCAGCATTGCTGAAAATATAATTCTCTAGTCATTGTATTTTTCGTATTTTTTGTATTAAGTCAGTCGTATTTTTTATATTTCATCGTCAATAATTTTAATACATATTGGTACGCATACTTTCCCAGCGTTCAAGTCACTAATGCTATTTGTAAAACAGGTGGCTTATAGACAAATTACAATTATATCATTTGTTGTATTACATCATTACTCTAAAAAAAATCATTCTCGCACCCATATAACTTTCTTTCTTTCTTTCTTTCTTTTTCTTTTTCTTTTCTTTTTTTTTTTTTTTAATTATAATATGTAGACAAAATGTTGAAAAATATTTATTCATAATATTTTAGCATATATAATTTAAGAGACTTGAGAGAAAAAATCATAGTTAAAGTTTATTAGATAGAATAAAAATAATACTAATAAATCCATACTTGCGAACGTCCTGCGGTTAGGGTCCTTGATGTAGGCAAACTGTTCCATGATTTCCGGATCTGGCGGCGCTTGTAAAGGCAAGTAAGGATTTCCTGAGTGGACAGCAAGGTGTGCGAGGTACAAAAACATCGGGCGGTCAGTATCATGTTCCTCAATCAATTTTACAGCCTCGTCAGTGAGCAGCGTTGTCGTGTACTTGCCTCGTGACTCGTGCGATACGTTGAGACCACGACGCATGTCGTAGCCCCAGTAGAATAGCTGTGAAAGTAAAAATGCATACATTTTATAGAGTTATATCTTTTTAATGGTTGTCTAATTCTAACATTTACCTGACTATATATATTATAGAGAAATTAATTTAGTATATATTTCACTTGGATATATATTAATAGCAGAAAGTCTTTATATTATTAACTACAAAATACTGTTTTCATTCTCCTCCTGCTTCGCCCCTGGATAACTTTTTATGGCAATGAAATAAATAATACATATATAGTATGTTCTTCATACTTCAATCGTTTTTATTTAATACCGATTTTCTATTAAGTGAAAGTAACGCAATTTGCAAAACGAAATAAAACAGTTCGTGCAATAAACTCACGCTCTCCTGCGCTGTATGATCGTAGTAATCCTGTCGTCCTGACCAGTAGCCGAAGTGCGTGTGAAAGCCACGGTATGTCGGCGTGTACTCCTTAAGGAAGAGGCCGAGGTGCCACTTCCCCACGGCATGACTCACATAGTCATGTTCATTGAGGTACTGCGGCAGTAACTTCTCACGTAAAGATAAACCCCATGGCTCGTTCGCAAATATTGTGCGATGCTGCATGCCTATAAAATTGAAATGTAATCAAAACTGTAGGCGGGTTGCTATATACACAGAATATAATATTCAATACAGTATAGGTAGATTTATGATTTCAATTTTTAATTATATATAATATCAACTTCGAATGAATTAATTGATCTTGAATACTCAGTCAGTGAATGAATATATTATGGCACTCAAATTTACTTTAATGCAAATTGCAAAATTATAATTATTATCAATTTATTCAGAAAGGCTCAGTTAATTTTATCTTCACAAAATTGAGAAAAATAAAAGTACTATACCTGTGTGAATAGGGTGTCTACCGGTGAGAAGGGCTGCTCGTGATGGCGTACACACGGGCATGACGTAATAGTTGTTGAGAATCACCCCCGAGTATGCCAAAGCATCAATATTAGGGGTGGGGATTTGATTAGAGCCGTGAAATCCAACGTCATTCCAGCCCTGGAAAGTTTCATTATGTAAAATCAAACTTTTCTATTCTAGTCTTATGTTAAATTTTTAATTTGCTTCTTCATCTCAAAGTGAGAATAACAATTATGTAATATGTAATAAAATATCTTTACATATTTGCATTCATATGAAAAAAACATAAATTGCCAAAATAAAGAAACAAATATCATCAATTGAAGAAAAGAAAAAAAAAAAAAAAAAAGAAGTTATATAATAACTCGGGATAAATATCAATGTAATGCATTACTTTTTTTAATAATTAATCTAAATATTTCTTCTTGCAGCTTCAATATGTATAATATACTTTTATAATTTCTTTTAATAATATTAAATGCCCTTGCCCCAGGCCTACTGTATACCTAAAATCATATTGTATATAAAACCATTTTCTAAATTTTGCATTATATATAATGCATATAGTGTATTATAGTAATGCATATAGTATACATAGTATACTGTATTTTAAAATGAATTAAATGAAACATACAAAACACAAAACGAGTACAATAAAAATAAAAGTATACAGTAGAAAATCCAAAACGATCTTACAGTTTAAAAGGGGAAAAAAACTTACCAAATCATCAGCAAGAATTATAATAATATTAGGTCTTGAACTTGCATTAGAAAAACACAATAAGTAAGAAATAATAAAAAATATGGTAAACATTATTTTAATTAAAAAATTTATATACGTGTAGTCTCTTCTTCACTTAAACAATAATTGTGTGATCACTTTGCACTTCTTTGGCTTTATTAACTAACACACTGGTTTACATAAACACACACATTTGCACAAGTAAATAATGAAATATAAATATTTATATGCACTAGTTTCACGTATAACTTTCAAAAAAGATAAGGAAAATGTAATCAATAAAAGTATGCCTTACTCAATGAAAATGTTTTATTTGTGAGATGAGTACAATCTATATATTTTTTATGAACATTACCAGCTTACAATTTTCTTAAGACCTAATTTTTAAACAGGAACAGGATATATTATAATTATAATAAAATTAAGGAAATTATTGAATAACTAAAAATAATATATAATTATATTATTAATAAAAAAAAAATCCACATAACATTATTATATAAAAAAAACACGTGCGTTTTACAAAGTTATATTAATAAAACTGAAATGTGTGAGAGAGTGATCTTATTTACTATACATGTGAGAAGAAAGCCAATTTAATGCTAATTATATTCTGGTTGAGAGGGAAAGTGAAAATTTCTACTACTACCGAGTGTAGCGCACACACAGCTAGTGGTCCGTCTGTTCGCCAGCTACATTCAACAGTGACACTTAAGAGGTCGAGGAGCAAGCACAAGCCGGTTGGCCCCGCAGGGAGATAAGATACAAATATGGGCAACGACCCATATGTAATCATAACAAAGAGAAATTATAATAATACATTTATAAAGAAAAAAAATGTTGAAAAGAATAAGATTAGTGTTGAATCATTTTTTTTAAAGTTTTTATATTGATATGTGTTTGTATATTATGTAGTATATTATTATCACTATTATCAGGAATTGTACATTAAATTTCCTTTTTTTCCTATACTCACTGTATGCCTTGTGTTATTAAATGACAAGATCAATACGATCGATATCTTTATGGACAATATTTTTTTTTATCATATTTCTTTAATTTGAGAGTTCACTGCGTTCAGTGCAATGTAACATATAATATGAATATATTATATTGTTGAATATGATAGCAACATTGAATTAATGTATTATTATAATATAAATATAATTGATACACCCATACATTAATTTGAATATTATTAATTACTATTAATTATTATAATTTATATGTGATATTAGAAAATTGAAGTATTCTTGTTATCTTGGCTTAATATTCTGCAGATTTTGTGCAATATTTTGTTTTATGATTTGTATTAATTAGCTGCATTATAAATTAGTACACCATTAAGTTTATTTATACTTCCCAATTTCTCTCTCTCTCTCTCTCTCTCTCTCTCTCTCTCTCTCTCTCTCTCTCTCTCTCTCTCTCTCTCTCTCTCCATATATAATTACGTATAGTATTTATTACTCTTTATATATCCAATAGCATTATTATAATGTTCATTAAGTAAGTTAAAATATATGTCATACATTATCTAATCAAGGTCACAATAAGTCTTACTGATTACCAAAAAAATAATTTAGATATGAAGTCAAATCTATAGATTAAGACAGTTCTTTCTGTATGATATATCATTTTAGGATTTAAAATAACAAATGTTGCGTTTAAATTACGCATGTGTATGATTTTCTTATGAAAAAATAAATAACTTGCCTAAATTAAAGGGAGTATACTATACTGCACAAAATTTTAACCTAATAGAAGACTTGCAAAAGTAGGTTTAGTGATAAAATAAACAAACTAACTGCCCAACAATACTAACAAAGTGCTAGCAGACGACTAACTTCAAATCCAGGAAAACAAAAGCTTTGAGGCTCAGTAAGCTACAGTAAAAAATTCAGCTCTGAAAAATAATTCTAACTCGATTTATAGCTGCTGTATTCCCCCATAAGAAAGCATGTTAAATGTAGACAGGAGCACTAACAGTGAAGTCGTCTGCTAGCACTTTGTTATTTGTTGAGCTGTGAGTTTGTTTATTTTCTCACTAAACCTACTTTTGCAAGTCTTCTATTGTCTGTATTTTTAAAATTTAGTCTATATTAAACATATTTATGAAGATGTACTTTATATAGAAATAGGGTACAAAACTAATCATGTATTAATATTTAAATTAATAATAATATGTGCATACATAGGATATAGGATAGGGCACCCTATTACACGTGTAATAAAATAAAAATAAGTACGGTGAAGAGAAAAAAAAAGTTGCTTGTATTATTGCCATAAGACATTTTAAATTCGTTCTTCATATGGCCAACATTTCATAAATAGACATAGGAAGGCTAGATAATATTTCAATTTTATGAGAGAGAGAGAGAGAGAGAGAGAGAGAGAGAGAGAGAGAGAGAGAGAGAGAGAGAGAGAGAGAGAGAGAGAGAGAGAGAGAGAGAGAGAGAGAGAGAGAGAGAGAGAGAGAGAGAGAGAGAGAGAGAGAGAGAGAGAGAGAGAGAGAGAGACCGGATAAAATCAGTAATATATAATGATTAATTTAAATAGCTGTTGAAAAAGTTTTTACGGAAGTTATGAAATTGTTATCAGTTATAATTTAATAATAAAAAAAAAACATTATCTATATCAATAATAATCTATCAAGATCAAGAGTATGGTAGATCATAAACAGTTTTGTAATGTACGTCACACAAATCTAAAAAATAGAATCGTGTTCTACATAGTAGTTAATCACTTATTGAAGATAATTCTGGAGATAAAAAAAAGTCTATCATTTTCGTTGTAGAAATTTTATTGTTTCTCTCAATTATTCGTATTTTTTTTTATCCTAGTGTGAGCATGTTTAAAAATTTAGTGATTTTTATAGTTTCCTGTGCTCTATTCATTGAAACGGTTAGTATTTTAACAAATATACATTATTTATTAACTTTAACCATTTTATTACATCATTTTTAATTTTTTATTTTCTACAGCTTATATAAACTAAACGCAATAATACTCGTACATAGTCAGATATTATATATGTTGATAAATAATATTTCAAATTTTTTACTTATTGTCTCTTTCAAGCAAGACAAATTATTCCTAATATTTTATAGTGTAATAAAGTCTTAAAAATATGAAATCAAGTTTGGTGTTACTTTTAGTGATTCTAAATTTTTAAATGTTGATTACAATAATCAATAGATTTAATGTATTTCTAAATCAATAACTCAGAAATACAATTGAATATAAAATTTACATTCTTACGATACGTACAGTACATTAATGATCAATGGTGTCATGTGTTGTAAAATTAAATAATTATCAATTTTACTTATATTAGTGCACCGAGAATGTTGCGTCAGATTTCGAAAAAGACTTAGCGAGTGACATAACTGCAGCGCACGCTGAGCTTGACCAGTTTGTTGACGTCTTTTGGAGTTGGTACTCCGTCAACTTGAACTTCAGTCTTGATCTCAAAAATGAAATCAAAGCTGAAATGGAACTAATCAAGGTCAACTTAGCTGCTTTGGATGTGAGTTTAGATCATCTTCTCATTCAATCAATCGATCACATTTTCAAACACACAAGTTTACTGTTATTTTTCATTTTAATACGTATTGCTAATACAGAATTTCTAGAATAATATGATAATGCTATTTTTATTACTTATGATGAAGATCATTTTAATATATAAATATCTTAATACTTAATTGTCAAAAATTACATATTTTAATTTTTCCTGCAGCGTATATACATAGGTAATGCCATATATGTGTCTTTATTGCTATAAGTTGTTATCTAACTCGTACAAAAATAAATACACACGTAATAATTATATGATATGCTATAGCCTATTTTTTTAGCAACATTTGTGCACTATACAACATTACATAATTTATACTGTACTAATCATGTTACTATAATATTGTATCATAAATATTTAGTGTTCAATGATAAATACAGTAGAAAATAACGTAACATATTAGTTCTTACTAAGAGCGTAATCAATGCAAGGAACTCGAATTCTTTCGAATTATATTTACAATATGAATTGGAATATCGCATCTGTCCACAAATTAATTTTGATTTAATGATTTACAGATAAGTGTAAGTGAATTGGCTGAAATAAATACCAAAATCGATACTTCAATTACCGATACTGTGACTATATTTAATGAATTGTTTATGATGATGACTCGATACATCGTTATCGAATCTCGACTCAGGAATGACTTAGATAACGACCTTAGCAACTTGCCATCTACATTTGAGGTTTTTAAAAATACGACAACTGACTTAAATAATTTTTGGGATCCATCTTTCAACAGCATTTACGTAACAATTCCTAGAGCTGTGGAGATAGAAATATTAGCTGTCATAGACGGAATGGTAAGAAATATAGTAATTTAATGATGATGAATTTTCATAGAGAAGAATCATTTTAATAACGTATTGAAGTAAAACGATCACATAAAAATTATTAATCATAAAAATGGTCGTAACATAAAATATAGTCCTAACATTTTTGTAGTTAAAACAATAAACACACTTAAAAAAAATTAAATATGGTATTTATAAGTAATAAAATTACTTAATTTATGCGTCGCTAATAAATATTTTTTACTTAAATAATATTTTGTACTTTCTCTCTCGATTTTTTTTAAAGAGCTAGGAGCGTATGAAATGAAACATTGGATACATTTTTTTTTTGTCTTATATTATATTTTCCTGTTACAGAGTGGAACTGAAGTAGAAAACATAATGATGATATTAGCGACAGTAAAAGGTCGCTATACAGAGGGCCATGCAAGTGCTAATGACGCTAAGGTCTTGTGGGACATTGAGACCCTTGAGTTGGAGGAAGCTTTGGAGGTGGTTCTGCAGCAGATTCCTCCGCCTTAATTGTAGAATTGATATATGTATTTTGTAATTCAAATTTCACCGGCAAACTATTAACATGTATATATTAGTAAAGCATGTAATGAATGATGCTAATAATTATGTATTATACTTACAGCTATATGTATTTGGATTTTGGATTATTAATATTTAAATCGTTTATATAAAACTGACTTGTTATACAAAACTGTTTGTTAAAAATAAAACTAATGACCTCTGCTTACATATTTATTTCGTACATTTTTGCTGTTGTATAAAATAGAGCATTTAAAACTTTTGCCAGCCTTTTTTTATTGTTTATATTACAAAACTTTTATTAAACATTGAAACATATGATTTGTCACGCTTTGTCATATCTTGACGGACTGTCAAATATTAGGGCCAATATTACAATACTTTTTATATTTATACCCGCATTGATATAGTATTATATTGTACTGTGCCGTATATATCTATCCTATATGTGTCTTATTGAATAACAATGAATTTGATATATTTTGTAATTTTCACATGACTGAAAGAAGAAAAAAAGTGAAGCGGAAATGTAGGTTATATCTAAAATAAAACGATAATTATTATTATTGCAATAACTCGTATTTTGTAATTTTGTAAAAGTTTAGATCAGACATGGATATCAAAGTTTTAGTTTCTGTCACAATTCTGGTAAATATAATGATAAATATTTGTATTTTATTTTATTTTATTTAATTATAATATATAAGGGTAATCAGTCACTCAGTAAAACGTTAAATATATTTCTTTTTCTACACAAATACTGTAGATGTTAAATGCAGCTTTGGTTGAAATGATAAAAGTTCGTGAAGTATATAACTTTGAATTCAATTCTCCAGAAGGTATGAAAAAAATAATCTAGTACATTAAAATACATTATATATTCAGTTTTATTTGGGTTTCAAGAGAATATTACATTACTGCTATATATATATATATATATATATATATATATATATATATATATATATATATATATATATATATATATATATATTAAAGAAAAATTATTTCTGTTATATTTTAAAATTAAATAATTAAATTTGTAAATGTGTTTGTGTTTATTCTTTTTGTTTCATAAAAAAAATTATATATATATATATATATATATATATATATATATATATATATATATATATATATATATAAATATATTATTAGAATAAATCATAAACATATAGCATGAATTTTTAGTTAGAGTTATATACTGTATTATTATACAATTATAATTTATGTTAAGAAGTAAAAATCAATAATATATTCGTATAATGCAGAGTGGGTAGATAGAATGCATAATATTCCATCGTTCAAATGTGTGAAGGCTTGCACCAAAGTTACAAGCAGCATTATTAAACAACTGAATTCTGATGAGATTTCTAGATTTGCTGACTGTAAAACTATGGTAAGATGATCCTTTGTTATAAATATGTTTGTATTTGAATTAGAATAGCATTCATGCATGAAGTAAAAGTGCAACATTATTATATATTACAGAAAATACAACTAACACCTACATGTAATAAAAAACGTAAGAGTACAAATGAATATTTTATATATATATGAATGAATAATAACATGGCATTTGAGTGTGTTAAAAGCTGGTTATTCTTTTACAGTGAAAGGTTTAAGTATTATACGTTCTGGATTGAAACAATTTTATTTTTCACTGAAGATAAAAGTAAGTATTTTTATTATTTGGGTTCAAAATTTGTATTCACGAAATAATAAAATATAATTTTTGATTGAGTTTTACACATCACAGCTAAAAAATTTCAAAAATAAATTTGATAAATGGTGATAATTATGCTATGCAATTCCTAATTGTAGGGTCAAAAACTGATTATTGCAAAGGACAACATTTTAATTTACATGCTTTATATATATATATATATATATATATATATATATATATATATATATATATATATATATATATATATATATATATATATATATATATACACACACTTTAAAGTCTATATTTTATTTTCCATGTAATTGCTTACAATATTAAAAGAAAAAATATGCTGCTCAAAAGTAAAATATTAAATTCGTTAGACATAATATTCAACTTATATAAAAGGTGATACGTCATGGTCATGACAATATATTTTGACAATTCTGTAGCAAACTTGGTATAATGCATCTAAGTTCTGTAGACAACGGGGCTTGCAATTAGGACGTATTCAAGATGAAGCAACTGAGAGACTGATTGCACGATATTTAAACAAAGGTATGTATTGTAAAAATACATTTAATATATTTATCTTATTAATTAATTATTATTACAATGTATTTATTTGCTGTTTATTATATGTATATTTATTATCAAACTCTTCAGCAAACACAAAATCTCCAAAAACCACGCAATATACAATTACGACCACTGTAAAGAAAATGGCACAAATCACGACTCCTTTATCTACGAGACCAATATTTTCCATATTTGGACCGTTCTGGCAGCCCACAACAGCAACTAACACTCCAGTAACGACTCGTGTACTTACCACCAAGATGGCAACCACTATAAAAAACAAACCAGTTGATCTTAATGATAAAAAACTTAACATAAAATTGTGGACTGGAGCTTCTAATCATGCGGATGTTGAAAATTTTTACTGGCAAGAAAATGGAACATCTTTAAATTTTACATTTTGGGATGATCAAGAAAGTCAATTTGATAATCATTGTGTTTTCGTGTCAAAGTAAGACTTAAAATTAAAAATTGCATATACATTTGTAATCTAATAATTATTTTGGTTTAGCTTTCTTACCACTGCAAATGTCTTTATTATTATTTAAATGTTTTGTAATAATTAATAATTTATTACCTCATTTGTTTACATTGTATTTTGATACAATTATTTTAAGATATAAGATATAAGATTTTATTACGTTCTATGTCTTTTAGCTGGACAACTGAGAATGGAACTTGGGATGTAAGTGAATGTAGCGAAGAAAATTACTTTTTCTGTTCCGTTCCAAAGCACTGCTTAGCAGAGAAGTGTGTCAGTGCTGCTCCTGCGGAGTGCAAGGGTCCTTGGTGCCCACAAATACCTTGTAAGATAAACGTGAGTACGTTTAGAATTAATACAGAACAAAACTTTGCTATTTTTTTAGTAGAGAATAAATAGTTAATAAATTACGAATGTATTTTGGATTTCATACTCTCTCTCTCTCTCTCTCTCTCTCTCTCTCTCTCTCTCTCTCTCTCACTGTGAATTGGAGAAACAGAGAGAAAGGAGAGAGAGAGAGAGAGAGAGAGTGCAAGAAAAGAGGGTACGAACAACACTTTTCTCTCTCTCTCTCTCTCTCTCTCTCTCTCCTTTCTCTCTGTTTCTCCAATTCACAGTGAGAGAGAGAGAGAGAGAGAGAGAGAGAGAGAGAAAAGTGTTGTTCGTACCCTCTTTTCTTGCACCAAAAAATGCACATTCCATTTGAATAACCATAGTTGATAAGTCATTTTAGGAGCGGAGAACGAGAACAGATTACAGAGAGAGAGAGAGAGAGAGAGAGAGAGAGAGAGAGAGAACAGATTAGAGAGAGAGAGAGAGGACATATATTTTAAATTAAAAAATGTCTGATTTAAAATTTTCAGATGTCCTTATTTCATGAGGGGGATTTATTAGGTAACTATATTTTCATTATTTTCTTGCATTTTATTGTACGAGTTTTTGCATAATAATATGTAGCTTATATACAATTATTTAAATAACACGATTTTCCGCAAATCTATTAATCTCCACAGTACCTCAATCAATGGGGCAAGTAATTTCAGGCTGCGATGGTACATACTTTTTCAGCAAACAAAGCGTAAGATTATGAATTTTATTATTATTGCTCATTAAAAATGATTTATTTTTTAAGTTAATTTTTTGCATTATATGTATAAGCCAATCCAATTTACGGTATTACACTGTTTCCATAATTGTACTGAAGCATTGATTTACATCAGTGCAATATAATAATGCATTCTTCATAGATAGTCAACAATGTTGAAAGCACGCGAGATGTGTTGTCAAATGGATATGGATCTCCTCAGTTTGGATTCCACGGATGAACAAGATTGTCTTCAACAGGTTTTCAATGAGTTAGGCAAGATATTTTATTCATTCCAGTCATGAATGTGCATATATAATGGTTTTCACTTCAATATCTTAACAGTATTTTATGTATAATTTAAGTTAACAGGTATTATATATTAATTTTTTTCTTTGGTTTTAAAAAATATATTGCCTTTATGTTAAAAATTAATTTTAAAAATGAGAAAGTATACAAGGGAAATTTATCAAAAATTACAAAAGTGCAAAGTTTCAATTAATTTGATTTCAGTTATAAAAAATTGCATTTTAACACTACATATTAACTTCCATATTATAACTTTTGTTTTATATAACAATTTATAAAAAAACTTTAATTCAAGGCATAACGGAGAAGTATTGGACCTCTGGTACTGATGAGGGTTGCGATAAAATGCACGGTTGGTGTGCAACTGGAGAACTAATTCCACTGGATCTGAAGTGGAAGAAATCTGAGCCTGACAATTTTCAACATATTGAACATTGCATTGTTATCGAGATGAACAAGAAGCAAGCATTACTAGCTGACGTGCATTGTAATCGAACCCTTAAATATATATGCAAGGTAATACAGTATAAAATATTATGTATTTATTGCATTTTAATCGGCTTGTATAGAAACACAATTATATCTTTACTTTTTGCTCTTTTCTTTGTCTCCCACGGTACTCTTCCCAAACCCTTACGCCCGGGGCATTGCCCCCCTGCCCCCCGATCCTCATTATTACATTGCTATTATAATAAATAAGGCATACAGTAAATTTTTACCACGTAGTCCCTGTAGAAAAAGTTTTCAATTTAAAAGGAATTGGAGAAAACAAAATAGATCCCCACTTTGAATATTAAAATCATACTTTAGATGCACTCAACACTTGTTTTACTAAATAAATTTAGATACAGACTGTATTTAGTAAAAAAGTGAATCTAAAATATGATTTTGATACCGTTAATTTCCGTATATATATAGATAAATCAAATTGAATTAAAAAAAGTATACTATAAGAGGCATTCCAAAACAACAGAGTACACTTTAAATTTACTTTATTTTGTAACGGGGTCTGTACAATATAGGATGTGGTGACATGGCATCATATTTTATTATGATCTATACAAAATATAAAAATGACAAGGTTGTTTTATTCAACTTTTATAAACAACTTTTATGAACAATGGCCTAAATAAATACTACTTATTAAGTATTGGTTTTTCTTATTCTGAGTTTAATATATAATTAAGACAGAAAAGATAGAGAAAGAGAGAGAGAGAGAGAGAGAGAGAGAGAGAGAATTGAAAAATTAATTGATATTACTAGCGTATGGCACTATACCAGAGTCTAGTAATAATTTACTATCCTTTAACATGGTATTAGTGTTTCTTTTCAGAAAAAAAAAATTGTACTAGACCACCGCATAATTTCACGTGTTTTAAGACAATGACATATATATAGTGTGTTTTAAAGAATTATCAATTTATTTATATTTTTATGTTTGTATAATTATGTAGACACACGAACTTAAGTGGCTGCGCAACAAGACAGATCTGTTGTTTGATACACGTTTGCCTTGTTCTGGTCCACAGTGCCCACCTCCATGTAAAGCACAAGTGAGTTTTTACTATGTCATAGAAAATACATTGAAATTTGCATCTAATAATAATAATAATATATATATATATATATATATATATATATATATATATATATATATATATATATATATATATATATTGCTTTTATATTCATAAGCTATCTATTACAAAACATACATTACAAACCCCCTTTCATTTCAATTTACTGAACTACATTTGGGTGGACTATAATATGTAGTTAGATATTTATATCTAACAATATAATATAAAATGTAATAATAATAATAATCATAAGTAACTTTATTAAGGCGTTGTGAGGGCTTGACAGCCCTATTTTACAAAACCTTGACCACAACATTACAAGTAAATTTTACATAAGCAAAAAGGAGATATAGCTTGAAATAACAAATATATTATATAATTTAAATTTATACATTGCTAGGATTAACAATTTTAATATAGGCATAAAACAATAATACTATTTTAACTCAATTCATATGTAGCCTCAAGATATACAAAAAGGAAAAAATAATACTGTACAACGTAAGTATGCCATAAGAATTATTACGAATAGCTTTTTATTATTATACATTATACGACACAATATCACTTTTATGAATTGAAGCACTTTAATTAGTATAAATAATAATAATGGACAATAATCAAAGTTACTTTATCTTAAATTATATAATGATATACGTATAATATATATTTTTTAAATATGTAAATTATTTTTGGAATACCTTTTTTTTTCAGCTAAACCTTCAGGAATAATTTATACAGCTTGTAACAACAAGACACGATACTTTTTCAGTAAGAAAAAAGTAAGTTTTCAATATTATTATTATATTACTTTACATGTCATATGTTTGACTTGACCAAATCAAGCCAACTCAATCAGGCCTTGCAAAATACTGTGTTTACATATAGGTTAATGTGTTTGATTATTACCCAGTATGATTCATGATAAAAAAATTTAACAATAAATAATTTAAGACACTGTAAATTATCATAATTTATGTAATTATTGTTGTTGTTCTTTTCCAGCGCTTTTGGCTCGAGGCTTATGATGATTGCTGTGCACTAAATATGACGCTGCTAAGCTTAGAAACTGAAAGTGAAATAACTTGTCTTGTAAATTTGTATAAACGTAAGTAATTATTATACTTGGGTTAAATTTTTAATACTTGAGTCAGCAAGTAATAAGATAAAATTAACAATCTTCTTTAATGAAAAAATTCAAAAAATATATTGTAAAAATATGATTTTCAGGCAAATTTAACGAGACGAGAAACATTTGGACGTCAGGAAATGATCGAGGATGTATTTTTAAATTTGGTTGGTGTGGTTCTGGAGTAGAGTTTGGTATAGATTTACCCTGGGCGAAGAATCAACCAGATAATTTTCAAAAACTTGAATACTGTGTCTCAGTGACTATGTTTGCCGACGAGAAAGTTGAAGAGGACGAGGAAGATGAAGATTCCGATGCGGGCTATCCTTATAACTCTAACTTGCCTAAGAAAGTGCAAGTCAAAATCGAGGATAATAAACTTGGTGTAGAATTCAATGACTTTGAGTGCTTTAAGCAATTTTATTTCATTTGCGAAAGAAACAATATTTAAAATTTACTATTTCCATTTATTGTTATTTCTATAACTTTTGCAATTTAAATAATTAAAATAGTGTATTTTACTTAATTGTAAAAACCAACAACACATAAAATATGATGTAAAGAGAAGATATTATAATATACAGTATATTTGTAGTAGTATAAATATTATAATATTCCATGCACTCTATAATGAAATAAAAAAAATTCTTGCATGCAGGCTATGAAGTTTTTTAATATTACAATTATTTCTATTTGATGTAAACCAGAATAATATATCATTGATGTAAAGAAAAAGGTTTTAAATTCCTTACTGTTTGTCTAATTTTTAAATTATATAAAGAATTACAAAGGATTAGACTTCTTTTACTATTTAGAATTATATTTTTCAAAGTTAGCAAGAAAGAGAAAATTCTTTTTAAATTGGTCAGTTTTTTTGCCAAAAAATATTTATAATAATTCATAAATAATTATTTATTATCCAAAACAAGTCATAGTAATAAAGTTACATTACAAACATATTAATTTTCTTATGGTAGGATATAATTATACATCATTTTACAGGTTAATTAAAGTCAATAATAATTTAATACTTTGCTAAACAAATGTTCCAATATGCATTAATAAATAAATGGAATAACTAAATATTTTTAGTTAAAGTTATTATCTTGAATTTAAATATATTAGTTTTAAGAGTGATTGGGTGAAAAGATGGAAGAAAAAAAAAAGAGATCCTGTGCATCATGCAATAAATAAAAGAGAAACAAGGTCAAACGTACACAGAATTTTATATTAAATTATACAATAATTATACAAGGATGTTTTATATATATATAGACTCACTTTATGTCAAAACAGTGCAGTGATGCAAATTTTGAATGATAATGATATTGATCAAATTAACGAAATCAAACAAAAAAAATTGCAATCGTGATAATTCATGAAGCAACAAAATACGGAAATATAATAATTATTTTATTATAGAGTTTCATCATTACAACATTTAATATTCATTAATATTATATAATATATATTCGCGCAGTCATATATATATACTTGTATAGACATTAAAAGTCCAGTAAATGACGAGATTATGGCAACTATTTCTCGGTATTTGGATGTTGTTGGTAATATAACGTAGTATATATTATATAATACTGTATATTATATAATAATGTATAATAATTATAGTAATATGTATGTATGTATTATTACTTTTGGCGGAGACGAGACACTGCGTGTGATACACACTCTTCATTTTATTGATTCAATGAATAGTCGGTATATTATTTTCCAACATAAAATATATTGTAACTCAAGATACATTTTCTTTCTTACAGCAGTTACCTCTACATTCAAAAGCTTCAAAGCTCTTGGTTAATCTGGACAATTATAGATTTAAAAATGTGACTGGTTAGTTATGTAGTTTCTCTCTAATTTATAATTATATAGCATTAATAATAATTTTTAGTTTTATTAATTAATAATGAACACTTATGGCAAAGATCAAATAAATAAAATAATATTTCACAGCATGGCGTTCTAGCCTCCAGAGATCCACTTGGTCATTTAATTGTATTTTAGATTGCACAAGTGCAAACCATTTGACCACGCCAGCTTCCAGACCAAGCAGAATTTTTTCACCGCAAATGATATACATAAATTGCAATAAGCAGGTGAATATAAAATGCATATTATATATATATATATTGCAAAAAATTTAACATTTTTTTTCCAATTTGCAGCAAATTAAAATAAAAAAATCATGTATGCAAAAAGGTGAGTTTTGGTTATTTCTTCCCTTTAGATCCAGGGTCAAAGCAGTGTGACAGAATTGTTCATTTTGGAAATTTAATAATAATAAATTATTGAAACAAAACTTTTTTTTTACTTTGAGTCAGAGATTTTTGATCAAACGAGTATTGATATATGATAGCGAAAAATTTGAAAATCAGAATGATCATTTCTCAATATTTTTATATACGTTATTTACAACTTAATGTCTCAATATTTTTGCTGTAAATGAGAGTGGTCATAATTAGTTTTTTAAATACGCAATAACTTAAAGAACAACATAAAGAAATCTTAAAGAAAAATGATGAACCATAATCATTTTTTAGTTCAAGATTTAGAAATTATTTACAATGGATCAAAACCATTCCTGGCAGTTCCTAAATTTAAGGTATTGGTATTTCTAATGAAATAATAAATAACTATAACTAAAACAATCTGTGTAAGAATATTGATTAATTATTGATAATAACAATATTGTTGTAGGCAAAGTGGGGTGTTGCAAATAAATTTTGCCGATCACGTGGTTTATCTTTAATTAGTTTGGATGATGGAAATGCAACAGAATTAGAACTTTTGCGCAAAGTTTCTTCCATATGTGAGTAATAAATAAATAATATTCAACTTTATTAACTTTTAAAACGATTAGAAGGAGGAGGTTTAGACCTGACAAATGGTTTTTTATTACTATAAAAAACTACTAAAAAAGTACTAAATTACTAAATAAGACTAAAACTAGGTATTTTGTATTGAAAAACTTTATATTCAATTATACAATTTCATGTACTATCTTTCCGGTGGTCAGTGAACATTTATGTCTTACCCTCGTCATAGATAAAGATGTTAATTAATTTTTTACATTGCTTTATTTATTTATTATAGAGCCCTACTCAAAAAATGTTTAAAAATAAAAACATGAATTTTTATTTCTATTCAGCCCAATCTTTTAATGCGGCAAATATGAAAAACGTAGGAAATAAAATAGTTACACAACATAGTGGTCCAATAAACAACTATACAGTATTTACAATTTGGACCAGTGGAACCAATTTTGTAGCCCCTAGAGGTCAGTTTTACTGGAGAGAATCTGGAAAATATATCGAGGCACAAAGATGGCCAGGAAAAGAAACTAGAATTCGTTGCATTAGGTATGATTTTCATTGCAATTAAATTAGTAATCAAAGTTATAAAACAAATTTGAGTTTTTTTTTTTTTTTTTTTTTTTTTTTTTTTTTTTTTTTTTAGAGCAAGAGGCAAAGTTCTCCATAAAGCCTTCAAGACACAAAAATTCAATCTGTTCAAATAATTTATAATTTACACTACTAATAATAAATTCTCACACATGCGCATTGCGCAGCTTACATAATGAGATCTTCAACCTCAATTTCTGAGCAAAACATACACAGCACCAACGTTTAAAAAATAACGCCATACATTTTTATTATAATTGTTAAAACAAATGTGCAATTAATTCAAAAAAATTATATGGGCAACAACATGGGCAGTAATTACATAGAAATACATGAAAATATAATTATGTAACTCAAAGCGATTTTTTTGTATATATATTTATATATATTTGCGTCACTTTTTAGTCATCAAAGCACGTGTCAAGTGGTGCAGAGATATAGCTGCACTTATAAAAAGTATATTATTTCTTACGCAAAGAGAGAGAGAGAGAGAGAGAGAGAGAGAGAGAGAGAGAGAGAGAGAGAGAGAGAGAGAGAGAGAGAGAGAGAGAGAGAGAGAGAGAGACACTATAAGTACTTTGGGCTGCACAAATATCTCGCTTAGGATTCAAAATCTTGGTACTCACTTGGTAGTGATTGTATAGAGTGATATGCATAACAGCTATAATAAAGTACCAAAGTACGAATTAAATTTGGAGGACCACCTTTTCAGAAACCACGTACGGTTCTTAAGAACCTTGGAGGTGTTTCCAACCCCTCAATTTAAGTAATAACAATACCATTTTTATTTCTTTTTTTCTATAGGTGGTCTTCTGAAATTGGAGGTAACTGGAAATTGCAGGATTGTCGCAATGAGAATTTCTTCGTGTGCTCTATACCTGCGTCATGTCACTCCGAGCAATGTATGCGCAGCACCGCCTCGTGTGCTGGACCTTGGTGCCCTCCTGTACCTTGTGTCACTGACGTAAGACTTTTTTATCTTGTATACGGAAAACGTAATATATATTTGCTTTTCTGAATATTTCATAATGCCGTATTTTGTGTCACTATAATGCTTCGCACTGGTGAAAATGTTTCACCAATTTTTTTTATTAGTTTAAAACATATAAAAGTAAAACTTCACAACTGCAATAAATAAATACAATAATCTATAATAAATAAAACTTACTTGCAATTTAAAATCTATTGTTTCAATAACATGTGTTTGTTTCTCTTTCTAGGCATCATTTTTCTCTTACAAGGAGCTCAAGTGTAATAATTTTTATCTAATCATAATTTACATATTATAAATATGTTTCATATTTTTTTATGGTTCCAATCTAGTCATAATTTGATTTCCTATATTTCAACTACTAAAAATATATTCTTGTGGAATGATTTTTAAATTTTTGTTACAGTAAAGAAAAATCAAGGCAGATTTTTTTATTCTGAATGTGGAACTAATTACTTCTTCAGTAGAAATAGGGTAAGCAGTCAAAGTTATTGGATCTCTGTAATAAAGTCATCTAAGAAATAAAAATTACGATAGCATAATTTCTTCTAATTTCATTTTTAGTATATTAAATACCAATATTATTAAATTATATCATATAATTTGTTTTAAATTATCGATTGCAAAGATAGAGAAACGAAATAAATTATATCTTGCCTAGCATATAACTTTAGATTTTGGATGTATACAAACTTTAAACTCTTCTCTTTATTAGACAACATTTGAAGGAGCACGTATTGCCTGTTGTCGACTAGGTTTGCAATTAGTGAGTTTAGAAAGCCGCTCTGAACAAACGTGCCTTACTAATCTTATGCGTAAGTTGTTATTTTTTATAATACGTATACATGACCTAAAATACTTATTGTGACGTTTTTTTTTTTCAATAAATATACTATACTCAAAGACTAAAAAATAATATGTAAATGAGGAATAAAAAAGTTCTGGAATATTTATATTCAATAGGTGTGCGTCGTTTATTTACATTGTGTGTGTGTGTGTGTGTGTGTGTGTGTGTGTGTGTGTGTGTGTGTGTGTGTGTGTGTGTGTGTGTGTGTGTGTGTGTGTGTGTGTGTGAGAGAGAGAGAGAGAGAGAGAGAGAGAGAGATAAAAGATATAGAAGCCAAGCTTGCAATGAAAGAGAGGGGAGGAAAAATAGGGATTAAAAATTCAATTTATTAAAGTATTTTTTTCCCCACATAGCGTATTATATAAGATATGCTCAATGAAGGGCTGTTCGTAAAAAAGTAAAAAAAAAATATATAAATAATGTAATTCTTCGGTAAGAATAAGAATTAATTTTCAACCCGGGCCCCCACTATATATCATTTAAAATTACAGTTGGCTTCCAGCCTGCAGGTACAGTCTTCAATTACTGGACTTCAGCCAGTGACTTTAACTGTGAAGAAAATTTTGGATGGTGCTCGAGCGGAGAACGTATAGAAACTTCAATCTCAAAGCTCAATACAAACAACAGTTATGCCAAAAGTTGTGTAACGTTAGAGACATCAAAGCGTGATCTTAAGTGGTCTTTCATACGTCAAATCTGTAAAGATCTCTTCCCTTATATTTGTGAAGTATGGCGTGCTCATTAAATTTTCATACAAAAGGAACTTCTTTAAAAATCTGAACTCACTGTTAGAGAAGACTATAATCATTTAGATATAGAATTAGGACAAAAATATAACATTAATTTAAACTATATATATATATATATATATATATATATATATATATATATATATATATATATATATATATATATATATATATATATATATATATATATATATATATATATATATATATATATATATATATTATATATATATATATATATATATGTTTAAATTTACGTTTGTAAAAACTGTATTTATTTTGGTTCAGGGTTCTATACGATATAAGCAAAACAATTACACGACACTACAGATGTTTGACACGTATTCTCCATGTGAAGTGTCTAAATGTCCACAAGTCAATTGTCAAGTTGATAGTGTGAGTATTATACCAGTGAAATCAGATTTATAGTTGTCATTGGAGACAAATTATAGGGTGTGTACGCATGACGTACTCATTCTGAGTGCTTTTCGATGCTCTTCTTGAGCAATGAATAACATTGCTCAGCATAGGACAAACGTAGTTTCTGGCTATTTTCTTTGGAAAATTAGCTATTTTTTGGTCATTACTATTTTTCTTGCATACTTGAGGTATACTAATTCAACCTGTTAACAGCCTCAATGCTCTCAAAAAAATTGCTAAGTATTTTTAAACAGGCAAAATGTGCCATTTTCCTATACCGGCCAATGTTATTTAGTACTCACTTATGACATCGACTTTAACATGAATGAAACCACCCTATATACAAAGGAACATTTTATATGAATATACAAAATCTAGCTTTAAATTCAAGGTTATGTTATTTATATTATAATAACGTTAGCTTAATTTATTTTATAATTATTATTGAATCTATACTGTCTTTATATATTGTAACAGTCAATCATAAAAATATGCGCAGTGAAAATATTTCATTTCTCACACACAGAATGCAAAAAATGCTAGTAGCAGTACTTTAATCCGTAAGTTCATATACCGTATATTTATACCTATACTTTTCATATTATTTATTTTTTTATAAAACGAATAAAATTCATGACTAACCCTCTATAATTGATTTCAGCATTTGAAATTCATACTGCGTGCAAGAAAAACTACACCTTTAGCAAAGAAATGGTATATTATATTTTGCTATGTTGTAATAACTCAGTATTCGTTTTTTTGAGATCTTTGCAGATATTTAAATATAAATAATAAATCATTATTATACAAAAAAAAAAAAAAAGTTAAAACGCATGTGTGTACAGTCATATATAATGATGGATCGATTATACGTTACTGCCGCAGTTAATAACTGAAGAAAGAGATTATCAAAAAATTATTTTCTTTTTCAGAACTAATAAACAAGATTTTTTTTTCTTTATCTCAAAGAGTAACAAGTTAATGACACATTCAGTTTAATCAGTGCTTTTATAACTCTCAAGTTTATTAATTCCTTTCTATTGGTAGAAAAATGCAAGTGAAGCAAGCAGACTTTGCTGCGAGAATAACATGACGTTGCTGCAATTTGAGACATTGGAAGAATTTAATTGCGTATCGAAATTAATACAGCGTATGTAATGTATACAGTATAATTAACCATCTTTACATATATATGAAAGTTTATGTTCAATATATTGGCACAAACAGTAATCATAATTTATATCCGTATCCTAATATTTATATCGTGTTGAAAACCAATATCACAGTGTTTATAGTTGTTCCAAAACTGACATACATTATTAATTTTTTGTGCAATCATTAAAAATAATTATCCTGATATTATTATATATTCAAAGGAAATCGATATTTTTGTTAATTTATTTCTTTGGAAATCTGTGTTGTTTATTTGTAATATGATTAGTTTTTTTTTTTTTTTATACTGTATGTATGTTACTGTATTGTAATGTACGAACATACTTAAATACTTACATACTGTATCATATACTGTACAGTTGAATAATATTTCATAAAATTCAAATTTTGAATTGATTTTTTAGGTGAGATGATGCTAAAGTCTGCAATATGGACTTCAGGACGAGGTTGCGACTTCAACTTTTGGTGGTGTACCACTGCAGAACCAGTGTCTCCTCAAATGCGACTGAAATCCTACCTCATTTCATCACAGTCTTACAGAATGCAAGTGCAATGTCTCTCCATTGTCAACGTAAAAAATCAAATAAAATTTAAAGAAGATGATTGCTCAGTAGCAGCACTATTTATTTGTGAATAACAAAATCAGCATAGTATATTATACTAAATGGTTAAATTAAAATATATATTTTAAATGCGTATATAAAAGATTAAAACTTTTTTTGTTTTGTTTTTTGTTTTTTGTATTCTGCAGTCTAATAATTTATTTCGAATGAAATCCACAATTCAGGATTTAAATGCACTCATTTTTTTATTTTTTTATTTATTAGTCATTTTTCTCTTTTTTAAAGGAATCAAATTAGAGGTTAATTCATACTTTTTACAAATAAAATATGGTAAAATAAAGTTAGATAATATTTAAATAATATACTGTATGATTATATAAGTGTATATAATATATATGCTGTATATAGTAGTGCATATAATAATAATTCTTTATTGGGTATTCAAAATTACAAAGAGTAAAAGCAAAATAATAACAATAAAAAAGTGCAAATATGTTGGTGGTTTTAATTAAACTATGGAGTAAATGAACTAACATCTAGTCCCCACTCTGAAAAAGTTTGTGAAATCCATTCCAGGGCTAACTGAAGATCAGAAAAGTATTCTAAAGGTTGTGATCCATCACATCGGAACATTTTAGGCACAATGCCAGTAACTACAAATTCATCCTCACGCCCTGATAATTTGCAAAATAATGGCGCACCTCGACTTCGCGTCTTTGAGTCCAACTGGAAAACATTAAAAATGATTTTATAATTAAAAAATATGATAAAATTTTTAAAGTGATTTTCAAAACCGAAAACACACCTGACATTTTCTTTTGCTCTCACAAGATGTACAAAACGTGTGAAGGTGTTTGCCGTCTCTTTGGTCTGCACTGGAAAGCCCGCTCAGGCAAACCGTTGTATTTAAAACTTCTGCCTCTATCTGGGATCCTGTCATGTATAAAATTTGTAATTCATCTGTTTAAAATAAGCCTATCATCGGCCAGTAAAACAAGTTACTTTAAATGTAAATACTGCAGATGTGTATATTATTCAATAAATTTCATTTACAATATATTCAATATTATTATTTTGTTATTATTATTTTTTTTTAAAGAGAGTTAAATTTTATTTCGAGATAAAAAAAATCTAATATTTACCTGAAGGTATTATTAAGGTACAGGGTTCGTTTACGTTGATTGATGCAAATGGGAGGCAAGCAGAGCGAGTAGTCCTCGTGAATTTAAGCGCAGACTTTAATCGGACTAGCACCAAATACTTGTAAATCTTCTTTTCTCGCTTAAAAAAAAATTTTAAATTTATTTTTGCTATTTTATATATTTCATAACTACAGTAAATCACATTTTGTCTTACTTACATACAGTTCTAGTCCTCTCTTTTGATCAGAGTCAGCAATGAACAATTTCTCCTTGCCACTAAAAACATAAGAATGTTTATTTTTATATATTTTTTTTTCTTGCCATAATATTATTTTAAAAATTTCCCAGTTCAAAGACATATTATACAGTATATATGTTATCATTTTTTCTTTCAGTTTGTGTATACCTATAACAAGATGAATCCGTCAAAATGACCGAGGGATGAATTATCACAGCATCACATTTTATCTCAAGTTTTTTGCTTCTATAGGAGTAGCTCTTCAACGTGGCATGCCAAGGGGGATTTTTGTATTCAGTATTCATGATTTTACTCAAACACTTACCCTGTGGAAAATAATAGTAATAATAATTACATTTATGTATTTAATAACACCAAAAAAACTGGTATGAACTAGCCTAATTCATTTTAGCAGTTGGCATGCGCATCCATTTAACACATTGCATTGCATTGCATTGCAAATTAAATAAATAAATAAAAATGCATTGATTTACAAAACCCTCTTCTAGTTTGGAATCTTCATTATTTGTTGCATTCTGACCATGGTCCTTAAAACATGACGGCCTAGGAAAAATTTAATAAAATTATAAACAAAATATAGTATAAAGGGCAAATTTATAATATTTATATATGAACAAACTATAATATAATTATTCCAAAAATATAAATAAATTTTAAAAAATTTTAATTAAAGGTATAATTGTATCAATATATTTTTAGTTCTTACGCATTTGACTGGTCCGAGCATTTGATGCCTTCTGAATCATAACCACTGTCACTGTCATTTTCTAAATCGTCTATTGCAGCACTTAATATTTCTCCGTATGCAAGACAATAGTTTTTACCAAAAGTTGGTCCTAGTTTAAAATTTTCCGTTATGGCAGACTTGCCATAACATTGAAAAACCAGTGTTTCTGTAGTCGGAAAATTAGATAAAATAGCCAGAAGAACCATAAGGTGTGGAAGTCTAAAATATTAATAAAGAAGAGCAGTCTATATTTCGTTATCATATACTAATTTTTTTCTAAAATTATAATTTAATAATATGGCCTCCTTTTTATTAACCATTATATGATTCACATAGCTGCTGTCATAAAAAATATTATTATAATTATATTTATTTAATAATAAATATAATAATAAAAAAAAGTTATTACTATTTTTAATCCTTCCAAAATATGGCCTGTAATTTTGCTCACATATTAATGAACGTATGGAGGTAATATTGATCCTTAACAAAATTAAAAACATGCACATGTATGTATTCATGCTAAAAATAAATATATGTATTTTAACAATTTACCGCGACGTCATCTTTTTATCTCGAGCGCAGCTCTTCATTGACACTGAGGTCGCCAGTTGTTTTTCTTCGACTGATAAACTCAAGCTTAAAGCCGGAAAACATAACTTTTGTTAGAATCAACATGAAGTTCCCAATTATATAAAAGCAAAAAGATATAAAAATATTACAATATATAAATTATATTATTTTTATATCTTTTTACTTTTATATAATAATGTAGACTTCATGTTATATAAATAGTATATATAATTAAGAAAATGATGAAATAATAAGAGCCTGGTATAGTAAAAAGGAACAAATTACACTATAATACAACATATTACCCAGTAAACCACAGTTTTTTCACATGTACATTGCAAGTACTTTTACGATGCAAGAATGTCAGTACCAGTGACGTCACATGAGCTGGGAGTGACACTCTTACATCGGAAAAGTACTTGCAAACTACTTGTGAAAAACTGTGGTTTACTGGGTATACATAAAGCGCCTGTAAATTAGGCAACTTTTTCATCAGTAGTGATGAACCGTGTGCCTAAGTTGCAGGATATACGAGAATTTGAGCTCAAAAATATAAAAAAAGTTTTCATTTTTATTATCTTATTTTTGCTTGTACTATATTTGCCAGAAATTCAGCAGATCTATTGCGTATATATAGGCTAAAAAATAGTTTTTAATTTTTAACAGTTCTTTGGGTTCCTTTCCTCTAGTCCAGTAAAATCCATTAAGTTGGTGTGCCTGATATTACCAAAACAAAGTACGTAAACAAACAAAGCCAAGTGCCGGGCCGGCTCAAGAGGGGCCGGCTGGCCCAGGATTAACCTGAAACTTATTCTTGGGCTTATATAAATATTCTTGGAAGCTGCCAAAAGTGTACGTATGTATGTATAATTAGTTTTCCTAACTAAACTATATTATGTATTATTTATATGAATATTTTGAATCTGAGAATTTCATTTATTATAAAATATAGTATAATTATATGTATTAATTGGTTGAGCACATATATATGTACCCTACACCAAAATGTCAAAAAAATAGTAAACTTTCATTTACATATATTTATATATATTATATATATATATATACCCCGCCTTACCTTTTGTAATAAAACTACATAGCAACAGTCATGTCATGCAAGAGATGTCAAGGCAATTATTATGTATGAGCTAAATTTTCTTATATTTTATTAATTTCCTCATTAAATTTTGAATACAATTGTAAGAAGCAATTAACAAAAGAAAGTACAGGAAAACCAAAACAAGTGCCTTAAACTTTAAGCGCAACTGAAGAAGGGAACTGTCACCCTTAGAATGTTTTATAATCAGTGTAAATATTCATGTTAACTGTGTCATCAAAATCTTCACCCAAGCTACGGACTTCTCCGTGGTAAGGTGTTTTGTTGGTATTGCCTATCCTTGCTTTTGAAAATTATATTCAAATCAAAATAATTTTTACTTTCTAAACAATAAATAATAAAAGTATATATAGCAAGTTATATACACTATATGTATACAGTATAATATTAATGTTTTACTTATACAAGTATATACTGTATAAACATTATAACGTTAAAACTTCTGAACTTGCTTAAAATTTCTCTCTCTTCAAAGTGTGTTCCTCATTGTTAACTAAAACTCAACTATCATCTCCTAATTGCTTTTTCTTTATATGGTTTACAACCATAATTTTTGCCCTATAGCTGCACACTCTCCCATGTCCCATATAGTTAAGTTATTTTGATCGTTGCAGCAATATGTTAAAAAAAAAAAAAAAAAAAACTATATAAGATTCAATTAGATGTTGCAATTTACAGACATTTGTTGCAACATTTATTATATATTATCTCTTTCAAATAATAAAACTATAGCGACATTTACATAATGTTTCAAATTGGATTATTATTCAGTTTACATTATGCTATTTCAAAAGCAATGCTAATACATTAAACTCAAAAGTGATGTATTATCTTGTAAATAATATTTAAAAGATTTAGTATAAGTAGATTGTCCTCTAAATTTGCCTCTGAATGGTTCAATACATGGACGTGGAAATATGGGGAGAGAACGAGTAAATACACTTTTCTTCTTCTCTTTTACCTTTGTATCATAAGAATTTGTAGCCACCTGAAGTTTCTGTTTGGGCTTCTTTGGTGATACTTTAAAAGCAGGAATTTTCTTTGTAATTTTAATTTTCTTTGAAGCTTTTAACAGTGATGAAGATTTTAAAGCATTTTTTATTTGGTTATCTACATAATATTTATTGTATTCTTCAGAATTGTAACCCTCTTTACTACTTGATGTAGATTTGTAGCTGTCAGTTTTTATCATCTCTTGGCCACAAGAAATACAGATATTTTGTTTTGTAAAGTTTTGCACTGATTTATGCCAAACATTTTCTGCTAAACTGTCATCATTTTCATAAACTGTATCTGCATTAATATATCCATGAGGAGGACTTAAGCTTGATTTTGATAAAATTGGTTTTACTGTCTCAAGTGTGTAATTATTTTTAAAGTCATCACCATATACTGTATCGGTAATTATATAACCATGAGGAGGGCTTATACATTCTTCTGGTAAAATTGGCTGACATTTATTACTATAAATACAATTTTGGTAAGCTTCTTTGTATGCTGTATTTGCATTCAAATTGCCATGAGGAGGACTCAAACATGCTCTTGGTAAGATTGGTTTAGTTTTCTCCTGGTCATTTCTATTTTGAAAATCATCTCCATATAGTGTATCTGTATTTAAATGACCATGGGGAGGACTTAAACATGGTCGTGGTAAAATTGGTTGAGTTTTTTCTTTTTGGTTTCTCTTTTTAAAATCATCTCCATATAATGTGTCAGTTTTCATATAACCATGAGGAGGGCTCAAGCATGGCTTTGGAGGAATTGCTTTTGTTCTTTCCATTTTACTCTTATCTTGAAATTCATCTTCATATGCTGTGTTAGAATTCATGTAACCATGAGGAGGGCTCAGGCATGGCTTTGGAGGAATCGCTTTTGTTTTTTCCATTCTACTTTTATCTTGAAATTCATCTTCATATGCTGTGTTGGAATTCATATAACCATGAGGAGGGCTCAAGCATGGCTTCGGAGGAATTGCTTTTGTTTTTTCTGTTCTACTCTTATCTTGAAATTCATCATCATATGCTGTGTAAGTATTGATATAACCATGAGGAGGGCTCAGGCATGGCTTTGGAGGAATTGCTTTTGTTCTTTCCATTTTACTCTTATCTTGAAATTCATCGTCATATGCTGTGTTGGAATTCATATAACCATGAGGAGGGCTCAAGCATGACTTTGGAGGAATTGCTTTTGTTTTTGTCATTTTACTCTTATCTTGAAATTCATCGTCATATGCTGTGTTAGAATTCATATAACCATGAGGAGGGCTCAAGCATGGCTTTGGAGGAATTGCTTTTGTTGTTTCCATTTTACTCTTATCTTGAAATTCATCTTCATATGCTGTTTTGGAATTCATATAACCATGAGGAGGGCTCAAGCATGGCTTTGGAGGAATTGCTTTTGTTTTTGTCATTTTACTCTTATCTTGAAATTCATCTTCATATCCTGTGTCAGTATTTATATAACCATGAGGAGGGCTAAGGCATGGCTTTGGTAAAATTGGTTTGGTTCGGTCGTGCTTGTTTATAATTTTGAAATTATCCCCATACACTGTATCTGTATTTATGTGACCATGTGGAGGGCTCAAACAGGCTCTTGGTAAGACTGGCTTTGTTCTATCATATTTATTAATATTTCTAAAATAATCTACTTCATATGTTGTGTCTTTATTTAAAATTCCACTTGGTGCATCAATGCAATGATTTGGCTTGCATGGGTATGCCCTATCAAGAATACTGAAGTACTCTTGAAATGCTTTCATGTAGGTAGTTTCAATATCTAAATTACCTTTACCAACAAATAAATTAGGATGAGGGAAGATAGGATATATTTTTACATTTCTTATCTTATTTGTTAGTGAACCATAATCTTGGATATAAGAAGAGCTTGAAACCATTTTTCCTTTTGAAATTTTTATCCAATGTTTTGGTAATATTGGACTTGATTTTCTATTAAATTTATTGTTTAAATAGAAATCTTTTCTGTAATTTGTATGAGAGTAAAATGGACCTCTCGGAGGGCTCATACCTTCGGTAGGAATAATTGGTTTTACACGAGAGATACGTCGTCTCACTTTGTAGTTATTTTTATAATTTGTTTCTGAATTTAACTTATCTCTTGATGGTTCAATGCAAGACTTAGGAACACAAGGATATGCTCTGTCTATTTCTTTAAGCCATTTTTTAAAAGCTTTTTTATATGTTGTCTTTTCGTAAAATAAACCTTTGGGGGGATCAACACATGGTTTTGGTTTTGTCGGTTCTTCTCTTCTATATTTTCTCTGGTCATTTCCAAACAGATCGTAATCTTTTGAGTAAACAGTACATGAATGTACTGCTCCCTGTGGTGGATCAATAAATGCACGAGGACATATGGGCATTGCTCTGATGAATTTTGACATTTTTTTTTTAATTAATAATTTTTTTACTATAATGCACTCTCTTCTAATTTTCAGATATCAGATATTTGACGATAATTTTAAATTTAATACAGAAATAATTTGTTTTAACTACTTCTTTGAAAGATGAAAAGCGTTAGCATTATAAATTTAATGCAATGTCAAAAACGATTGTTGAACATTTTCGCGGCGTTTCGCGGTGAGTCAACAATCGACAAAGCTTACGTAACAAATATTTGTGGAAAATCTCTCGTAAACAAACTATCTGAATACTTGAAGAGAAAGCCGTCTCAATCTTCATGTTATTTTTATCAGCTGTGTTGGCAAGAAATTTTTTTTCGTTGTCCATATTTTTATATTTCTAGATAAAAATGTAATAATATTCTATCTTTTTTACATGAAATTATGTTAAGTTATTTCTAAAATGTTGGTAATCGAAGAGAAGTTTAAAAATAGACTTTTACGTTATCTTTTAGTTTATTTTATAGTTGTGAACTTTATGGCAAACACGTTGGCATCTGATGGACCCAAAGTTTCTCTTTCTTCTCAAACTAAAAATGATTCTGCTGTACAAAATAAAAGTATAGATGAAAAAATAATACCTAGTTCTAGTAAACGAGTGCCACAATCATCGTCTATCGTGCCAGTAAACAATAACAGAACAACGACGAAACGTCCACATCACCATCACAATGCTACTGCTGTTCCTGAGGGAATCTTGGTTCGAAATATTCCGAAAATAAACTCTGGTGCTCTTTTAAGGGGCTTTTATGTTTTTGTTGGGCTCAGCATAATAGTTGTTATGTACTTGGTCGTCAGGGCTGTAAGGTGAGAATATAAACGATTATAAAAGTTATGTTATATGGCATATGTAAGCATCATATTACATAATTGTATGCATGCCTACATACATATGCATACATATTATACATGTACACTGGTCCCTTATAAATATGAATGGTTGCTTTAAAGTTTCCCCATAAATTCAACTATTGGAGACATGGACGCTGCGGTCAGATTTATTTATTTGGGAGGAGTGTACGTACTGTTATGGTTCTGTACAGTATGTATGTACAGCATATGATGTATCGACATCGCTATAAACTTTGATCTACATATTATATACAGTATATAATATACATTATGTACAATATGTATGTATGTATGTATGTAACATGCAGTGCAGTATGTATGTATATATATATATATATATATATATATATATATATATATATATATATATATATATATATATATATATATATATATATATGTATATATATATATATATATATATATATATATATATATATATATATATATATATATATATATATATATATGTATGTGTGTATATATATATATATATATATTTTATATATATATATATATATATATATATATATATATATATATATATATATATATATATATATATACACACACACACACACACACACACATACATGCATACATACATATACATACCAGTACATGTGTAGCATAAGTAGGGGTGTTGGTGATTAGGCATATTTACCAGTATAACTGTTAAAGTCTCCTCACGATTACTGATATTGTTATATATGTACTGTGTACAGTAGTTTTTTACGTACTGTACTACGCATTTAGGTTATTATGCATACAAAAATTGGTACATATCGACGCCTCCGCGTCAAAAGCAAGCATGTACAGTTTCCAGATTTCCGACAAAACGACTATCTACACTTTCCGCCAAGGTGCATCTACAATGTTAAGCTTATGGCCGCTAGTCAAGTTACAGCACTGCTTGGAAAGTGTAGATGTAGATAGTCATTTTGTCGGAAATCTGGAAACTGTAGATCAGCTGTAGATGCTCGCTGTTGACACGGAGGCATCGATATGTATCATTAGATTGTACTGTATAAGAAGGTTAATACATTCTACGTAATATGTATGAATATTGTAATATATCCAAATATGTCATACAGTATATGCCGTTTTACTTTTAAATTGTAGTTTGTACTATGATATGTAACTGTTACTTATAAAGTTTTAAATTGTTTTGTTACAGATTACGACGCAAGGTATCCCGTGTTCATAAATATGGCATACTAGCAACCAGAGAAGATGTAGAGATGACTCCTCTAGGAGCAGATGATGAAGATGATGATACCATTGTGTTTGACCTCTCAAGTCACCCTCCTCCATAGCATATGGTCACCTAAGTAGCTGGACACACCCAGCATATATGATCACTTAGAGAAAATACTCTAAGTAATCTGCACGAGGCCTCGTTCCATGCACTGAGACTATTTATGTCATTGAGGCTTTATTCTTCCTTTACTACTGCATTCCTTTCATATTTGACATACATGCATATGGGGCACCAATTTTGTAATCAATATGGATCTGTGAAATATATCTTCTAATTAGATAAAAAAAAAAGAGAAAGTTGAATATTAGTACGAAAAATAATTTATTTTTTAGCCATAATTTAAGGGGGGGGGGGGGGGGGAGCAATTTGTTTATAGCTAATCTAATGTTAAATAAGAATACTAAAACTTTTATCGTCCTTCAAAATGAATGCTTACAAATTGCTATAAAACTTATGATTTTTGCAATATGATTTTATATTTTGATTTTTACAATAATAAAAGTAATTTTATGGTACATTTTGTCCTTGTTGCGTCCAAAGACTACTTGCATTTTTGTCAGGTATGGCAGAGGGTGTACTTGCACTTGTTTTTGCGTGTTAAGCTTAAGGTGGATGCACGAGTAGCCTAAAATCTGACCAAGTGAAAGTACGCCCTTTTGTATGCAACAAAGGCGATTTATGTATTATTATTATTATTTAATGGTGCACTTAATGAACAAAAAAAAAGGGAATTTTTTTAATATATAATAATAATCATTTTCCTATTTATTTATATCATTTTTATTCACTTTGCTGTTTGAGAACTATATAATGCCATTTAATACACATTATCTAAAGCATTTATTTGGATAATTGCAATGTGCCTATGCTATTTTGTGTTTAAGAAATAAGAGTACAGTCAACCGGGGTAACTTTGAAACTTTTTGGGTATAAAAATGCATATATTTCCTAAAATGATTTTTTTTGAGGTTCCAAAAAATTTGTAACTTTAAATGTCTGTCAGTACTATATTTTTCAACCCTTAAGTTAAAATTTTGTCAAAACCCCTAATTAAGAAAAAATAAAAACATGGGTTTCAAAGTTATACTGCCAACGGGGTAACATTGAAACCTTTTTGAATTAAATTATATAATTTCATTTTTAAGTGAGTTTGATGGATTCTAAGTACAGTGCACTATTAAACAACCCTTAGTCTTTGATTCCAGGAAGAATTACCCTCATACCCCCACCCTACCCCTAGCAAATTAATTTCTTATGGAATGAGTCCAAATTACAATAATATTGTGCTATTTTTTGTGGAAAAAAAGTTTCTCTACAATTGAAGAGTAAGGAAATATTATGTAATGAATTTTAGGGCAATTTAATTTGAGCTTTCTTAAAATTGAGTTATTTTAGGGGTTGTGGCCAATTCAAACTTGATTTTTTATCATTTCCTGTGGTAAAGTATAGGCCAAAAAATTATTTTTCTTTTAGAAACTTACAACTTAGTCTTTTTACTTTTGAAACCATACTTATCTTAACAGTGACTTTAAAAATTGTTCTACTTTGACCCTTGACCCTGAAATAACCCTGAAAGTTATAAATATGAGTGATAGCTTAAAAAAAACTTTACCATTGAATTTATTAGCCCCGAAAACCTAAGAATTGATACTTTACTTGCCCATTTTTTAAAAATGAGGCACTTTTGGGCAAGGTAAGGTTATTTTTTTAACGTCGTACCTTGAGTTTAAATAAAGGGTGAAAATATTCCTACACGAGCACTCATGGTGTCTTTTCCTAGGTTTTAAGGGCCAAGGAATTCATTTTTTCAGTTATTTTTATGCTAACAGTAAAAATAAATATTTTCAGGGTCAACTCAGGGTCAAGGGTCAATGTTTCAGGAAATTTTAGGTCACCAAGGGATTAAGAACTCTTGGAATATTAATGCTACAAATTTTCATGATTGTGAACAAAAATATTTTTTTAACCCATATACTTAACATAGGGAATGGTTTCAATGTTACCCCGGAGGTAAAAAAGGTCTATAAAAAATAAACCAATGCACCCTTCAAAATAATTTTTGGTGATTTTTGTCATAAGAGTATTCCTAGCAGGATGGTTGGTACTACAACTTCTCAATCACTCCCTGTTACCCTGTAGGATCCTTATTTTCAGGGCATCTGAATTTGTTCAATTTTTAACAATTTAAATAATTACTTATAAAAGAGAGTGCATAACCTGAAGGTGACTCCAGGGTATTTAAAAATTAAGCTTAAGGGTATCAAAGCTGAGGGTAAAAAAATGAAGTCAGTTGCTCCAGTAGTAACTTCTCAGTACTGTCCTAAAGTTGAGAACTGCAAGGTTTCAATGTTACCCCGGAGTTTCAAAGTTACCCCGGTTGACTGTACTTGTGATTTATGTAAATAAGAACTATACATATTGTGTGCCAGAATATTTAATATTAACTACACACTAACTTCTCTGTCAATAATAAATTGCAATAAATATGTCAATAATATATTATTGAAAATATAGTGCAGCTAGTAAAAATTGTAATTAATAATTATGCAACCTAGTGTGCATTTTAGAGTCTATATACTGTTAATGTTTTGTCTATGAAACTTAATTATAAGCTCTGCTGCATATTTGTTTTGTAAAATTGTTATTAAATGTGTGATCAGTTTATTTTGTTCTATATAAAGTTAAAAGAAAATTATAGAGGAAAGCAGCAAAGATTTAAAACCATAAAGAATAGGTGCTTTATAGCTGCTGGCACTGAGATAATTAAGAACACGTGGGATCCATCAATGTGATCTGGTCATTGTGATCTGCATGTTATCTAGAACTTTTACCGTAGGATACCTTGTCTTCATCTTAAAAACTTTGCTGGGTTTCTCTAGTCTTTTCTTTTAATTTATCATATCCAATTGCTATGGTTTCTTTCTGTAATGCAGATAATATATAATGTTAATACATATATTATACTTTTTTTTTTAATTGGGTATTTTAAATTAAATACTGTACTACAACTTTAAAATATAAATTTAAACTCAGTTTTTAGATTCAATGAAAACTGATCAATTAATAATTTCTTATTGTCATTGTACCATTTGAAAAATTGAACACGTTACATTTTATTCTGTTTATTAAAAGCAAAATGAGGTAGCACATGGAAATTAACATAGTGCTACCCACTGAATTGGAACATTTTACATTCACAGAAATGTAACACGTTCAATTTTCAAGGCACATCAAGTTGCATTGTGCAGAAGCACCGGTACATAGTTATTATTATTATTATTAATTGTTACTTGAAAACAATTTTTTACCATTGTTCAAAATTAATAAATATTAATGAAAAACTGACTCTGCGATCTTAAAATTAAAATAATACTAAACTAATAAGTAAATAAAACTAAAAATGGAGATCTACTCAATGAAATTAACTGCCTTAAGTTGCAACAAAAATTATCTTTAATTTAATGTCATCTGTGCAACAATGATATAAACTTAACTAATAATGATGTTCATAAACCCGTTTTTTTGTGCTCCAGACCACAAAAAAAAATGACAATAACTTTTTTAAATGGAATTGTGCATTTTTTTTTGGAGTAAGGGAACAGAGTTTACAAACACCATTAATGTTTAACTATAGGTTGCAACTTACGGCAATAGAGTAAGTGGAAAAAGTCAACAAATCTTGATAAATTTAGGGGCATGAGACGATTGTTGAACTAAGATTTTTTCAAACCTAATTTATGCTTTATTATTATTTTTTTATTATTTAAATTTCCAATAAAGATCTACAATTTATGTGACATCAAATTTTAAAAGTATTTAACAATAATTAAATTTAAAAACTATGAAAAATAATTAAAGTAGAGGGGAAAAAACAAACAGAAGAACAAGAAAAGTACTGTACAATATAAATAATGTATGCTTTTAAAATAAAATAACTAAAATTTAAATTTCTAATTAAAATATTATACAGTATTACACTATTTGGTACCAGTATTAACTGTTATCATCTCACATTTCTTTTTAGTAGAGAAATACTTTCTTTGTAAACACAAAATTTTTAAATCGGATATATATATATTTTTGTATAAGACAAAAAGCTGTGACATTAAATTTTAATTCTTATGTATAAAATAAAAAAATTGCTGTTAAATCTGTGGTTGTAATAAGTTAATAAATTTTTGTGTCAAATTTTATATGCTTTTACAACGAATGTATAAACACATAATATTTAAAATAATGCAGCATTACATCTATCCTGTAATGTTTGCTTTAATTAAAAAGACAAAACTGTAATTTAATTCTCTTTGTATGTTATTATATATATATATATATATATATATATATATATATATATATATATATATATATATATATATATATATATATATATATATATATATATATATATATAATATATGTATGCATATAAAATATGTAACATACATTAGCATGTGAATTCTGGCTGTGCGCTCTATGTGTAAAATAACAATAAAGAATTGATTTTTCTGTTAAAAAAATTATTTTTAATTAAACTTTTTGTTTTTCTTGGAAAGCAAATAATTACACAATATAATACAACAACAAGATTTTTTTTTTTTTTTTTTTTTAGCAAATTATATTATACTAAAAAATACATAATGCAATTTGTAGATAATCATTAATCTCAATGAAAAGATGACGTCGCTTAAAAAATACTTTTAGGAATCGAGAAAAAATAAAAATAAAAAAAAGTTTATTTCTGTATTATTAATTTAATAGGTCATTTGTGATGTTATGAAAATTTAAAATGATTTTATCATGATGCGCACTTTTCGATAATGGACTTTATTTTTATTTCTTATTATTTAATTTTTAAGAGGTTTACAGTTTCATATACATTCTTCCATAATTGATTATATAAAAATATTATTACAGTATAAATAGTATACTATAATATTATAGTATAAAAATTACAATGGTATGGTCCTCATTTCTTTCGACTTTAGGTCACGTGGAGATTCAGTGTTCGATTTGATTCAATTTATTCTGTAACAGAAAATTACAAATACGAAAGCCTGGAATATGTTTGCCAATTTTCCAGACAAGCATGAATTACGCTCTGTTTGTGGTGGGAAAATTGATAAAACCTGAAATTTGCACGCGGATATAAGTAACCTTGATTTCCGGTCAGTGGGATGTTTGTTTGGACAATCTTGGTGCGCGGGTTGGCCAGTAGAGAAAGTGTATAGAAGTTATGAAGAAAGAAAGTGCGTGAAGGCGAAGATGACAGCTAGCTAGGCGGGCGGAAAGGCAGGTAGATCGCGTGGTAGGTGCGGCGCGCGAGTAAGCTAGGCCTTGGCCGTGACCCACTCTCCCTCGCTTGATCACCGCGAGGTCGCAAGGTCTGCAATGATGGACCAGGCCGGCACGGGTGCGACCACCGCCCCAGGCCGACCACTGGATCAAGCCGCGCACACACAAACATTGAGTAGGTAGGCTTTCTCCGATTGTCGCTTTCTCTCGCTAGCTCGATCACTCGCTCTCATCCTTCATCTCAGCTTTGCTTCCTAACTGGAATGCAACTTTCTTCTGACCCCGCATCTTATTTTTTACTGTTTTAAACTTTTGCTCCCAGCACTTCCATCATGATGATTATAGAACTTTTTTATCTTCATATTTTCGCTCAGAAAAATGGACCTTTTTCAGTTAAAAGACCAGCAAGGACTTAAATCGTACAAAAAATGATAAATGCACAAATAACAAAAATAAATAAATAAATAAATAAAACTACAATACTTTTTTTTATATTAACATGTAAGTACGACACGTTTAATGAATGAAAGATGAAACGCTGTAATGTATTTGATTTTATAATTTTGTTAGCCTTCATTTTTCTGATGCGATGTAATAAAATAATAATAATAAATACATTCTCCAAATCAAAAACCGTATTTACCGTACTTCAAACATCTAGCCATTATTTTTACCTTTTCAGGGGTAACAACACCCAAGCGTCGTGCTTTCTCCCAAAAGTAACATATAAGATAATTATTATTTAATTTTTATTAGAACAGTAGTGGTCTCCATGCAATTATGCATAAATTGGAAATTTGATATTCTTGTCAAATTTATATCTATCAGTAATTAATTATTCTGTAGTAAAAGATAGTAATTATAATAATAATAATAAAATCAAGATTCCTCTGTACTGCGAATTTAAGGTCTAATTTTGCGTTAGATATCAAGACCGCAACGCATCTAAATTTCGTTTGTCGCGATGACCACAGAGACGACCGAGAAGAGAGTGAGAGAGAGAGCACCAGCTTTGGCTAACCACTTTATAGACGATAGTGATACCAAAACTTTCGATTTTACATACCACATCATTGCATTTGAAAAAATATTTCTGATACATAAGATTTATTATTATTATATTTAGAGGTAATTTGATGAAGGTGCATGACATTTCTCACATATTTCCCTCGAGAAATTTATTCAGAAGTAAATTACTTGATTTCTAATGAAAAAAAAAATATATATTCATAACACGTATTAAAGATAGAGAATTGGGGAGAAACACATTAGTTGAGTTGTTTTTATATATATATATATATATAATATATAAAATTTTAATGCTCCCCTCGCCCTCGATATTTATCAATTCCATATAGGACCAGGTCAAGTTATACCGTGGCCAACGTATTTTTATTTAAAATATATACACACTAAAAACTATAAATCATACAAAAAAAATATATACACGTGCTTTTCTATATCTCTTTGTTTCTATTATGTATATTTTTTTTTTACTCTCATTAATCCATAGTTTTTATTATTTCTAATGAGCATACACACTTAATTATATATAAGACAATGACACATATAATCATGATGTTATAATATCATGTTATATCACATAGACTGTAATTACAATTACCTTTATGACAATATAATGATAATAATTTGAATAGTGTGAAAATCGTTCTCTCCTAATATTAATCCTATATAATGATAGACATGTTTCCTTCCCCTTTGCTATGTAACGTTGTAATCAAGTGACACAGCGCGCTAATTAGTCAAGCACAAACACACACTCACACACACTATAATACTGTATAATAGCACCTCGCCTATCTATATCTCAATATAATATGCTTCTCACAACCAACTGCTTTGAATCCTATCCCCGTAACACCTAGTAGCTCTTTGTGTTGTCTATTGTAGCTTCTATTATTAAACCATGGCACTCTGTTTTTGTTTCACCTAGGATATTATATACAGCTTCCTCACACTCTAACATTGTGTAGTGTGCGCTAAACTAACTTGAAGTGGCAGTTTTATTTGAATAAATACCACACACACACAACATTGTTTTTATTATTTAGTATAACTATATACACTTTTGATTTTTTTTTATATATAATATTAATTTTTTTAATGCATTTTTATTAGGATCTTAATTTTTAATCAATTTAAATGTTCTTCTTTTTTTTATTGGTCAGAAAATATTAAATTTTGTAAATAAAAAGAGCCTATACGTCAAATTCAAGATGTGCCAAGTGTTAAATCATTAAAAAAACTTCTTTTTTTTCCAAGACTGAAGATTTAAAAATTTATATGTTCGGTTTTGCGTAATTATTTTAATTGTGTTGGGTAGTTTACAAATCAGAAATTAAAATTGTTTTCTGAATTCTGTGTACTAATGCAGATGCACTGGATGCAGATGTTTACTTATTTTATTCATTTGCACTCATACATTATAAAATGCACAGAACATAATAATAATAAATAGTTGTGTATATATGAGTGAGGTGTCAGCAAAACGGCACAAATACAAATGCACCACGCACACAAAAAGTGTGATTCTTGATCTTAAATACGAGAAGATGAAAATTACAATTAAAAATTTAAAAAAATATAATTATATATTTTTAACATAATATAGTTAAAAATTGGCAAATTTTTATATTTAAACATTATCTCAGTTTATTATGATATAGTTTCTTGGAATAATAAATTTTAAGAATTAATTACAGTATAAGCATAATTGTTTATAGGTTAAATTATAGTTCAATAGAAAAATAGCAAAAAAATTTCTCTATAACAAAAAAATTAATAATGTCTGCAAAATGTAGCGAAAGTATCAGAATAGAAAGATATTTCTTTAATAGAGAACACCATTAAAAGAATAATCTCTATATTTTTTATTATTATTATGCGATATAAAAAAGCTCATTTGTGCGTATATAAAACTTTTATTTGGTCGACTATTTTAGGGAAATTTAGTTGTACATATATGATGGAGATTCCTGTATAATATAATAATAATAACATGATGTATAAGAAAACTTTCAAATTATTACAAGTTTTAAGTTCTTTTTGTTGGGGGTCACGCACATTAGGCAAGCTAATTATTGATAAAATAACTTTGCGCAAAATTGAGGGCATCTTCAACGTGAATACAGAAGTTGTTATATTTACCAATGATGTTCCATACAAAATCATCTTTGTTCGTTCTGATTAATTTTACGCTCTTTCAAAACTGCTATATATATTGTTGTATAAGCATAGTGCTATATGTAATGAAATTTGTCCACCATGTCAAGAACACAGTTTGTGTAACACTATAGAATTAATGAATTTGTGTTCTGGCGCAAACTTCTTTTTATTTTATTTTTTTGTTATTTAATCTATGTCTTAATGGAAACAAAGATTACATGTCATAATATATATATATATATATATATATATATATATATATATATATATATATATATATATATATATATATATATATATATATATATATATATATATATATATATTCTTTCAGATAAAATTTTCTGTCTACGGTAATAATATTTTAAGTCATTATTTTTTAACACCACATACTTTGTTATATTAATAATAAAAAAAACTTTTTATTTTATAAAAATAGGTACTGTATAGTAAAGAAAAATTAAATTAAAACGGTATTTTTTTAAGAAATTATATTCACTGAAAAATATTCTGATAAAGAAAAAAAAAACGACCAATTTCCTAGTTGCTGCGTATATATAATTACAGTAATCACTGTACCTCCTTAACTTTTATAATTTAGAGTGCGGTCACCTCTAAAAGGTATGTGTATAATAATAAAGCGAGAGTAGAAACGACATCTTTTCTTAATGAGAGAGAGTTTTGCTGCCCCCGACCTTGAACCACAAAGAAAGGTTACTTGAACATCAACGTGATGAGAGGACTATATAAAGTATGCATATAGAATTTCAATTTATTAGCTATATACTTATAGTTTATTATCATTTTTTAAATATTTTTTTATAGTTAATTAGAATTAATGAAATATTGAGAGATAAAAAATGAGCTGTTTTGGTCGAGTGGGAGTAAAACTTTGATTAATCACGCTCATCTGCACTCGACTCAACTACTTTATTATTATTATTATTTTTTTGTTATATGTACAAAACCTACCCTTCAATTATAATATATTATAAAAGTCACAGTTATACAATTATTAATTAAAGCAAACGCACTACGCATATATATAGCTCCTCTATATATAATCATATATATTTGAAGAGAGAGTGTTAATTTAATGGTTTTCATTTTGTCCTCTAGCCATTCATTTAACTAAAATTATATAGAACTATAATATAGAGTGTATAGACATCAGAAATTACAAGGCAAATGACCCCTTCGAATAAGTTTCACTTGTCGTTACAAGCAAACTAAACACAACGCGGAGATTTTTAGATGATTATTTTTATCACCTGTGCTGTGATTCTCACAGATGTTACGATGTTAGTTTATTTTTGTGATTTTTTGTTTTGTTTTAAACTTGTGCTTAATTCAACTGTATCACACCATTTGGCTTAGTTGTATTAGTATAACCATACAATTAAAAATATTTCTTTAGATTGAAATATGAAGTAAAACATTTAAAATAATTAGCTCTGTTGTGCGTTATAGTGATTTTTTGAGAGTATAAATATTAATACACCTTTTTTCTTCCTCTTAAAAGAGAGAGAGAGAGAGAGAAGCCTTTTACCACAAAATATCTTACAAGTGTGTGTTTTTGCTGAGTCGCATATACAGTATGCATGCAAAAACGTGAATTATTCATGGAGATGGATATTGATCCCTCCGTAGGGAGTGATGGTAAAAGCTGTGCATAAAACATAAATTATCGGATAGTAGTAGGCAGATTCACAATGACGTAATAAAGTGAAACGTGCCATGGTTGCTCTGGTATCTCTTATATACTTTTTTAGCTATAAAATATAGATGTAAGTAAAGTAACTAAAGATAGACATGCAAATCAGGTGTCATTCATATCGATTATAAACGTATCAAGGTGAACTTAAAATTGTTTTGAAAGAGAATACAAAATTACGTATATATAACAAAAGAAAGTCAACATAAAAATATATACCATAATTTTTTATTTTGTTCCTCTTTAAAATACTGCGTAATTTGTTCTTTTGAATTTTCTGTTGTATATGATTGGTAAATTGAAAATTTTATATATAATACAAAAGGATTAAATATTTACAAGATGTATTGATTTCCAATTTATTAATTTTATTTTTAAAACCTAGGTAATAATATTCATAAGGTAATCTGTATTTTTTTAAGGTAGTCACATCAATAACCCTTTTTTATGGGGGTGTAAATTTTAAGTTCTATCTAGATGCAGTCATGATTGCGGAGCATATAAACCAAAAAAAATGCACCGCCAAAATCCGCCCTTTTCAGTACTCTGTCTATATAATAATATGGGGGTGCTACTGGCGAACTTACTGCCAAGCTCGATCGACACAGAAACGTTTGTGGCGATCGATGCAAAAGGGAGAGAACAACCCTCTCTCTTCTCTACTCTGGTGTGTATGTGTGTGTGTGTGTGTGTGTCATGCCGCCCCGCCGCCACCACCACTGTCTGCTTCGCTCCGCTATACTCCTAGCTTGAACTTCAGCACACTACTCTCTATACACGCAAAAAGTAAAAGACGATAGATAAATTTCACATACGAATGGATTTGCGTATTAACTCTATTTTATATTATAGTAGCTATTTCAACAAGGTGTTACATACTTTTTAGTATAGTGAAAATGTTTTGTTTTAGTAACATGTAAAGCTTTTTTTTTATTTTTTATTTGTATGTTTGTGTCTTTTTTACATTGAACTTAATAATGATGTAATTAAGGTTAAAAAAAAAATATATATATATATATAATAAAATACACATAATATATAATATTAATAAAAAAGAGCCTTGAGTTAAAGTAATATTATTAAGATTGGATAGTTTTAGTTTTAATAATTAATTCAAGAATTTTGTCTTTTGTTTTTGATTGTCTGTCTAACTCTTACAATCAATCATTAATGTAAGTTGAACTTCCGTGGAAATGAATATATAAAATATCTCCATTGTATGTACGTAGTCATGTGTGTATGAGAATTAACTATGGGATCAATCTTTCGACAGTTCCCCAGCGAACAAATAAATGCATTCTTTTTTTTTTTTTTTTTTTTACTTTTTTTTTCTTTTAGTTACTTTTTATTATTATTATTATTATTATTGATCTGATTTTTCAGAGAAAGTCTTCCGTATATCCGCGTTCATCATTTGGCGGCTAACACTGCTGCAATCATGCATGCAGTGTACATTTTTTTTTAAAACATAAAACACGTTAATATATAACAATCTTAACATTACGTGTATATAGCAGCGGTACAATTTATTACAAGCAGTCCTAGTTATTAATAATATATAATAATATTTTTGCATTGGAGAACGAATTTATGTTGCAATTGCAACACACGTAATTTATAAAACTTGTATATTACTTAACAATTATTCGTTTAGTAAAAGTTCTGTTATAAACTTTCTGATCATGAGATATGTATGTACTTTACTCTCTATGTGCAGCTGAAAATATATTTAATGATTGATTTTATATATATATATATATATATATATATATATATATATATATATATATATATATATATATATATATATATATATATTGCAGCAATTGTATAACTCAATCATGTTATAATATTATTTCGATCAGCAACCGTACCATTCAAAATCTCGTGTATTATTTCCAGCTATCAGTGCCATATATCGAGTGGCTCCAAAAAGGCTGATACTTTGATGTACGAGATTCACATAGAAATGTATTTTTGGGATGGGGCACGGAATATCAGTGCCCGTTAATAGTTTCTAATATTTGTTAATTATTACGAACTTAAATTCATTTAAAAAATAAAAAATAAAAGAAAATTTTGTATAAGGATATAAAAAAATATAATTATTAATATTAAAATATATTTTATTGATGATATGATGATCATATTGACGTCAATAAAGGTATAGAAATTAATTTACTGAGGGTATTATAAAATATTTACTGTAGTTTATTTGGCTTCCGGTATATAAAAAATAATTCCTAAAAGAACACCTCTCAAATACTTTACTGAAATATTAAGTAATCAGTTAATTATGAATTATGACTACAAACCTATATAAATGGTGTTGTATTTATGTATGTGTGTGTGTGTGTGTGTGTATATATATATATATATATATATATATATATATATATATATATATATATACATATTACATTCACTATTTTCAAGTACTCCACCCACGACACCCGGGTCACCAGCAGATTAACATTATAAGAAGTATAAATAAATATAATAGGATATTTATATAAAAGTGAGTTGAAATGAAAGACAATAAAATTCGGTGCAGAGAAATGGCACGTGAGTCGTGCTTTTGCAGCTGGTCAACTGGGTCGTAGAACCACGCCCGCAAAACAATCACTATAATAATATGTAATATGCAGTAATATATAAGGAAACAATAATAATACTAATTAAAAACAATTTAATTAGTATAGTCTTATTTAAGGGTTGGTATACAAAATTTTTTGATTAAAAAAAAAAGTTTTTTATAATCATTTTTAAAGTAGTATAGAAAAATGTCTTATTTCTAATCATTATTAATATTTTCAATTTATACCCCCAAATTTTAGAATTCATAATTATAAGGTATACCACCTATTTTACGATATTTTTTATTAAATATACATCTCAACCAAATGTGTAAAATGTTGAGTTCAAGGATTTTTAAACACGCATGTAATATAATATATATTTTCATCGCTCTATTTGATATGAAAAACAAAAATAAATTATATGCAAATTATTCTAAAATTTACTTTCAAAAAAATATAAAGGTATATAATTTCCATAATGCTAATTAATTTCTAAATCTCTCCTCTCTTTGATGTGTACCTACTAAATGAAAATGAGATTAAACCTCCACATCCACTTTACATTAGATCAACATGTAAAGTAATTAAATATACTTTTTATAAAGAAAAAAGTGTGACATCACAGGTTTCTGCAACATGTGTTCTCTATCTTCTTTTTATCTAATCATACGAAAATGTTAATGCAACAGCGTGAGATCTTTTTTTCTTAAAAAAAAAATAATAAAAATAATAATAATAAAAAGATTGCGTTGCTTACACCACTTTCCCTGTTGCTTGCGTGCTGCATCTCATATCATTATTTTCTCTTTCATCTGCATTTTGCTCGCATATTATTAAAATACAATAAATCCTGACTTTTCATAGAAATATAATTGCGGTTGTCAACTCTAGTTCTTATAATTGACATATTATAGCATTGCAGAAACTTTCATATCAACTTATAACATGAGAAATGAGGTTTTTAATTATATATTTTAATAATTATATGTATTATATTATATTGGCATTTTAAAAACATCATTATTGACAGTGCGATTTTAATTTCAAATATAATTACAATTATCTGTTCCATATGCATATTAAGGCTCATTCGTTTCTATGTGTGTTAATCTTTTTTATTTATTCATTCTTTATAAACATTCAATCTATTGAAATTTTATATCAATAGAATTTAAATGTGACAAAAAAAAAAAAGAAAGAAAGAAAGAAAGAAAGAATAGAAAGCTTTAAGACTTATACGATGAATACTATGAACTTCTTTTCATTATTATAACTATGTATTATTATGTATTTATTATTATTATTATTATTATTGTAGAAAAAATTTGTTACGTAAAATACATAAGAAGTTCAAGTCCAGTTCAAGTTAAATCATTTGAGGATATTACTGTCATAACATTTCTTTTTGACGACGATATATATACATAACTTTGATTCTTTATATAATATACGTAAACAACAAATCTAAATCATCAAACTCATCTTTAGTAACTTCAATAATAATAAAAAAAATAATAAAAAAACATTACACAGTTGAAAATAAATGAGCGTAGGAAGAAAATACTAATGGATGTATAATTTTTTTTCATCAATTGAAATGGTAGTTTCCTTTACGGTCTCCTAATCTATCAATCATTTTTTTTAACATTTAATAAACGTGGAGTTATTACTTTAAATGTTTAATGAGTTAATATTACATGGTTTAATGGTGAAAAAAACTTCATACTATTGTTTTATTATATTATTTTCTTTAAGGCTATAAATCTTATACACTTTATCTCGCGGTCATTGAGCTAATTCATATAGACTTTAGAGAAAGGACGTTAATTGAATTTTATATTTTAATAAATAATTAAATGGTTTATAGAATTTTAATTTAATACTGAGTACAAAATATCACGAGTATTTTTTACTGTTTTTTTTCTACGGTTCATGAATTGTTATATAACTCTAAAAAAAATGTACTCATATAAAAAGTTGTTATAATTAATATAATGAGGCTTTTATATATGAATAAAAACATTGTTGTAATATTATAACAACTTCTGTAAAATTAATGTCAAGAGATTGTTTAAATAAAAAAAAAGTACATTTTTTCCCCCATATCACGTATTTGATAACTGCAAAAATTTAAGAGAGAAAAAAAAATTATATGATTAAAAATAAAAGTAAAATATTTGCTGTTATTTAGGACGACGTCACGCTTAGTGTTTACAAATTTGCTCTGGTATTTTTATACACAAGATTTCTATTACATTTATAACATTAAACTTTCTTTCATCGCTCACTTTATTCATATAAATCAATCTTTTTAAAGAAAATATGAATCTTATATTTTATATATCAAACATTTTAATGTGATAATAAATGAAGTATATCTTATATCGAGCAAACCTATACTTACACACATACCTTTAGCACATGTGTAAGGAAGATTGACCATGAATATGTATTATATTATTATATTGTACATAGAAATTATTATACTCGATCACAAAAATTAGTAACATTTTCTGCTATATTAATGAAGTGTACACACTATAATAATTAATATACTTGTATAATACTTATGCAGGTGTGTGAGAAGAGGCTTTTAATGCTATAGGGGTTTCTTTATTATTTTCTTTATTGATTATACTTATATGTATACCACCGCATGACTGTATAAAAATAGCTATAGTGATAACATTTTGAGTAGTTAAAATCTTAGATTATGATGAAGAAAGCCTGTAAGCTATAGAGAATGGCGAAGGTTAATGAGAAGGGGAGTTGGGGGTCTGTATACTGGTGAAGCTTTATTCGGGGTATAGTTGATGATGAGAAGGTTACAATTCAAGAAGAAGAAAAAAAGGGGGTTTGGTGGTGGCTTTAGCGTGTTCGCCTTATACTTGATAGCATGTCTCGCTTTTGCTCACCAAGTTCACATCGATCGCTGGCCCACCAACCCTTCTCTCTTTTCTCTCTCTCTCTCTTCTTTCTCTCTTTGCCTGCATGCCAGCCTGCCACTGGTGCTCTATCTAACAGAATAAAAAAGAGAGAGAGAGAGAGAGAGAGAGAGAGAGAGAGAGAGAGAGAGAAGCTAACGAGGTGGCCGACTGTAAATGCACTATTAAAATGTGTTATTTGTTTGATTCTTATGCTATGTGTATAGAATTATTTATATTAAACTGCTATTTACCCACCTTACAAACAAAGATCAATATTTGGAAACCTAAATGAAAAAAGAGAAATAAACATTTTCCCTTTAGACTATTTTATTATAAATAAATCACTAAATAAACACTTTATTTACCAAACGATAATAGCAGTGATCTTTTAGTAAACTAATAATATATATTGATTTCTTTTCTTTTAAAATAAAGTTCATAGGAATTTGCATTAAATATTAATATATATTATATAAATATAATATAATGTTATATGGAGTTAATAAAATAATCATAATAACACTGTATACTACATTTTTGTTCTTCATTAAATGTCTATATTTTAATATGTTTCATTTTGCTAGACATCATAATGATATTCTATTTTATTGCAGTTAAAAAATAAATAAAAGTACGTATGTTTAGAATTTACTTTATCCCATGTTTGCATGTTGTAGAGAACTAAAAACTACACATTCCCCAGCATACTTGGCTTTATGCCAGAGCTCCACAATACTTCCTCGATTTTAATAAAAGAGCTTTGTATTCACCATGCCTATAGTACAGTATTCGTATACCCAAGAGGTAGAATAGATTCAAGGTTCAGACCACTGAGATTTAAGAAGTATATATATATATCAAGACTTTTTATATATATACATAAAAAAACAAAACATTGCAATGTTCTTAAAAAAAAATTCTTTCATTCATGTATAGAATAAAATAAAAAAATGTGAATTTTAGGTTAAAAAATCCAATAATTTAATGAAGAGTCATACAATCGCATAAAAGCTGACTATGGGATTTCCTCAAGGATCCACTATAGCTTGTATCCGTTTTACGCGTGATTTTGGAATGGGAGGTTATTGAATTATGAAAAAATGAACAAATAAGTAACTTTTATTCACTTTTTTCCCCTTGTCATAATTTATACACTTTTAAAATTTGGAATGAAGCAAATTGCTTCTATTAAAATAATTTTCATGATATAATAAGTGATAAATTAATGTAAAAAAAAATCATCCTAGCTGTTTTTAAACAATTCTCTATATACCCTAATTTTTCTCAGCTTCATTAATAATTTCATTGATTATCATCCTTGATAAGGATAACTATTAGTTATTACGAGGCTAACTTTTTGGTCTTTAGTGTAAAAAAATAAAATTATACTCTCGGGACACTTTTGTCACGAAAGCCATGACTGCTGCTTAACAATGAAAAGAAAGAAAAAAATGTAGACAATGATACATTTTGTCGCCAATAAAATTGTATATAAAATTAGTTTCTATACTGCATGCAAAATCGTGAGAGTAGATGTATTAATAACAGAACTTTCAATACATTTTATATTTTTACCTATTTTTATTAAAATATTTTATGTAGTACATTGGTAAAAGTTACTGCTCATATTATAATTGAAAAAATAGCATTCGTGTTTTGTTGAATAAAATTATTATTAAAATCATTATAAGGAGATAAAAATCTTAGAGGGAAGAAGGAAGCTTAATATTCATCATTCAATGCCAAATTTAATCAAAACACAGGGAGTCTCTATATAACAATTTGTTAATTTCTATGATTATATTGTGATTATTAATTGTTGCTAATTTTCAGCGCAGAAATGACGTGACAAATGTCTATATTATTATTATTATTTTATAATTGAGGACAGATTTTTTTTTTTTTTTTTTTTTTTTTTTGTACCTTGGGTATTGGTTTACCGCCGCTATGTATGTAATTGTATATTGTATGATGAAAGAATAGTTGATTTAACATCGTACCCTACTTATTTATATATAACTTTTAATTTGCCATTTTACTTATATAAATAATTAACAACATTTTTTGTTGTTTACTTCATTAGCCAACTTTAATTAAAATAAAGTCTTCATTTTATTATTTATTGATACATTTGGATTAAAAGAAATCTTGATAAGGAAAAATAGGATTTCATTTTTTACTGATGAAAGTAAATAAATTAAGATTTTTATTATTTATTTTTATGTATTAAAAATATGATTATTTTTTAGTCAGAAATAAATTTTCTTTTAATATTCTTGCTTTAGGTTGAAAGTGAGACAGTTTGTTATATTATATGTTTCGTGGTTTTCTCCGCACGCGCGGCGGTTATAAGAATTCCCCTGCAGCTTCCCTGCTGAGTGTTTCTGATCAGTATAACATAATCATAATATGCAACTTCCGTGAGCAATCTCATAAAATATCAACGTGCAAATGAAAAGAAAGTGAAATCAAAAAAATTTTATATTGGAAGCTACTCACAAAATGAATAATAAAATTCAGATTAACGTAATGAGATATTATCACTTCATTTTTATTACCATTTTATTATACATAGGAAGTAAATGAGATTTTATTATCATGATGATGATGATGGGAGCTATAGGTATAATATTCAGATAAATTTTTGAATAAAACTAAAATAGTATTTATTTAAATAAGCATCTGTTTATATTATATTTTAGCATTATATAGAACGCAAATTATAACCACTCTTTAATTTGTCTTTTTTTTTATTGTGCTTTTATATTATATTAAATTATAATTTAACTTCCTGAAGTATTTGTAAACAGCTTGAAATTTTTTAACGTGTAGTTTACATAATAAATATATAATTTTCTGCATTCTTTGTACTCAATTAGATGACAAAGTATAAATTTAAAATATATAATATATTTTTGGGAAGTAAATGTAATACTATTGAGTTTCTGAGGAGTATACGGAGAATTATGTACATTTTCTTTTCTTATTAATTGATTTATCTAGAAGTAATATCATAATTGAGAAAAATATGTTATTAGTCATTTTTTTGGAGGATTTTCCAAGACATTCTTCATTCTATATTTGTTCTTGCAAGAATAAAATGAATCATTTTATAAAGTGAAAGTAGAGAGCACCAAAAAAATAATAATAATAATATAAAAACACGCTGCAACATTCCAGAATCCCGTGCAACAATAGCTTGCACCTGCTTCCCAAAAATGCACTTATCACCTGCATATCACGTAACATGCGAAGATATATACCAATGAATGCACCTGCACCAGGTAAATATTGTAGACATCACGTGACCTGAGTGCGCATGTGCAGAACATCAGCAATGCCAACAATCTGAGGAGCAAACATCACGTGACTGACCTTTACGTCCTTGCAGGTCAATTTTATATAATATTGAAGTTATCACGAAACAAAATACTGAATCAATGTTAAAAGTAATTTAACTCCATTTTTTTTAGTATTATTACTGTATGTATATTATATTTATGAGAGACTAATAAGAAGCTTAAAATTCGATCGTTTGCTATTTAAAATAAAATTATCTACATTGAATGCATTTCTTAGAATTCTCTTTTCACCTATAATTAAAATTGTAAATGAAAATTTAATGTTGAATTCCAAAAATTCTTCTCAAATTAGGCACGGCAAATACATGAGATGATTCAAATACGTGAAACATTCAAAATTATTGTATCTCACAGTTATTAGATTAGCATATACGTAATTTCTCGAAGACATTATTAAAAGTGAATTGCGATGCATTGAATAATTTGACATCATAATAAACCCTCTATGAATTATGCATTAATTCACAAACACCACCCCCTACCACCACTATAATATAGTCAAGGTGTATCTATACAGCAGCCAGCACAGCCGTTCAACTCAGGTGGACGGGGGCCTGGCTGGCCTACATTGAACCTTTGGAAACTGGAACAGTATAAGAAGGCGGTGGGCCTAGTCAGCGGTGCGGACTTTCCTTGCATGAGTCTTGGAGGTGAGATCGCTCAAAGTGATGTGAGTGAGTGGATAGTGAGTGAAGTGCTCTCAGTTAGTTGTTGGTGAACCATCATTGTGCGCGCGCGGTGCACCTGCGGGGACTTACTTATAGACATAAGACAACAAACCGTGATTATTTACTGAGGAGCTAATAAGCAGCAAGGATCGACCAATATATTATAGACGCCTGTCTTCAAGGTATGTACCATTTTATTAATTTGTTTGGTAATTTTCAAATTTTAAATATTTTTTAAATTTAATTTATTATCAAAGTTTAAAAGCATTTTTTTTTTTTTTTTTTTACTTTCAAAGTGATTGATATTATGAAAATCACACACAAAATAAATAATAATGAATAAAAATAAATAAATATAATAAACTTAAAGCGTATCTTTTAAGACATCCCACTGCGGAGAAATTTTATTCAATTCAATTTCTGTCATTAGAAGATGAGATGTGTTAAATTGCAATAATTATCAGAGCGCTTATTAACTATAGTATAGTAAACAAACTGATTAGTTTACGGCATGCTGTTTTATAAGTAGCTAATTTAGGACAATATTTTTTTAACATAATATATAACAACTAAAATAATATATATAATGTAATTTAGTTACACTAAACTAAACATTAAAGTACATATTAAACATTAATGTGATTAAAGTATTATAATATGCCTAAAATTTTACCTTACATTATACAGTTTTCGTATTTATATACGATTTTATAACTCGTGGTATATTTTCAACTAAATTACACTGGTAAAGATAACATTATTTTATGGTTATGTAAATTTTGCAAAATTCTAACTAATTTAAATGTAATTTAAATAATGATAATTTCATATATAGATGGTATGTTATAGTATAGTAAACATATGGGAAACAGGGCAAGGAAAGAACTTGTTGAACAATTCAAATTAGTATAGAAAATGATTTTTGTTAAGCATGTAATTATTTTTAAGTTCTTGTGTATAAAAATAATTCGAAAATTTTCTTATATACATATTTCGATACTTATTTCGTATTGGACGTTTTGATTAATTTATGCATAGCATTAATTATAATAGAAATTGACTGCTAGGATATATTAATTGTTTTCTACTACGAGACAAAAGATTTTAAATGTATGCAAATATATTTATTTAAAAAAATCTGATTAATGATACTTTTCTTTATAGATAACTTTTTTTTAGCAATACTCTTTTTTTTTTAATTGTTTATTTAGAGAATATTTTTCTTAGCTCATTCATATTCATTGTTATAATAATTAACATCCTTTTGTATGTGTGAGAGAGTGCAAGTGATTGAAACATAATGAAAAAAAAAAAAGTTGTGGTACAGGATACTACAGACAATCTTGCAGCATCAATTAAAGACAAGTAACTTTCTCTTGTGATTATAATTTGCATATCCTATAGTATTGAATATAAATCAATTTAACACACTCACTATCACTGATATAACAATAACTCAAGAGTCGTACAATGAAGAGATGAGGATTGTTATGGCTATTTAAAAAAAAAAAAAATACAATGGACTTGTATCGATGATGTAATTGTTGCGGCTGGTGCGTGTATAAGCACACCGGCGTGTCGTGCGTGCAATAATATAACAATAGATCACAGTCTTACTATATAACCACGTTTTTAACACACTCTTTCACTTTTGAATAATAATTTACCTAATAATGTATAACTGTAAAAATTGTAATTCGTGATGAACATTTTAATTTATTAAATATTCATGGAATTGAATTTCAACGTTTATTGAGTGTTAAATGTTATTATTTTTAGGCAATGTTACTTTATATTTGAATATTAATTTATTTTATATAATGTATCATGATTTCGTAAAAAATATTATTATTCGTGGCGTTTTGTTTAATTTTATAACAATAACTAACTAATAAAAATAAGGAAATACTTTCTAATTAAAAATTAGTATAGGTTAATAAGTTTATGGTTTTTATAAAGTACCGACAATACAAATATACAAAATTTAATCAATTTTTATAAAACAAATATTATTTCTAGTTTTTCGGTGAGAAATATTGCAATTTTTATTCAACAGAAAAGTTAATGTAATATAATAAACACTTAATACTTTATATGAAAACGAAATACTATATAACATGCCATGATTCTTCTTGGCCTTTTCACTGCTGCAGCCTTTCTTATATATATCTTAAATATATCCATGGCAGTTATTATTTTTGTGCCATTTCTATGTTAATTATTATTATTTAAATGGAATTAAGATATTTTTATTGCCAATTTTTTTTCATAACATTATTAAACCATGTATCCGCCTTTTTCATTTCCGGCAGTTGAAAACTTGGTCAAAACTATTATGTATATATGTATAATTATCTTATCGTTATAGTATTAAGAACATCTTATTTATCTGGGCATTTGTATATTATGAAATTAATTATTCACTTATTACACAATTATAGTAAAACTAAAAATCATTTTGTTGCAGTTATAAATGCAAGATTCTCATTACGTTTTGTATGTGAGGTCAAGGTTAAAGAATAGTGAGAAATGTTCACACCGTAAACAATGAAATATATTACACAACAATACCTCAGAGTATTTACATTTTTTTTTTTAACTTTTATATTTATGATGAAAATGTAAAATAGTTAAAAAAAAAAATAGATATGATTATTATTACGTAGCTCTTATGTGGTCATAAAATGATTTCTTCAGTTTGTTAATAAATCTTGCAAATTTCTCTCTTTAAAATATATATCTTCATTACATGTTTTACATTCTATTTCAATAAGGTAAAATCCCATTATATATAAAGAAAACCCGGGTCATATATTATAATTACTTCGTGTGGCCTACTGTATATAGCTCCGCTTTATATTATAAACTTACTTTTTAATTATGATGTTCAGCGGATATGTATTTTAGTTTTTTTTTTTTTTTTTTTTTTTTTTTATTTAAACATTTAATTATAATGTAACCAGCAGGGTGTTTATTGTATTAAATGACAGTGAAAACATATTATTTACATATTAAATTTCGTTGTTGACATTATTAAGTGTAGGTCAAATATGATGTTAGTACTTATAAATATCGCCTTTCACCTTTAAAAAAATTGAAGAAGAATATAATAACATAAAAAATGTGAATAATTAAGTTTTATCTTATATTCAGTATTATATTATATATATATATATATATATATATATATATATATATATATATATATATATATATATATATATATATATATATATATATATATATATATATATATATATATATATATATATATATATATATATATATATATATATATACATATATATATATATAAATAATACTGTATAATATATATAGCCTTTGTGCCTAAAGGTAGCAGATTATCAAAAAAGGAGAAAGCAAAGGCGTTCTTTGTGGTTACGAGTTATAATTTTTGTGGTCAATTCGTTCACGAGAAATTTTTTTACATTATATACAGTATATTATCTATTATACTTGACCAGCCATCATCCATTCGTGACAATAATTTTCATAACAGTTTTTACTTAAGATTAATGATTTTTAACTATGTTATTTTATTACAGTATTTAATAATAATTGGACATACATTTATAAAGAATATTAATCCAAAAATTTCTAAAAATCAATAATAATATTATTATTAAATATATTTTTTACTTTCATTTTTATATGACACTTTTTTTTTAATAATTGTCCTGGCATGAAATTCAACTTTATTGTTGATAATGTGGTGTTAAATTGAGCTATTTATTTAAAACAATAAAATTACTTAATAATGAAAGTTCAAGTTTATAATCTTTTTATTGTGAGAATTTCACCAAATTAAAGATTTAATTATAATATTTAAGATTTCAATAGTATTATTCAAATTATTTTCATTTATTCATATTGTTATGAATTTTTAATTATCATTGCAAATTTACGCTAATTCATTTTTACTAATTTATTACCATAAAAAAAAACAATTAAACTTATTTTTACACTATTGTTTTAAAGTGAACTTGAACGCTTCAAAGAAAAAAATGCATACTTATTCAAATATGTTCAAAAAATTATAACTGCCGTTATTATTTATGTGTAATTTTTAAACAATAACTCATTATTACATCTTTAATTACAAATTAAAATTATATGTGTTGAAAGTTAAAGGCCATTTAAGTTTTATTGTTTTTTTCGATCCTCTTTTTAATTATCTGATAACAATAAACCATGATCTATACAAGCAATGTAAAGAACGACATTGAATTTAAATGAGGAGAAGAACGTTTGAGAGGATAACAATCGTGGCAATTAGCACTGGCATTTTTAACTATAAGCAATTGAACATTTATATCGCGTAATTTCTTAATTCATAATATATTTTTAAATAAATACTTCAAAGTTACAAATAATAAACTATTATCACATTATCTACATATAACTAGTACTAGTAGTTTCAATAGCAAGATGTTATTTCTTTAATATTTTCTTTTTTTTTATAAAAAAAGAAAAAAGAAAAAAAAAAAGAGCTATATTGTGGAACAAATCAATAATTGTTATGACGTTATTGGAAAAAGAATATCAATAATTTTTGCTATATATTTATATTATTTATAATCAAAATATTATTATTATATTTCTATATTATGTATATTTTCTGATATTCATGGCACTAAAATATTTCTTGGTGGAAAGAGAAGTATACAAAAATCAATCTGTCAATATTTTTAATATAGATAAAATAGAATCTAAAGTACATTGTTTTGAATAGATATTTTTCATGATAAAGTCTCCATATATAGCATGCAATTTAATTTAATCTTGTCTTATTCTGTGTATTATAAAGAAACTTTAAAACTAAAGTTGTATACGTTTATAGATTTCTTTGTAAGAAAAAAAAAATAATAAATAAATAAACGTGTAACGTAAAAAATTGCAATGAAAATATGGGCTAACTTTCAAAGATGTTTTCGTACTTGTTCTATTTCTTAACAATACAGTATATTATGTTCTTAAATTATCATTCGTAAATCACTGCATTTAACGCTTCATTCAATTCTGTGCTTGGGGAAACTAATTGATTTTTTATTGGTGTTTATTAGTGTTAGTACCGTATAATTAGCTTACTTTTATTGTACTTTACGCTACGTATAACAATAAAACGGACTACTAATTTATATTTTCTTGTTCTTGAACAAATTTAATTAGTAAGTTACACACAATATGAATTATTTATGAACTAAATATTTTACTGTCTAAAACAGATACAAAATATAAATAATAATTGAAGGGATTACTTATAGAAACATTACATATGTGTGTTTAACTTCATTGTACATACACCAAACACTTTCTTCTCATGTTGAAAGAAAGTGACAACTTGCTAATAGCTGTGGTACAGGTGGAGGTAAGGTCAAAGCACGGGATGAAATGAAGGTCAGAGAAACCGGAGCGTCGTCAATTTGAGATGAGTCTCCCTGCGTGTGGTGCAGAGAAAGTTGAGATCGGGAGCAAACTTGAAAAGTGCCACGCCTCAAATTGCTATAGAATCAAACTAAACAAAAGTTGTTGTTTTTTTTTTCCAAATTCCAAATATAATAAGCTTAAAAATATACGTCAGTGTTTTTTTACGTTATATATTAAGGTGCAGGAACAATAGAAAAAAAATCTTGTTAAAATTAAGTTATAATAAATTTTCAAATCAACGTTGATAATTCAAAAAAAGGACATTTTTTTACTGGAATTTGAACCATTTTTTTAAATACATATTTGCACGAGAAAAAAATTAATAAATAAATCATAGAAGAAGTGCAATAATAAATAAAATACGTAATAGTAAATAAATGTATAAAGTCGAATTTAAAGATATATTATAGCAAATTGAAGAACATTAGTGTTTATTTCGTTTGTCATTTATAATTATTTTTAACAAGGGAAACAATTAATACAATGAGAAGTAACATATATTATTGATATTTTCCACCCACTCGCATGGCATGCAGTATAGTATTCTGTATATAAATTTATTCATCGTAACCTGAGAAGTTTTTTCAAGTTGTTCACATGTATCTCAATTACGTATTCACCTTCAGTTTCACTTGTAATTAGACGTAATGAAAATTATATTCATTAAATAATTTAAATAACACGAGGAAAGTTAGAGAAATCTGATTTTATATTTATGATAAAAGTTAACTTTATTTAAAGAAATATGTTAATGTAGACATTTTCTGTATTTTAAATTTATATATAAATTTATTTCTCAGTCAAAGAAAGTCAGAGTAAATGTTTCACTCTGATCTTATTACTGAGAAATATGATTATAAAAATATTATAATATAGAACTAAAAATGTAATTAAAAATACGATTTAAAATTTCTTTTCAATTTTCATAAAGATTACTTTTTTTATTAATTTCCTTTTGAAATATCGTTATTCATAACTACATACTTTATTCCCCAAATTAAATTTTATGAAAGTGAAGCTATAGTGTAAGCAAAGTAAAAGGATTAAATGATTCATAAAGAGAATGATTAATTTTTCAGTGAGGTTATTATGATAACAATTATAATTAACACACGTCATAGCTGAAAGAGAGAGTTGATTTTATGTGCAGGCGATCGACACAGCGTCCGCTTTACACTCCGTTGTGACTTTGGAGTGACTCACCTATGCGTGTATACATACAATTGATTTGTGATATTAACGCATCACAATTATATCCGTTATTGAGATTACTTTATTATTTTCCACCCCTGCAAACTAAATTTTATGAGTAAAATAGACAATATAAGTAAATAATTTGGTGCTGAAATTTCAATATAAATTAAGTATTGCTTTTCATACGTTTGCCTCTCACTTTCATGCTCCATATATTTTGAAGTCAAACTTGTAACTTAACTTTAAACTCAACTGTAAAGTAAGAGTAGGCGGGGTTTTTAATGCATATTATGAATTACGTAATTTTTGTCAAGTATACCTTTGCCTCTCTCCACTGCAATCATTTTTTTATAATCGGAGTAAATATATAAAAACCAGTAAATTGTATTACATGACTATTAGCCTTAAAATATTATATGTGTTATTTTCAAAAGAAAAAAATATATAAGAACTTAATACTTATTAATGATTAACTTAAATATCTTAGCACCACAGATTTTATACAACGTATAAAAAAATAAATTATTTTAATTTTACAATGTGTACTTTCCAATTATTATTGAATTTAGAAAGCTCTTCGTATAAACCTTGCAAAGATTTATATTTCATATTATTTTTATCATTATTTTTGTTATATACTTACACTTAAACAATAAATATTCCAAAATATATTTATTATTTTATTAGTTAAAAAATATCTTGCAATAAATGATTCTATTTATTAACAATTCATTCTTATTTTTGATTTCAGATGACAGCGCGCCAATGTGCACAATATTTTGTGCTGGTGTTGCTTCTACTGGCCGTAGCACATGCAAACAAAGATAGACAGTGGAGTCGAGATGCCAATAGTCGCTCAAGCTCAGACTGGATACCACTAAGCGTCCCTTTTAGAGACAATGAGCCCTCTGCAAGTGCGCAGCACGAAGTAGCAACTATATTACGACCTCCAGAACCAGTATCAACTCGTCAACAACGCCTGGCTCAAGCTCCAAGACAGGGTCGTGATACTCCTGGTGGCTCTCAACAATTTTTTAGAGATCAGTCTCATTTAATTCGTTTTCCAAATGAACCTGCTCAAAGATTCAAAAATTCACAACCACAAGCCTTTCCACCATCTTTTCCTAACCAGCCACCCTTATTTTTACCACCTCAACCTGTTCCTCCTGGTTTTCCTCCTCCAGCACTTACCAGACCTGCTTTTCAACCACAACCAATTCCTGCGTTCTCAGGCACTCCTGCTACTTCTCAGTCTTCTATAAGACCACAAAATAATTCTTTTGTACCAGCAGGGCCTCAGGATGAGGTTCAATTAGTCTATGTACCTGTTGAGGCCCTACAAGCTCAAAAAAATCAAAATGCAGCGCAACCACGACCAACCAAGTTCAAAAATCCAGAAGAGGCTTTCCAGGACCAGTTACGCCAGTTTGTTCAGCAACAAGGTGCTCCTAGTATACCAAGCTCTCAACAATTACAAGAGCAACAAAGAATTGTTCAATTAAAAGAGAAAGAAGAAAGAAGACGTATCCAAGAGCAGGAACTTAGACAACGACAAGAGCAAGAACAAAGGATCAGGCAAGAACAGGAACAACAAAAACGACAAGAATTAGAGTTGCGAGCAAAAAAAGAAAAGGAAATTCAATTACGTCAAGAGCAAGAGGCTCGAATCCAAGAGCAGCGTCGAAAGCAAGAACAAGAAAAAAGGGAGAAAGAGGAAAGAGAGAGACAAGAACATTTTAGACGGCAACAACAGCAAGCTACAAGCTCGGGCAATCAACAACTTTTTGCACCAAGTTTGCAAGCCCAAGAACAAGCTTTTCAACAAAAACTAAAAAGTACACAACCACCAGAAACAGTTAGCCCCGCTCCCCACCAGCCACCTCTAGCTGTTTATATGGGAAATACAGGTCATAAGCCAGCACAAATTGATGATGTGTTATTTGCTCTAAAGGATGCTCACACTGTTCCAGTGCTTGATAGGATTCCTAATGGAAAACCTCCTCAGATATTTGTAGGTCCTTTAGAGATGACACCCCCTGTGGGTTATTCGAAGTTTGAGCTTCCATATCTTTCCAGTCTTGAATCAAATCGCGTTGAAAGAAAAGTAGAACAACTTCCATTCTTTGTAGCTCCACTCAGCTACCAACCTCCTACAGGATATTCTAAAATTCCTTTCCCTTCACCCCACGTTGGGTCCGTAGTAGTGTCACATGGAAATCGTCAACAAAGACCTCTAACACCAGACCCTGAAGTACCTCCAAGTGAGTACACCTCGCAAGAATTGCCTTCAATCAGTCCTGCAATACCCCTTCTAGTAAATTCTCTACAGTCTGGACGTGGGGCAAAGCATCAAAGACCGCAGATTGACCAACAAAATTTAATTCAAAATCAACAACAATTTTTCCAGCCTCAACAAATTTATCAGCCACATGAGCAGCCTTTCATTCCTAATCAGTCACAATTTGTTACACCACAGCAACATTTTGTGCAGCAACCACAGCACCATTTCATTCAACAGGAACAACAATTTGCTTCCCAGCCTCATTTTGAAACTCAACAGAACTTTGGTGAGCCACAATCTCAATTTGAAGAAGATCAACCAATAACAACAGAAGCGCCTACTACAACTACTGAGTTTGTAGTGACAAGACGGCCAGTGAGCACTAGAGGACGTACTCGACAGCAAAATTCTGATATCAGCGCAACTACTCCTCGCACACGAACACACACGCAAAACTTTGATACACAAGAACGCCGTCCCATAAATAGAGGAAGAAGGCCTGGAGCAAGACAGCGCACTACAACACCGCAGGCCGAGTATGAACAATCTTTTGAAAGTAATGATGAAAAACCAGAGTCACAAATCCACAGTGCCACTCCAGCCCCTCAACAGTTTTTAAAAGAAACTTCGGTAAATACTAATCAACAATTTAATGCACAAAATTTTGCTCAAGAATTGCCCTCATCTCAAGAAACATTCTCGCAAGAGCAAAGATTCCAAGTTCCTAATCAGGACAGATTTAATGTGCCTCAACAGCATTCCCCATCAGTTTCAACATTAGATGTGAATTTTAATCATGGTTCTCAAAATAGAGGACACTTTCCGTCTTCTACTCCAGCGTATCAAGAAGCAATTTCTGAACAATCCGAAAGTGATTCTGCCAGTTATGAAAACTTGAAATCAGAAGCTCCAAGCAAAAATTCTGCAGCAAGGCACCAAGAATCAGGGCGTAATAGACACAGACAAGATGATACAACACCTTCACCTCAATTTTACACAACTGAACCATCATTCCATCGCAGTCGCCCTGCTGTTATTCAGCCTGTAGTATCCTCTACTCCTGAAACACTTTTGTCTCATTCTCCAACGCCTTTTGTGTCTACAGTTGCTTACCCTTCAGAAACTCCTGCTATAAGTCCTCATCACGTGTCTAAAGGTGAAGTTGGTAAGGTTAACCAACATCATAATTTCCCATTCATTCCTACACCATTACCAGACTATAGTCCTGTAATTTCTGATCAAAACCCTCAAGAAATTCCCTTGGCTAATACAGATTTAACGCAATTAAATTATGTTGAAACTTCATCTGAATTTACAACTATAGCCCCTACAGAGGAAACTCCCTCTACTCAACCCACCTATCAAACTACATCTAGACCTCGTGCTCGACCTGCACTAGTAAATGCACCTGTTGAACCTACTCGCCATCGTTCACGTCTTCAAAATACAGATTCTTCAGAACAAAGTGGAGGTAACCAACAAACTAGTCAAAGATTTAGAGGTCGTGGGCAACCAAGTCGAGAAGAATCTAACGATGAAACAGTTACAACAATAAGCCCAATCCATCGAATAAGAGGACGTATAAACACTGGCAGACAACGTACAACAGAAGCTCCTGCTTTACAAATCACTGTTACGGAGCCATCTAGGAGAACTCCAGCCTCTGAAGAATCTGCAACTGAGGCTCCCTTACAACGAACTAGAGGTAGATTCCGCGCTGCAGATCGCACTCGCACACCTGTTGTCCGTCAACAATCAATTCGTGGAAGACAACCACCAAGAACTCAAGAGGATGAAGGTTTGGAATTAACTAAACCATTAAGACAAAACATAGGCAGTGCTACTGAAGCCAGCATTATTGACTCTCCAGTGTACGTCCCAGATATACAGCTAGAGAGTGGCTTTGTTCCATCAGTTGACGTTCCAAAGGAAGCACCTGCAAGTAGTACTGATAACACAGAAACAACGACTTTGCGCCCTGTAAGAGGTAGATTTAATAACTTTGCCACAGGAGCTCGCGTATCTCAACGAAGACCGCAAGCTCGCACTGTTGCTCCACAGGAAGCCACTACTTCTGCCTCAGTCTCCTCCGGCCGTGTCTATACAGGTCGTGGATCACGTCGCCAGCAAGTAACACCTCAACCGGCCTCACGAGTAACACATGTTCGGGGAAGTAGACTTCGACGACCTAATGCTGCAACTACAACAACCACAGAATATCCAGAGGAAGAGGAGGAAATCGTTCCAAATATCCAAACTGGAGTAACATATGCAAAAAATCCATACGTTACGATTCATCGTGGCAACAGTGAAGCACAGAACCCACCCACCGAAGATGAAAGTTTTAATATTCCCGAGGACTTAGCTCGAAATCAAGCACAGGCTAACGTTCAACAGCAGCGACCTCGCAGACCGCAAATCAATAACGAAGAATATGAAGAACAGCCTGCACCTCAATATGATTCGATACCTGATGAACCTGCTTATCAGCAGTATTACTCACCCTCACCTATTCCAAGTCGTTCAACCGAAAGGCAAGATCAACAATATTATACAGCTTCCTCACCTTCACCTCAACAACTTGTTGCAACTCCATTACCCCCCAACAACCAACAGTACTTAAGAGAAGAAGCCCCACAACAATATCAACGAGTCGAGAGACCACAAAAACATAGACAAAATGCAAATCAACAATTTGACAGACCAGCTGCACAGCAATATGATGCAGATGAATATGAATATCAACCACAGAGACAACATCGTACTCGACCTAGAGATCCTGCTCGATTTGCAGATTTGGATGATCCTGAATATGGAGAAGAAAGTCAACGATCTGAACAAATCAGTATTCAACAATTAGAAGGAGCTTTAGCTGCATCTTTGTTTAATAAAGGAGGAGTAGAGGTAGTTGACCTTGCTCCCAGTGCTGGCGATAGTGTAGACAACGGAGAACAAATTCACCTTGAAACTGAGCCTGAATCCGAAGATCATTCTACAGAGACCAGCGTAACTACAGAATTACCGCAGTCTGCTACGGACGAATCACTTACAACAGTTAGCGATGAAGAAGATCACCTAAGTACTGTAGCCGAACCAGAACCTACTACACCAAAACCCGCACCACATTCGAAGGTATATAATTTATTAATATTTAATAATTAATAACTATATATATATATATATATATATATATATATATATATATATATATATATATATATATATATATATATATATATATATATATATATATATATATATATATATATATATATATATATATATATATATATATATATATATATATATATATATATCATAGTATATTTTCTTAATCATTTTATATTTGTTTAAAAATATTCTTTTTGTTGTAGGTCAGTGAGGGCAGACGCCGCCGTGTTCGTGTTCGTACAAGGAAACAACGTCCAGGAGATGTTTTTGAAGTTGCGGAGTCACAAAACGTAGCCTCCGTTGCAGCAAATTTATTAGGCCGTGATAAATTAAAGCACAAGGAAATTGTTGATTTTAAACAATCAATTTCATATCAACCTTCTATTGATATTAAGCACGAAGAGCAAATTTCTGATAATAGCGAGATAAACTTTACAACTCAGTCATCACACACTTCTGACTATGAGGCAAGTACGCTTGCTCTTGAGGAAGAAGCTACTGATAGCACCACTGATGCACCTGTCTCAACCACCACACAACAAATTGTTACACAAGAGGCTGAGATCACAACAGAGGAAATCACCACTACTGAAGTACCAGAATCTTCAACTCCGCGTGTGTTAGGCACCTCTACAACCACTGAAATCTCATTGGAAACAGAAATCTGTTACCGAGGCCGTTGTGTTAAAACTAAAGTAGATGCCGATCAAGTTCCCATTGAATAGAAAATTTCAATTGAGACGTTTGATCAACTGTGTGTGAGTGTGTATGTACATAAAAAATGACTGAACTATATAAACACGTGAAATAATTTAACTGGTACAAGAATATCTTGAGCGAAAATATAATATTTATTTATTGTCAAAATATAAAATTTTAAATATTGCATGAAACAAAAATCTATATTATTTTTTGCTCGCGATCTTTTGTATATAAATATGCCATTCACAGCTCAATATTTATATTGAATACTCTTATTTTATTACTTTTTATGTATTGTGCTTTATTTAAATCGCTAGTATTTTAGTCAATAAAAAAGAAAAAAAGGATAAAGAAATTTAAATGAGTTATTATATTTTATCCTAACGTTTTCCTTCCATTCGTGGATTTTTTTGTTAAATATTAATGTTAAAACAGAATTTTCTGTTGATGACAGTTTATTAATAAATATCTTTGTTGAAAGAATAAAGTTAAAGAAATTTCTTGACTCAATAACATTGTGCTAATTTGTGTGTATCAATATAAATATAACAAAGAAAAAATTAGAAAACAACATAATCTCAAAGAATGTTACAAGATGAATCAATGATGAGAATAAAAAAAATATATATATGTATTTATTTTTAAAAAAGTTGTATAATTTATTTTTTCCTTGCAGTACCTTTATTATAAATGCAATAGTCTAAAAATTGCCATACTATTGAATATTTCATGAACATGAATCAATTGAAGATAAATCAGTCTAAAAAAAGGCAATTAAACTTCATATAATGCTAAGGTTTATTTAAGGTAACAATTTTCTCAATAGCGTTAAGAGACAGGGAGAGAGAGAGAGTTAATTCAAAAGAAAAGTAAAGTCTTATATGAGAATGAGAAATTTTAGTTTTTAATCAATTTAAAGGACTATATTTTATGTAATAGAAATGTTGATAAGCAATTAATATAAAATAAAATATATATACACGTGATAAAAAAATAATAAAAAGAAATATATGCACGTCAAATTTATGTTCTTTGACCCGTAAGAAATGAAAAATATGTTTGCATATAAATATAGTTATAAAAAATCATAAGAAATATAATAAAAATTTAATAATATTATTTAATGCATTATTGCAACATGGTACTGTACAGTGTAATAAAATTCAACACCTTATTATACTGTATACAATGCAATATATATAATAAATAAGACAAGTATCGAGTATAATAAAAAGTAAATTTCAAGTTGATTTAATGAAGGCGTTAAACTGTAAAGTTGTATTGTGAAACAAGTACTTGTGCTATACTTTCACTAAATTCTTGATTTTAATAGTTAACTGATATTGTAAAGAATTAATTTCTGGTACATGGATAATTTATATTTCAGAAAGTGCATGTACTATATTCATTTTCATTATGTTTAACATTCTATATTATACATTTCTACTTTTTTAATCATATCATATCTATTGTTCATTTTTTACAATGACTTTGTTAAATTTACGTTGAAATTTAATTTTTAGAATATATTTGTATTTCTATTGTGTTTAATAATGGAAAATGGTATGATAATTTAGTTACTTCTTCCTAGTATATAGATAGCAATATATCTATTTTTAAAAGTTAGGTTTAAAAATTTTGACAGTATTAATTCATAAAGATTTTTTTATTGAAAGACAGCAATTGATAGTCGATGAATGAAATAAAATAATATTACGCTGTACTAAATGAAAGATAGGAATTAAAGTATCGGAGTCTGCGCGTAAAATGCGAAACAACAGCGCTAAGAGAGACGCATCTGGGAACTAAAACTCAGTCGACGGGAGGGAGCAATGTGAAGCCAGTCACTGTCAAATTTTCTCTCGCAATTGTGGAGTTGTCGCTTTATTTTTCATGATGGAAGCAGCCAAGGGCGAAGATTCAGCCCCTGCTGCTGAGACAAAAGAGGAAAATGAAACCGAGCCTTTTGTTGACTTTCAATCGCCATTTCGACGTCGTAAAGTTTTGTCAAGAGCAAAGCATACCATTTCTGCAGGTTGGTATAGTGACCTTTAAACTAGAATATAATAAATAAATATAATAAATATTAAATTTGTTGTAAAAGTCTTTCTTCTTTTGTTTTGCCCATTTTTTTATAACTATTTCTTGCACCAAAGTTAATCCCATTGGTTCACTTGAGGGGCACTTAAAAAATCAATAACATGGGAACAGTTGAATGAACTGAGCCGCACAAATAGAAAGAAAATTTCATGATCACAGACACACAAGGGAAAATTACAAAGCTAAAATTTTATATTAAAATATTTTGTTAATAAATTTCTTCATAAATCTTTTTTACAAAATATATAAGGTGTGATGAAATTGCAACGTCTCTTTATTTTTACAACGCGCAGTTCCGTGACATTTCCAAGTTTTACCGCTCTTGACATGATGATGCTCCTTTATTACAATGACATTAGTTTAATGCTTTAATGTAATTTACATAAAACTTCATCTGAAATAAATGACGATATAATAGGAATTTATTTATTTATAAAATAAAACTTTCAGTAATATAGCTGAAAATAATTTGTATAATATAGTGTAAATAATGATATTTAAGATAAAATTATTAACCTTAAAAATTATTAAGAAGTAACTATGAATATAATATATTTATTATTTATTTAAAATATGTTTTAAAAACTCTGTTTTCAAAATGTTTATATATGTAAAAAAAATACAAAGTTCAGCATGGTACGTCGACTTCCTCGCTCTCTTGTATGTATGTTTAATGAAGCATTAGAGAGAGAGAGAGAGAGAGAGAGAGAGAGAGAGAGAGAGAGAGAGAGAGAGAGAGAGAGAGAGAGAGAGAGAGAGAGAGAGGGAGATGAAAATATCGTACAGATAAATAAGTTTACTCTTTTTATAATTATTACTTTTAAATTAATTTGTTTCAGCTAAAAAAAAAGTCTCAAAGCCCCTGAAATGTAGGCATTTTTTTGTGCGTGAGTAAAATGCAGGTTGCATAGTCATCAGGCGCTGAACTAGACTTTTAATGTGTATAGCACAAATAGCATACAAGCTTTATTTTTAAGCACACTTAACGTTAATTTAACCGTATTACGTATTTATACAATGCGATGACTACTACGCCTTAAAATTTAAACTTTCTGCTGTATAAAATAATTTCTGTATAGGTTAATATTTTTTCTTTTATTACACAAAGTTATGCTTTATAATATTAATTTGAAATAACATTGTGCTTAAAACAAAAGTTCAAGTCATTTAGCTTGAGGGCCATAGAGTGAGAATAAGGAGTAGCGTCTTTGTGTTGATGACAATTAATTGTCTTTAGTTTCTTGCATGGTTTGTGTACAGCGCGAGTCTTGAAAACTTGTGTTTCTACTTCATAGCACACAGACAGAGAGCGCCGCAAGAAATCGCCAATATGCTAACCATGCTCAGGATGACTGAAGTTTAAAATGCTTGACCTGTTTCTTATATAAAATTTATATATTTTATTTACATAATTTGCATATTATAGACTTCAAGCAATAAATAAGTGACGTTTCACTTTTTCTCTAAAATTATATATACAAAAAAGAAAAAAAAATTTAAGTTTTGCATGACGGTACATAACATTATTTATAACATTAAATAAATAAAACGAATCTTCAGAATTTTTTGTTGCCATTTTTCAATGCAAGAAATAAGGGAAAGTTTTTAGTTTTTTTATTTATTTATTTATTTTTTTTTTGTGGTGTGCTGTGTAAATTATAGTTTACTGAGTACGGAAAATTAATTTATTGATTCTATTAATTTTTTTTTTTATTAACTCTTAGTTTTGATTTTTGTTTTTACTGAAAAACGATCGCACGGGTTGAAATAAATAGATTGTGGTATGTAAAATAAAAGTGAATCAAAACCGCACAATTTTACAATTTTATGATAATTTTTTTTTCTGGTACTGAAATAACTTCTGATAATTTTTTTGGAGGTCTTGCAATCATTTAGTAAATTATAAAAAGTTAATAAAAATATATAACTTCATTTTGCTGTGACAGTAGAGTATTTTAGAATGATCCAAATAATTTATGGTTTCATTAATCATATGTGAGTGACTTTATTGGATGTGCTTTGGATAAAAATCTATAATATCGAAATCCTATACATCAATTTCTCTCTTTCAGATAGATTTTATTTAGTAGGTATATCAGTTTATATCTTTTCATCAATACATCTTCTTGAAAGCATTTCTTTTATTTTGTTATATTTTTTTTTGTTAAAATTTATTGACATTGTTAAAAAAATCGATTAAATTATTATTACTTTAATTTGAAACTAACATTAATGAAAAACTAATTATCATTTTAAATTAACATACGTTTTTTTCTCTCGCTCTTTCTCTCTCTTTTATGATTATATTTTTACTACTTTTAGTTTTAAATATATAGGCAGACACTTTCAATTGCTTTTAACTTTCAACAGACTTTATTTTTTGCTTTGTGTTAATTAACATATATTTTAAATAAAATAGGAAGAAAAAGAAGAGTAAGAGCAAGCTCATTTGAATGCTATGTTATTCGTGAAGTGTCTTGAAAAGACAAACAAAACAGTCTTCTCTCTCTCTCTCTCTCTCTCTCTCTCTGTCTCTCTCTCTCTCTCTCTCTCTCTCTCTCTCTCTCTCTCTCTCTCTCTCTCTCTCTCTCTCTCTCTCTCTCTCTCTCTCTCTCTCTCTCTCTCTCTCTATGGCGAGAAGCTGTCAGCAGCACTGCAGTCTATGCGATAAGGAACTTTCTCAATTAAAGTCGCTTTATCTCCTCTCAGCATTGATGCCATACATACTCATCATTGTTCTCTATTTTCTATTGCTAAATTTTCACTCATTTCTTCAAAAACAATACACAATATAAACGTATTTCGTTTTTCCTTATCATAAAATACAAAAATAATTAAAACTAATAAAAATAAAAATATAATTTATATGACAATTTAAAAATTATTACCAAAAACATTTATTTCAATATTGAAACTATAATAAACACTTTAGTATTGCCCAAAATAATTTTACGTTTTATATTTTTTTGCTATTAGATTTAAGTAACTGGGATATAATTTTTTCCTATATAGTTTACAGTATATTTTTGGATTATTTTAATTTAAAATCGTAAATTTTTATACGTTTGACACAGTTATCTGATAAATGCGTAGTTGATTTTTATTTGAATTCTTGTTACCAGAATGAAACAAAAATAATAAATTTTCCCATTTAAAATTTTCTCAAAACAAAGTTACGACGCAATAGGGAGGCAGTCAAGAGTACAGTTAGTATTATTACTCACTGTCAGTATTATATGCTACAGATAGAACATCAAAATTACGAAGGGCTCAAATCTGTAGCAAAAAAAAAAAAAAAAAAAAAGACAATCAAATTATCATTGTGAGACAGAATTTAAATTACAGTATATTACGTTAAGAAAAATAATTCAAACATAAAATGAGAAATCTCAAAAATAATACTAATGTACTATTATTATTTTACAAAATATAATATAATTACTATTATTATTACTTTACAAAATAAAATATAATTATTATTGTTGGACTTTTTTTTTTTTTTTTTTTCAGAGTTGAAAGAACGGAGAAAATTTTGCAATGGTGTACTTTATCTGTAACGAAAGTAATTTTGCTGCTTATAATTGAGCCAACATTTTATTAATTCTTCACTCTTTCTTTCTTTAAATAAAAGTTAACAAAATAAGCTAGTCATAGAAAAATAAATTAAAAATATAATATAAGCTGAGACAAGAATATGTATGTTCTATAATTGTGCAACTTCTATTTTTTCTTACAAGAACCATCTTTATTATTCCAAATCTACTCATATAGTGTAAACACAGCTTTACTTTAATGTTGTACTTAAAGTATATTACTCAGATAGTGAGTACTGATTATAAATGTTATTTTGTGTTTCAGCAAGCAAGTTATTACGACAGAAAATCCCATGTTCGGGTCACCTCATGACGCCGCGCCGACTATGGATTCAGTCCGTGCCAACTCAGGTAAATATTAACACATTCATTTCATTAATTAATGCTGCTTAGTCTGTACGTTACATTCTAGGTTATAACAATATAGAGTGTATATGTATGTAATATTATTTTGTGCGTATAACACACTCCAGCACTCCGGTTTATTACTTTTATATCCCTACAGGGATATACACAACCGTGATGTAATATTTCATAATTTATTAGAGTGCCTTTACTATTATATATGAAAAATTTAACTATGTTTTGGTGGTTATTTTAAATATTTATTATTTTATTGTAATAATATTTTGATTTGATATTTTATTGAAAACAATTTAGTTTGAAAAACAATATTATCTATTTTAATTATTATAACTGAACTGTTCAAATAAAAGGTTTTAATTATATACTTTTAATTTATAATCCTACAGCTAAAAAGAAAGAAGTAATGAAAAATATATTCGTGCATTAAAAATTTTGTTGCCTTCCATTAAGATTCTAAGATAAAACTATAAAGGTATAATATTCATAAAATTGTTTAACAAACATTGATTAAATAGTTTATAAATAACATAACATATAGAATTTTATAATGATTTGCATGTATTATGAAAATAGAGTATTATAATATGCTGGAAGATCGATTTTTCTGCTACTTATACGCACAAAAAAAGACATAAAATGTTTTTCTAACGTCTATCCATAACATGCAATGGATTTCTGCTATAGTAGCAACAATAATCTTTTTAAAGGTTAAAGATTTTATTACGTTCGATGACTTATTGAACTTCCTCTCTTATTCCCCTTAAGTCCCTGCATAAGAGTCAAAGCCACTTCTACCCTGACAGTCAACATTAAAAACATAACAATAATAAACAAAAAAATATAAATATTATATATAAACCATTTTATGGTTCATTTGTGGCAAGAAAATCATCAAAATTGTAAAATAATGTAATTTTTTACTATATTTAATATTGTGACACTTTAATTTTGAAGCTATTGTATGTAAAACAGTTCTACAATCTATGACAGTACATCTTGAAAAGTTTAACTAACGTATAAGAGACATAATAAGCAAGTTGAACGCGCGGGAATGCGAGGTTGACGTGATATGTTTGTTGTTGCTATAGGACTGCGACGTGGTGCTTACATTCCCGCCTGGTGCGCACGACGTGACGTTAATGTGGTTGCTGTCACGCCTGCGTTCTGCCACCCCAGGCCTCGTGGTGCACGTGCGCCATCACTCCTCGTCCAACTGCTATGCCTTCTACTTGACCGCGCCGCACCACGTGTACGTATCAGGGACATATATCACTTTAATGATTACTTCATTTTATTGACTACTTTAATTAGAAATATTGATACAGTTTCATACACTTTAATTACATAATTGAAGAATAACTTATTTAAAGATATATATTGACATTATATACCAATTTACTAAACACATAACGGTTAATATATATGTGTGAGTATATATATATATATATATATATATATATATATATATATATATATATATATATATATATATATATATATATATATATATATACACACACACACACATAAATTGATAAGACGGTTGTGATTATAACGTTGTTTGCTTTTATACACAAATATTGATTAAAATAACATGTTATTAAGCACAAATTTGTGTAACAAATAAAATGCAAAATCATGTCTAGGGCTTTATTAAATGTTTTGTCAAAATGACCTCAGTATTGATATTTTAAAAATACAACGTGAATAATGTTTTATTCAGACTTTGCACGCAATAGTACACTATATAACATTCAATGTTACTTTTCCTATAGATATATTTGAGCTATATTTTTCTGAGATATATTTTATCAAATACTTAACATCGGTTGCATGCTTTCTTTTTAAAAATGCGCAATTTAAGTTTTCTTATACCCCATTATACTACTGTATGTATTGCTACCTAAACATTAATTAATCTATTTTAAGATTTTAGAATAATAATTTATTATATATATATATATATATATATATATATATATATATATATATATATATATATATATATATGTATATGAATAAAATTTTATGGATATATTTTCCCCTGACGTTTCAGTCTACTGAAAACAGCAGAAGAGTTGCATCTGCCTAAGAAAGTGCGTCCTGAATTTGGAGGAGGTCAAAAAGAATTTCTATTACACGAAGCTCATTGTTTCGAGGGTCTAGAAGATGAAGCAAAATTTTTCACGACTCAAGAACGAGGAATGTTGGTTTTGCATCTTCTTCATGTTTTACGTGCGGCTCCAGGAGACCACGTTGCAGGTGTACGTCTAGTGGAGGGTCAGGCTATAGGTAAACACTTACATATTGCAATGTAAAAAGCTTTTGCTCTAACACTTAGCAATGTTAATTTCAGTACCTAAATGCCTGGCAGCGGGCATGATCTCTCAAGTTTTTCCTCTACATGATACGGAATCACTAGCAGGACTTCAAAAGTCTTGGGTACGCGCTTTTTTCCAGAAACAACCTCTTGGTGAGCACATTTGTAATATCATTTTATTTTAATATTATTCACCAAAAAAACAAAACATAATAAAACTGCATGCTAAAATCTTCTTGACTCTTTTTCTCTCTCTTATGTCCATCTTGTAGATGATATCTGTGCGTACTTTGGCGTGAAGATAGCAATGTACTTTGCGTGGCTCGGACACTATACCACTGCTCTCATTGTGCCTGCTATCGTGGGATGTATTTTCTGGGTAAGACTCAGCATCACACTCTTTGCTTATAATGCTTTATAATAATATAAAAATAATCCCTTCTTGTTTATATTATGCAAAGCAAATCACTTTTGCTCGTTAATTTTTTTGTTTGTTTGAATAATTATTTCAGCTTATATTAATCTCTTTTCATAAAACTATTTAACTTTAACAATGCATCAAGATAACAAAATAATAATAAAATGATAAATTTACATGTCATTATAATGCTTTGCAAGTAAAAAATAAAATAATACATACGTTGCTAAGGCTTAGCATGATCTTCTTTTTATATATAAATAAAAAAAATTCATATCATCCATTCATAACATTTTTTTTTGTTACATAACAACATTTTGGTATAATTTCTCTCAAAACAGATGTTAAAAACAGGAAACGTAATAACTAAAACACGATGACGTATGGAAAATAAGTTTGCTAGACACAAAACAACGAGGATATAAAATAAATCTTCCGGCTGTATTACATCAATATAAAATTTAACATTGGACAGAATATCAATACTATTATAATAGAGCAAAAAAAAAAAAAAAAAAAAAAAAAAAAACTTGATTATATACAACTACAAAAAAATATAGTTATATCACATCAAAAAAGTTTTTAAAATAATGCTGCAATGCGATACTCAATAACTTTCTTTAGTTTTCATCATTATATCTTCTCAACAATACAAACTCCCAATACTAAAAATTCATCTTTACATCAATCATAGATGCATTATCTGCCTTATACAAAGGCATGACTGATATGTATGCAAATATGCACGACTTTTTTTTATTTATAACCCCATCTTCTGTTAAATTACTTAAAATAAGTTATATTATATTATAAGGAAATGTTTTGCTTTTTTTAATTATGCCATTTATTCTAATTAAAATCATGTACAGATTTTCTTCTGCGGACGCGATCAAACAAGAGAGGATGTCGCGTTCGTTATTTTCTCACTGTTCAACGTAGTTTGGGCCACTGTGTATCTTGAAGCTTGGAAACGATACAGTGCAGAGCTGGCATATCGTTGGGGTACTCTAGACCAACGAGACGAGCTGCTTGTGGAGCCAAGACCTCTATTTACGGTGTGGATCTTTATTTAAATCTGTTGATGTTGCAATATTTATACAGTATAAAGACAACTTAATCAATATAAAATTATTGATTTTTTTTTATAGGGTAACTTAGAAAAAAGTTCTGTAACCGGTCGTCTTGAACCAACGTATCCGACGTGGAAGCGAAATGTATTTCGTTACTGCGTTAGTGTGCCGGTGATCGCCTCGTGTCTTGCAATTGTTTTTGTCGTTATGTTTCTCATTCTCGAACTACAGGTAATTTTTTTATTTTATTATTACTACTTACTTTTCATTCTAAAATATCTCTATACTACATGATTGCGTGAAAAATAGGCATGTTTCTCATCAAAGCAAAATGCGCAAGTAGTTACATTTAAATAGCACATTTTTCTGTTGGTGTAAAAAAAATGCACACGTTTTTTCACAATCGCAACTTTAAATTTGCAGTAAGTTATTAACAGTGAAGCTCAGAAATGGAATAAAGTGATGAAAGGTTTCATCAAACTAGATTTGGATTCATTTATTTTTATTTTATTATTTTTATTTTTTAATACTTATAAATCTACAAATTGTTTGTAAAAAATTGTTTGTAATTGCCATCCTCTTGATTTTTCAAAACTTTTGATTCAATTAATTTTTTACTGTGTAATGATGCTTTTTTCCTCTCTAATTCCATGCTTCATGTTTATGATTAATGATTATCTAACATTTATAAAAATTCTCTCCTTTACTTATAAATAGAGACCGGATTTTTTGGTGAAAATTACAATTATGCCTGCAAGTTTCATAGTTAGGCTTTTTGCTTCACAATCTTCTGTGTGTTTATAAAAAGTTGGAACTTCACTGCTAAAAAGCTTAGAAATAATATTTATGTAAACTCACAGTAGGTTGTGGTGCAGGTAAATAACTTACTATTTTTGCAGGCGCAACCGCATATTTCACCTAAAAATCCGGTCTCTACCTATAATAAAAAAAAATGTCATAATTATAAATTAAGATATGATAACTAATATTGCCATTTACAGGAATGGTGGGATGCTAAGTTGCGAGCACGAGGCTATCCATTCTGGTTGAGTTACCTGCCTAAGATCTTGCTAGCCGTTGTGATCACATTGATGGACGAGGTATATCACAAGATCGCACTGTGGCTCAACGACCGAGGTGGGTGAAATTAACAAAGTTGGGCCGCTATAGCTGTGCTCACATCTACTTGTTCTGTTGCAGAAAATTATAGGCTAGAAGAAAATTATCAAAACCACCTTTCTAATAAACTTGTGATGGTCAGTAAGGATCGAGACGAGTTCGATTTTTTTTTCAATTTTTGTGAAGAGATTAAATCACTGTTCATTGTGTAATGCATTTTTGATGCTCGCAAGTTATATTCTATATGTTCGCCAGGCAGAAAAAAATTCACTTTGATTATTATACATATATTATTATGTATATTATTTTTATTATTAATAAACAAGGCATGCTGAATACATTTGTGTGTATAATATTTTGGAACATCTTGAAGTTAATTTAACTTAAAAAGTTTTGTAAAAAAGAACTATATCATAATATTGTTCTAGAGTAAAGTATATCTTAATTGAAAATAAAATTTATTTAATTTAAAATACATGAATTTAAATTGTTAAACTGTAAATTAACACCAAGATAATCCATTTTGCTGTCCCATTTTGTGCCATAATTTTACGAGTGTTGGTGGACTGTTGCATTAATTGTTGTTATGAATGTTATGTATACATAATGGTGTTATAAAGTTTTTTTTATTATTCTTGCTGGTTATTATTGTCATATAACTACTAATATTCGTGTTATAAAAAAAATGTAAACTTCTTTCAAAAAGAAATATATATTATTTTGGTGGAATATTACATTTTTTTTAATAATTAATTGTTATATATTTGCAATCCACCTGCACGACTGCAAAATTACTTATTTATCTCTCTGCTTTTGTCTTCCTGTCAGAAAACTACCGGCTTGAGACCAAGTATGAGAACCATCTAATCGTCAAAGTAGCATTGGTTTGTATCTTATTAACTGATACATTCGTTGTTTCGTCTTTTAGTTATTCGTATTTACATCGTGCTTGCTTTTTTTCTTCGCTTATAACCTGCATGTGTTGTTTTGTTTTTCTGCTTGTAATGCTTTTGTAATTTTTTTCTTACGCGCAATTTGGGCTTGTTAATAAATTATCTTCACCGCACAATGCAGATATTAATTATCAGCTTACAAAGACTTCATGCAAATTAGCAATTATATTAAGTACAAAATATAGTGTGTGTGTGTGACTCTGTATTATATATATATATATATATATATATATATATATATATATATATATATATATATATATATATATATATATATATATATATATATATATATATATATATATATATATATATATATATATATATATATATATATATATGTATATGTATATAATACACATATATAACAGCTTTTATTACACAAAATCCATAAATATATGTCTCAAGTACAAAAAGTAAAATATAAAAAATTAAAAAAGCATAAACAATAATTTGTGTTAAAATTAAGATACTGATTTCAAAAAAAATTAATAATTGTGACTTCTTGTACTGCATAAAAGTAAATTTCGAAAATTTGGCTTTTTTATTATTATAGAAGTCTTTATAATTGAGTGTGTTAAAATGTTCAAACTTTCTTCGTTGCTTTTTATCTAAAGAGAAGGTGATAAAGAAATCAGGCAAAACTATATTTTGAAAACTCGAAAAATTGTTTAAAGACTCTTATATACGACACGCACAGAGATTATTCAGATATGAATAGTATATTATATATATATATATATATATATATATATATATATATATATATATATATATATATATATATATACATATATATATATATATATATATATATATATATATATATATATATATATATATATATATATATATACATATATATATATATTATAATATGTACAAAAAAAGTTTGTACAGACAAAAGAAGACAATATTTTTATATACATTATTTAACATAATACAAATGAAATTTTGCAAGCTATTGCAATGCTCTTTATTCATTTTTAAAAATTTTTTATGCATTATTGATTGGTGATTTAAAAATAAAGCTTTCTGCAGCCTTGCATTATTTCATGCATCATGTCATATCATAACATATCATTATTATTATTATTATTTTTTGGAATACATTTAATTTATATTCAAAATGCGTAATCATAATAACTTTCTTTTCTTTTTCTTTTAGTTTCAATTCGTGAATTCGTTCCTGTCACTTTTTTACATCGCCTTCTATCTTCAAGATCAAGAGAAGTTGAAAGAGGTTTGTAATTATACAATAAAATATATTGATTTACATTAAGATAAATAACTTCTTTTTTATATCTTACATGACAAGTTTACTATACTGTACATTCATAGTAACGCTTATGTAATTAAATATGACATCTATAGAAATAGAGAGACATTACAACTGCAATCACTTCATATACTAATATTTTACATTCAATACTCAATAAATAATATAATAATAATAATAACAGTGTTTGAAAATGTAGTGTCTCCCTATTTGTAAATATCACTTTGTAGTTACGTACTTAACTTTATAGAAGACTTAAAACTTTAATCTACTCTATATATCTTTGTTTTACTTTACTCCTTGACATAAGTTTGATATGTCAATGTTTTCACAGCAACTCGCGGCGTTGTTGATTGCTCGCCAAGTAATTGGCAACATCAAAGAATCTGCGTTGCCTTATTGTTTGGAGCAATTACGTCTTGCAAAGCTAAGCTTTGATATGTTTGGCGCTCTTAGCCCTACTGAGGAGGCTAAGAAAGACGTGGGCGAGGCTAACGAGGGTGACGAGCCTAAGAAATCGTCAAACAACAGACACGTCAGTCAAGCTGAACTTGAGAGCGCCCTCTTCAAGGTAAACTCAATCGTACGTTAATTGCGGAGCTTTTCAATTTGTTATGATTTAACATTAACAAAACTAAAAAAAAAAAAAAAAAAAAAAAAAAAAAGTCTTGCGCTTAAATTTACGTTTTCAAAAATTTAAATTCAAGTTAAGTGTTACGTTTAAAATCAATATTTACTTATTATCAAACAAATAAATTAACCTGTTTTTTATTCACAGTATGACGGAACGTTTGAGGACCATCTGGAGATGTTCATCCAGTTTGGTTACGTGGTTCTCTTCTCATCTGCCTTTCCAATGGCTGCTGTGTGTGCTTTGCTCAATAATCTCATCGAAATCAGAAGTGACGCTTTCAAATTGTGTTTCATTTTTCAACGACCGTTCGGCCAGCGTGTACCAAATATTGGTACCTGGCAGGTATTTATAATATAAAAGTATTTTACATTATACTACCTTACAGTTGCATAGACAGAAAGAGAGAGATTAATTTTTTTTAATTTGATTTTTCATATTTTCTTAAAATTTCATACCACAAAAAACTTATGCTGAAAAATTAATATTAAAGCTAATAATTCCAAGTTACGAAAAACAAACAAATAATTGTGTAAAAACTGATATCAAACACTGCAAATAACTGATGAAGTTTTAGTAATTAAAAATATGCATTGTTTCTACAGGACGCGATGGAAGTGATGGGACTGATCGCCGTGCTAGTGAACTGCGCCTTAATTGGCCTATCTGGCCAAGTACATCGAATGTTCCCTGAAATGTCTACTACGCAGACTATTCTACTTATTGTTATTCTTGAGGTAAATAAAAAAAATTAGTATTATACTTATTTTATGAATTTGTTCAAGTTTTATGTTATATTAAATTGTAATTCAACTTTGATATCGCTATAAAAAAATTTTGCATTTAGTAAATAAACAAAAACTACTTTAATGGCTTGTTTACATGGAGCAATACTTGCAAACGTACATTATATTTGATTCCATGAAAACTTTAGTATTTTAAATGAATATTGCATGCAATCAAATTTATTACACATTGGAAATATACTGCACTGTCTTTACAGGATTTACTGCTGCTTTTTTATAGTTTTATGATTTAAAATATACATTTTAATATATTGGATTGTAAAATTAAGCAATTGTATATTTTAGCTTTTAGCAAAATTTATGCTTGTGAATTGATATTATTTTTAAGAATTTTATTATAATTTCTTGAATCTATGAACAAAATTGATTTATATTAATTAATTTTATGTTTGCAGCATGTAATGCTGATATTGAGATTTGTAATCTCCTATGCAATCCCCGACCTCCCAGCCTGGGTGGCTACTGAAATGGCAAAGGTAGAGTTTGCTCGAAGAGAAGCTTGCCGTCGTATGTCTTCAAGTTCTCAATCTCCCGCCCCGGATACCAAGCAAGCAACTGAGGAAGAAGCCGCTCTTATTATTGGACGGTAATTATAGAGCTACTTTAATTATAAATATTTCTTTCTCAGACAGAATCAAAGTGTGGCTATTTCTATTTTCACTTCACGTACTCGTATATATACAATTAAACTGTTAATACTACGTATACTTACTTGTCTTCTTGTATTCACAGGTTCGTGGTATCACCTGCTACGAGTGTAGACAAAGAAGACGAGGCTGAGGCCATTGTTGATAAGCCACTTGAATCTCCACAAACCGTGACTCCCGTTGCCAACACCCCCGAGTGTCCAACTCCTGAGTCAAGTGAATCAGATCATGATAAATCACCAAAAGGAGCTCTTAAAAAATCCAGTGAGTGGTTTTCTGAGATCAAAAAAGAAAGAGTACCAATGGCACCATTAAGTCCACATATTTTAAACCATCATTTAACTATTGGACCTCATGGTGGTATTGATTGGGTTCGTCGCTTGGGACTTGAGACAACTACAAGTAGAAAGTCAGTAAATGGAAGTCAGATGGAAATAGGATCATTACCTGATGCTCGTCGTGCGGGTAGTGGTGAGGTGGTAGCTGATGATAATGCATCTATTCGTCACAGCACAGACTGTATTGTTGCTGCCAAGGAGCTGTCTGCCTCATCAGATTCAGATTTATTACGCTCCGCACCACCATGGGCACCAAGATCCAAGTTTAGATTTTCACCTGATAAAGATGCAAATAAGCCAGCTGAGAAAAATATTTCTAGTCCTGAAGTTCGCAGGCCGAGTGCTCCTGCCTCGTCAGATAGAGTTCGTAACTCTGAGGATGCAGGAAGACCACGAGCTGTTACTGACTCTACCTCTACTTCTGTCAGCGTGCGGCCCAGGGCTTCTCTTGAACCCTCCACTTCTTCTCCCCAAGCGACGTCAAGCGCAACGTCTAGCGGGACGTCCAATGCCGCGTCCAATTCCACAGCGTCCAGTGTGAGCGTGCAACCTCAACCAACTTCAGCAGAAGAATTGGCAGCAAAGAAAAGCAGAGTTAAGAGCAGTTTATTGAAACGTGCACGTAGTGTTGCTATTTTCTCGCTCAAGTTAAAAGAACGTCGAGCAAAAGACGCTCTGGCAAAGGAAGCAAAATTATCTAGTCCGGCAAGCAGCAAGGCTCCCGTGCCTCCCTCACAACAATGGACAGGCAGGAATCCTGACCGCGTGGAGGGTGAACTCTCATGCATACCCATCGAGAAACTGATCTCAGTGGATGACGTGGCCGTGGAATTGATGCGAAAACGCACTAACACGTGACCATTCCTCCTCACTCCAACATCATCAAATAATTGTTATCAACTATCACAAATTATATTTTGTCTAGCCATCTAGCCAATGTTAACATCGAAATTTATTTTTAGATTTTTCATCTGCAAAGCGAAATATTAAGTTTAGATTTTTGAAATAAAAATAACGTAAAAAAAAGTAAATCGTTGCTGTACTTTTTAAACAATGTAAGACATGAAAAGTGGTGAGGAAATGAACTGAATTATTATATCATAGTATAATTAAATAAATTATTAATACTTAATTATACTATAACATTTTATTCAAAGACTTAAAATAAGAAAGAGCAAATGAAGCGCCTTGAGTTAAGAAAAAAAAAATTATAGGAAAAAAGTGAGACTTTTTGAGGCGTTTGTTGGTTAAAAAATAATTTTATTTGTAGGCTATAGGAGAGTTGTGTGCTTTTGTGTAGAGTTGTAAGGTCCCTAAGCGGTTCACACTGCAAAGATATAGGTGCGCTCATCGCTGGGGCCTAGCTCACCTACTCTCTTCAAGAAAAGTTAGTTTGAAAAAAAGAATTGAAAAAAAAAGAAGTAATTTATTCACATAGTACTGTATGCATGTAGGATATTCTAACAAAGTAAAGACTTAAAAATTTAGTAAAGATAAAAATTAGTGCTAAAAAAATTATGCCTCGATCTCTCTGTGTCTTGTCTTTCATCATTAAATGTTGTTTAATACCCTTTAGAAAAACAATCGCATTAGATGCCAGATATATCCCCTGAAAAAAAATTCAATGTAGCTATGAAGATACGATAGGACAGTAATTAAAAAAAAAAAAAAAATTTAATAATGTAAAAGAATTGTATGTGTATATGTATGATTTTGATTGCCTCAACGTTTTCGCTGCTGATAATGTCGTTTTTGCTGTGATATTCTAAGTTGATATGTTTGCGCAGATTTACCGCCATTTATTTTGTAATACATGAGAATAAAAAAAAAAATAATAAAAATAAAGAAGAAAAATTACTTTGTAAAAGTTATAAAAAAATAATAAAAGAAAAAGCAAAGAAATAACATGTTGAACGAATTAACGTAAACAATTTTGATGTTATATTAAATATATATAAAAAAACTGTTTATATAGAAAAATATGGATGTGCATCAAAATTGCCTGTTTACTTACAGTAACTAAACAAAAAAGACAAAATAAATTAATAAATGTACGAATATATAAAATTTGATTTATATTAATTTTGTTGTTCACTGATATTAAATAATGATGTATGTTGTATTTTCCGTGCTCAAAGTGCCTATTGCAGTAACCTGTCGTTTTGAGAAATAAATGTTGTACATAGCTCACTATTATTCTCTCTCTTTCTCACCCACTTCTATTTCAGTTTTTTTTTTTTTTTTTTCAACTATACCAATATACACTTCATCATTATTGAAATTGACATTATAATCGATGTCATATATTTTATACTTATAATACTGTATAGACAAAAATATGAAATAGCATAGTCCTGCTATAACTAAAAAAAAAATGAAGCTATAGTCTACTCATGGCAAAAAAAAAAAAAAAAAAAAAAAAAAAAAAAAAAAAAAAAAAAAAAAAAAAAAACCTAAATTATATTTAAAAGGACGTACTAAATTTCTTTGCTACATACATTCAATAGATACTGATCACATTTATATAAATTTAGCTCTCCACTTTTCCAACTTAATTTACGCTCCACATATAGGTGTACTGAAGTAACGACAAGTGCAGACATACAGCCTACATTTTATTGTAAGTAATTATTTAAGTCTGATATTTTAAGCATTTAAAACTACATATTATCAAGCAGGCATTTTTTGTGTGTTCACTTTATTCTTTCATATACTTTAATTTTATCACTATAACCATGAAACAAAAGGTTGTTTATTACTTTTTGATTTAATTTTTTATTTAACGCAGGCAATTCTCGTTATTTCTTTGAAAAATGAGTTTCAACAACAGGAACAGAATAAATCCAACATTGTGTTAATTTAATAGATGCAAGTAAGATGGAGTAGATTATTGAACTATCCCGAGGTACCTTTGATTCGGTGTGCTGTTGACGTGGGCCACTACCAGGACTGGACGAAGATATGAATAGACCTGCAAGCCAAACAACTCTCGTATATAATACCATTTTACCTGTGACACATTGGTGGCATATACGTACAGGCAGCAACGTATGCGGAAATCACAATAGCGCATATACCAGTGGAATATACCATTGGATATACCATTAGATATACCATTGGATATACCATAAGATATACCATTCAATATACCATTGGATATACACTTGGATATACCATAGGATATACCAGTGGATATACCAGTGGATATATCATTGGATATTCTATTAAATATACCATTGGATAAACCATTTGATATATCAGTGGATATACCATATCCAGTATACTATTGAATACTATTGGTATATAATATTGAATATAACATTGATTATACCAGTGGAATATACAATTGGATTGGATATACCATTGAATACAACACGGCCTTTATAAAAGCCGCATATATAAACCCAGAAATGAACTCGTAATCTCTGTCTCTCTCATCAAACCAGTGCGAACTGTACACCACTGCGTCATAGACACGGTTTATTGCATTTTATTATTATCTATAGTGCTCCGTCAGAATTTTTTTTTTTTGCTATTATTGAATCTTCAGCATTAAGATTTCAGTACAAGTGGTATTATACAACATTACATAAGTGCAAATATGTAGAAAAACAACAACTATTGTATCATAGACATTATTTTTATTGTTGGAAATACAATATTGACAACTCAGTTTCAGAAGAAATAGTATACAATCTTTTATATATATAAAGTTTTCTGTATATAGGAAATTTCATTGATATACTGTATATACAATATAAACACATTGTTATGTGTGCATGTTAAAGAATAACTAAAATATTAACATACAACAGTAGTAATATATGAAGATTTATTGGAAGAAAAAGAATTTGCAACAATTTGGTCATCGCATTGTTGCAAAATTGATGGAAGAAGTGATTAATTACTTCAGAAAATAATAAGATTTTTTTTGGCATATATTTACTTCCAGTATTTTATAATATACTATATTCTAAAATTTGTCACACGTTTTTTTTTTATATATATATATAATATTTTTATAGTTATTAATAGCCACATAACTATTCCATTATGAAATCAGAGCATAGTGAGTACACAACAGTATAAAGGTTTTTGTTCTATCACAATAAATATCTATTTATACATATATTTTTTTATCAACGACAAGGCATATTATTATATAGAATACATTACTGATTGTTTTTATTTTATACTTTATATTTATATATAGCTCCTACTACATTTATATATCTTATATATTATTTGAGCACCAAAATTAAAATAGAATAATACTTTTATCAGGGAATAAATTATAAAATTTCTATATGATTGAAACAATAATACTCATTCATTCATTCTTTTTTTTTTCCAACTGTAACTTAAAAGTCAGTTTTAAAATTTATTGAAGTATAGTAATTTGTTTTTCATTGCAATGTACCATATTATTCACAGTTTTCTGTTTAAATTTTTTATTCTCTTCATAATATTTCTAAACTTTCCTCAAAAGTATTTATTTTGGTCCTTTATAAAAATTTTATCTACAGTTTACTTGACTATCAAAAAATAAAAAGAAACTTATTATCTACAATGATATATAACTCGTGACCTTTTTCTTTTAGTTTTATATACGTAAACAAGTTAGGGACACATTTACTATAAAGTACATTTTACTTCATTTAATATTTAGTAACTGTAGGAAGTCAATAATTTATGAACGGACAGCTTTTTATTACATATATACATATTTTATATAATATATCTCATACATTATGTATTTATCCCATTAAAATAGATATTATTATGAAATACCAAGTTAAAATTTAACAGTATTATAGTACATAAAAAAATCTCTAAAAATTACTTATAAAATTCTTTGTTTTAAAAAATAAGTTAACAATCAATAAGGTTATTTTTCTAATTAAAACGAAATGCAGTTTTTCTTTCTTACAGAAACAGTTACTTGTAAAAGTTATAAAGTGTATGCAATTCACCAAGTAAGAATCTATGTAAATAAAGTTATATAATTAAATAAATGAAATAATAATACTATATTTCTTCATGCAGTGTTTGCATTATTGATATTTTAGCAAACAATTTTGACCAAAACATCAACCAATTAATGCACATAATCATGCAAAGGGTTTCGCGTACCCCGCTGAGCAGGAGTGGTTCTTTGGGTCATGTATCTGGGATGAAAAGCCCCCAGCGCTGCTTCATTAGTTGACGAATTTCTATTCATAGCAGGGATGCGAAATTGTGCCAATCGTACAGGAATTGGTACACATGACCGGAAACTAAGAGCTCGCTGTACTTTTTGTAAGAAGTTCCTGTTAAGCATCCAGTAGACGACGGGGTTGATGGCAGAATGCGCGTGACCCAGCATTAAAAAGAACGGTAGTAGCACGAGTGCAAGGTTTCTTGCAGAGGAGTCGCTGGGTAGAAGTTCCAATATGAAGCAGCATGTCAAGTAAGGAATCCAACACGCGGCAAATACAGCAACGAGGACTATCAACATTGTGGCCAAACGACGTCGACTGCGAAACGACTGAGCACTGTAAGTCTTTACCAATGGAGGTCTAATTGGTCGAGAAAAATTGCGTGCTGGTCTCATTTTTCTATGAGCTTTTACAATACTTCGATCTGTTCTAATTGCTCGTACAGTTTGCATATTTAAGTTTTGTGAAACTTTGCTATTTTTCCTTTTACGTCTTTCAATTTCAGCATCTTGCTCTCTTAAACTAGCCAAATCTGCTGCTATTTGCATATCTTTTAAACCTCCTTCTTCTGATGAATTTTCATCTGGTTTGGCAGGGATGATTTTGGACGGTTGTTCTTTTGCAATGATGAGCAGGTGGCGAGGTTTTTGCAGTTGTCGTAGTTGTAATTCACATGCTGCTGCTGCAGCAACGACGGGAGCGGCCGCTAGTGACGAGGCGGTGCGATACAGACGTGTACCAACTGAAGCATGACATACAGCCACCGTCACTCCAGGTACCACAAATACGACGAACGTGTGACATAGCAAGAATGCAAGACGTAAAGTGGTCGAACCCCAAGACTCAGAGCATCCACCCTCATTAACAGATCGTACGTAAGCGAGAGGTGTAGTCGCGAGCGCTGCTCCTATCCAAGCCATGCAGATCATAGCGGCTGCCAAGTGACGTTGACATAAACGGGAGAAGATACGAGGATGTTTGACTGCCGCGTATCTGTCCAGAGATAGCATCATGAGAGAGAAGGTACTAGCTGCCACAGGGAGTGCTTGGATGTAAAATACGAGCTTACACGACCAGCTGAATGATGGTAGTGGCGTGGAGTGTATGGCAAGAGCAGCAGAAATAGGTCCACTTATTGCAGTCACGAAGAGATCAGAAACACATAAGTTAATCAGCAGGTTGTTTCTCACGGGTAGATGACGTGCATTCTGACACGCAGCAACGATGATCAAGACGTTGCCAGTCACGCCTACTACAAATATCAGTGAGTAAACTATCAGAAGTAAAAACTCCTGAGTTTGTAGCTCAATCTGAGCAGGCCATGAAGCGGGAGCGTCATCGTGCGTAAAGTTATCTGCCGCTGTATTCAGCGACATTATTTTTCATGGCGAAAACAACATGATTTCAACCAGGACATCACTTTACGTCATTCATAAATCATTAAAACTGTGGCTTGGCTTCATTCTTTTCTCTATATATATTTTTTATATCAAATTGGAAGCAAGCGAGAGAGAGGTCTTGTGATGCAATTAGCTGCGACTTCCTGCCTGCCAACACGAGATGAAAGGTTAGTAATTCAATACGGAGCTTGTAATTACATCACATTCTGCTATTACCAAGGCAATTAGCGTGCTTCTTTGACGTATATAGACATCGTCATGACTTTGTAAAATCAACTTTGCCCGCAGAGAGTGCGGCAAAATAAACACACAGTGTAAACCAATATATAAAGTTATATTTTAATATATTATATTGCTACTAGCAGAAGTAGTCTAATATAACTTTTATATAAGTTAACATTTTATTAAATATACTTACGTTTAATGCAGAGAGAGAAAAATAAGTTATTCCCTCGGCTCAAATTAGTCTTTCTAAACTCCGCAATGAACCTGCAACATGATAAATATCATTTTACCGACATGTTTTTTTTATATATCCTTAAGAGTATGCAATGTGCTGGGTTTTGCTGCATAAAAAGTTGCCTAGTTTGCAGGCGCTTGTGAAACTTACCCGTTTTGTTTATTTTAGATAATATGAGATTGCATGTTTAAAAATAAAGTATTATTATAATTTTCTGTACATAATAATAACTAATCTATAATCTATATAATAATACAGTACCATTCATGTTGTCTGATTTTATCAGCAAAATATTATCTGTCCATCGATACAAAAAAAAATAATAATAATAATAAATAAAACTATTATACAGGCAAGTAAATTTTATGTATTATGTAACTTATATTAATTTTATTTTTTACTTTTATATTATTCAGTGAAATAAACAAAAACAAATTTAATTTAAATCATGAATAAACTTAATTCAGTGGTTTATTTATTATTAATTACTATTAAATTTGAACTTTTTTTGCTATATATTAACAACATTAAGTTTAAAACTTTTAAGTTATATTCATGAGTTTATATAAAGAAATCATATATGAATAAAGTTTATAATAAAACGGTACGTAAATTTACTTAAATAATTAATGTTAAGAGATTTAATCTACAAAGTATATTTTGTATGAGATATGTGAAAAGGTAATCTGTAAGAAATTTAAGCTCATATACACGTGTATATAGTATCATTTAACTTTAGCATTATTAGCAAAAGATTTTATGGAAGTTGAAAAGTTTTCTCTGTTTTGCTCTTGAATAACTTTGTAGATATTAAAACAAACAAAAATGAGCTATAGCTAATTGAAGGTAAAAACAAAAAAAAGGTAAAGAAATTATAAGTAGCTTACATATTTTGGTGCTGAACTGTAGATTGTTAGTCTCGTTAAAAGGAAAAATTTTTTTTCAAAAAAATTTCCTCAACTTTAAGTATCTTCAGTGAATTCAATATAACAAGCAAGTAAAAAAAAAAAAAAAAAAAAAAAAAAAACTATTTTGCCTTTTAAAGAGTAGAATACCGCTTGTTAAAATTTTGTGTGTGAACCATATATATATATGATATAGAAAAATGATATAGAAAAAATTGTATAAATTGGATCCTTGTATATCTATAAGTTGTTTTTTTTAACTAAATATTTTATATTTTTACTTTTAAAAAAATCAGTAAAAGAACGTTAACTCAATGGTTAAGATGGTTGTGATTTTTTTTATTAAAAGTGAAAAGTTATCCTTATAAACTGTAAAACTATACAAACGCTTAAAATTGTAGATAACCGTTGTACTTTTTTCTCCTTCAGTTAAAGTTCGATTTTCAATAATAAATTATATTGAAAAGCATTCTAAAATGACACTATCAATTTATGATTCAAAAAACTGTAAGTATACTGTAGGTATCATATATGACTCAATGTTAATGTCCATTTGAAATATAGAAATCAATAACTTGGTAATGACATAACATATTAAAATGCTCACCCATACATAAAGTGAATAATATAACATTGATATCATACTATATTATTGTTATTATTACTATTTATTTTTATTTTTTTCATATTTAATAATGAAATAGTTATACAACGTTTTTGTTGTATATTATATAACTTTTGGCTTATACAGAGAAGTAATTGCTATATAGCAAAGGTAATGGTAAATATTAATTACTATTCCAGTAGATATGTAGTGTATGAGAGAGAGAGAGAGAGAGAGAGAGAGAGAGAGAGAGAGAGAGAGAGAGAGAGAGAGAGAGAGAGAGAAGTCATCTAATATAATACGCTTTCCACTTTCCACATACAAAAACGTAACTTTGTGTGAAGTTGCTGTTGCTATACTATACGAAATATACATAATCATAATCTTTTGATGGTAAACATGCTTTGAGGTATGGGTTCATTAACTTGAAAGATTTACTATATTAAAATGTTTCTTATTTATCATATACATGAATAAAATGATATATAAGTTTTTGAAGTAAAATTATCTAATATGATGTAATTAGTGGTTAGAGGAAATTCACTCTAGTTTTTTTCCCCTCTCTCAAATACAATATAGTTCACACGAAACACGTGTTGTATTGTCAATAGGTATTGTATTATTTAGGTCGCGTGTATGCTTTATACGTTAAAAATTATATTGATATTTTTTATATAAAAGAAATAATGTTCATACACTGTATACAATTTGTTTTGTCTCTACCTCTGCAATATGTATAACTTCATGTTTTAAATATTTAATGAAGTTATAGTATACAATAGACAACAAATATGAGACATAGGGAGATGTGATAAAAATGGCTGCAAGAAAAAAATATTGTTTGTTTTGCGCGTCTTCACGAGCGCACCTGCTGCTCTCGTCTTGTGGTCAGTTTCTCATCGATCGTCCATTGATTGATTACTAAAAAGTTCATGCTTTACTCTTTACTCAAGCACTTCTTGTCACACCTTTGCTTTTAACAAAAGAATTATCATAATAATAAATACACGTCTATTATAAAAAATAATTTAACGTTCCACATTGTGTCAACTTTGAGTGTAAATACACAGAGAGAAAACATGATTTGACATTAATCAAACAACAATAACCTTTTAATGATCAAAGGAATAATAAATTTTTTTCTCTCTCTCTCTCTTATATTTGTATTTATAAAATATAACGTAAGAAACATTTTATCAACAGTTTATCATCTTTCAAATTTATTCTCGATTTACATAATTTTGTTGCAAAAACTTATTTCCTTATACAATTTTCTTGCTGTTCAAATATGTCTGTCAGACTAGGATTAAAAACAAAACGTTCTAAATGTTTTATTTCTACACTATATTTTATACAAAAATTTAAATATGTAAATTTTCTTAAGCTATTTTATACTTGAAAGTAAATTTTAAAATTTGAATAATTTTTTTACAGCCTTTTTATTTTATTTTTACTTTTTTTTTTTCAAAAAAAATGTTATGCAAATATAGCAAGGAAGAAAGGAGAGTTTTTTAGTCTGCTACTTGTTGTCACACAAAATACAGTGGCGTGCCTTATAACTAATTACATGTAAATCCTACTCAAGCTACATCAAGTAAGTAAAACCTTAAAGAAACAAAAGTCTTCTTTTGTTGTTTTTGAAGTCAGATGCTTAGGGCCACTAATAGGCAGCCCACCCGTACCACATGAATGGGTGCCTTATTATCACCTCCCGATATTCAGATGGTATTAGTGGGCTCCCCATGAGCAAGCCATATATATTTTATCTGCTTTCTAGATGTTCAAAACCTATAGATAGAAAATTTTAACATAATAATTAAAAAAAAAACTTTATGGAGCCATTTAGCATGCTTGACAACTCTATTATGTAAATAACGTTGACCAGAAATTTAATACAGAATTAAACAATTTTACACAAAACAATAATATGTCATACATCAAATTGTCTAATCATGCAATAACCACAGATTGCACAAAATAAGTTCAAAACAATATGTTATGTAACAACTGTATGAGGAATGAAAAGCGATCAGGAAATTGAAATGATTTTTTTTTTCATAAACATATATGAGTGCCATAGTTACAAACTGTTTTGTGATTGTACCAAACATTTCCTCTATTCTTCTTCGTCTCTCAACTCGTGATTTTCCGGGTATTAAGTTTTCATTATTCTCTCTCTCTCTCCTATCAACCAATATTCCTAACTAGCTTATACATAGGAAATTAATCCACGTGTAAATTTTAACTTTAACTCAAACATGGAGGAAGAAAACGCCAAGCAAAATCCATCTTTAATTAGAATTTATGACTGTAATCTCCTTTCATAACTGTATTGATCTATACAATAAATCAAGATGAAATATGGATACAACAAGCTTGTATATTTTAGAATATTCATATTTGATGATACGTTCTCATAAACATAAGTTGTTAATGTTAACCAGCGTCATTGTTTTCTATACACAATTATAATTTATAAATTTATATATAGACATATTATAGTATTATGTACTGTATAAGGGTGTTTAGGTCATAATATGTTAAGCAGAGACTCGTTGGTATAAAATCATTTGTTGTTGATGATGTAAAATGTGACATAAAGGTACTGCAGCAATGCGCAGCCCATGTAAAGTAAGCAAGAAGCAAAAGCAAAGTAAGAGTGAGGCCTAGTGACGTCATGTAATGACGATAGGGTCACCACAGACTCGGCAGGCAGAGAGAGAGAGAGAGAGAGAGCACCAGAATTGTTCGCTGCGGTGAGCAAGGGAAGAGAGAAAGTGCCGAGGGCGAAAAGGAGAGAGAGAGAGAGAGAGAGAGAGAGAGAGAGAGAGAGAGAGAGAGAGAGAGAGAGAGAGAGAACACGTCACTCCAGCTGCCACTTAGAGAGTCGTGCAACATTTACTAGAGCACATACTATATACATATATATCAACCAAGAGAACAGAAAGATTTCACAGAAGTATAGCAAACTAGAGGTATCTTTCCAATAGAAGAAATAATGTATAAAAAGATAACGTACGATGTATTAGATCAGTCAATATTATACGAGAGTCAAGCAGCATTGAAATGAAAACTCGTGTTACGTTCTTATTTCTTTTTATCTCACCGGATATATCCAATATCGTTTTGATATTTCTCTCTTACATCTTAACTTTTTATATAATATCTTACTCAATATTAAATATTTATTACTTTCTTATATGAAGATGAAGGTATTTATTATAAAACATTTATTTTTCATCAGATATAATAAAATGCACTTTTTAAATTATTTCAAGCATAACGATGTATTATAACGAAACATAAAATACAAAAATTACTTTTTATAAGTTAATAATTAAATTTAGTATTGGCGCATTTTTTTTTTCTACAATACGTTTTATTTACACAACAAGTTTCTATGTGAGTGCTATGCTAGGATTTTAAATGAGAATACTTAGTATTTATTTATATATGAAAGAGTAACAGTAACACATATATATATATATATATATATATATATATATATATATATATATATATATATATATATATATATATATATATATATATATATATATATATATATATATATATATATATATATATATATATATATATATATATATATATATATATATATTTTATATATATATATAAATCTTAGTCCCTTTTTATAATACTGTACGTGCTCTACTATACCATAGTAGGCACATAAAAGGTCGCTCAATAGCAGAGAGAGAGAGAGAGAGAGAGAGAGAGAGAGAGAGAGAGAGAGAGAGAGAGAGAGAGAGAGAGAGAGAGAGAGAGAGAGAGAGAGAGAGAGAGAGAGAGAGAGAGAAGAGAGAGAGAGAGAACTACTAACGAAAGAGGAGGCTGCTGTCCGTATATACTGTAACTGTATGTATTGGTATACCTACTGTACAGTATAGAGCTTGTTTACTAATGTTTGCTTCTCGTAATATAAACACCAAGCAAAAGTAATCTTCTCCATGTTTATCGACAAATCAAGTCCTCAATGTGGAGGTGTAAAATGCAAAAAAATGTTTTCTCTCTCTCTCTCTCTCTCTCTCTCTCTCTCTCTCTCTCTCTCTCTCTCTCTCTCTTCAAACCTACCCACCCTCCTCTTTACTGATAATGACGTTTATATTAATGCATTTGAAGCTTATGTTCTTTTCAAAGCTTTATTTTGAATTCGTTCTCCTTTCAACAATATCAATAAAATGGGTGTTACAATTCTCTAAGTAAGAGAAATTGCAAGTAGAAAACATTAGGTTTATGGTTACAATCATTTGAAATTGATCACGTAGAAAAAGAATAAAGTGAGAAAAAAAAAAAAAGAACACGAATCAGCACTCAAATCAAGAATAAAGCGTTATATATCTATATATAAATTGGTGCAATGCGTAGCAAATGAACCAAAATGTTTTTTTTTTTGTGTGTGTGCTTTTATGACAGCGTTTGGTGTGACAATTAAACTGTTTGAGAAATAGTTTTAACTCTAATTGACATTTTATCTACGCTTAAAATGTTATAACAGCGCACAGGGGTTTAACAGGTGTAATATCCCTTCTTTTTTTCTTTTCCTTTGTTTCCCCCAATTTAACATCATGAACTTATACACAGAGAGAGAGGAAAAGAAAATCAATAAATTAACTCGATAAATCTTTTATTTAATTAATTAAATTTGATATAAGAGAGAAAAAGAACCTTTCATTTTTAATTACTTTTCCCCTTGCCTACATTTAAATTTTTTGCATTATTTAATCTGCTTTTTATTTTTATATATAAATAAAAGCTTTTGTTAAATATAACAGCAAGTCTTGAATTACATTTCTTAGATTTTCCATTAAAATAGTACAATTTTCTTTGTATATTGCTTTCTTAAAATTCGTAGTATTCAGTGTCATTATGAGATACAGCATTCTTAACGTTCTTGACTCTTTCATCATTCATGCTTTTCAACTCATACCAATGTATACGAGCGAGAGATTGAGTAAGAGTGAGACGACAGATATACTGCACTCTACGGGACATGAAAGCTTTTCGTCTCTACTTTATACACTCTTCTACCAAGCACTCACACCTTCTTCTTCTTCTTTTTTACTCTACTTCTCTCTTCATCGTAATCTCATCAGCAAGCAGCTTATATTGCAGATAAAATGGTGAGTGAGTGCGGAGGAGAAAAAGAAACAGAAAATGGTATAGGCATAGGGTATATGCTATGGAAGCTGGGACAGTGTTTCCCACGAGATTTTCTTTCTTTTACGATTTCCCTATACTTTCTCTATATAGTTAGTTCTCTTATGCTTTCTCTCTCTTTACTGCAATATTTTCCATTCTCTTTATGTCTTAATATTCAACAGCACCAGCATCTTGTTATTGATGATGATGTTTAAATGTAAAATAAATCGAAACCAACCCTCTCATTCTATATATGTTTTGTACTCGTGCAATGATGTGATGTTCATCTCTCTCTCTCTCTCTCTCCCTCCCTCCCTCTCTCTCTTTACGTCACTAGAGATTGACAGAGCAATTTCATACAAATAAACTCCATTTTCAACTACTCAAGAGGGAACCCAAGTCAATCAAATGAAAGTGCGTTTTAAATTTTATGTCAATAGCGTTTTATACTGTATAAAATAGCCTACTTAACTTAGTAATAGAAAAGTTAATATGCATTATTATAGTAAGTTTAAAGACTTGTGCACACACTCTATAATATGTATATATATATATATATATATATATATAAAATCTACTACCTACTTCTTTTATATAAAATAGAATACAGGGTAATGTAAGAGTGTTATATTGATTTATTTACCCTGTACAGTACAACAGCGTCCATGTTAAATATATTGATCAAAATATAGAAAAAAGAAGAGGCATTACTTAATATTTTATTGTATTCAATATAGAAAATATTAACGGTAACATTAAAATTTCAAACTATATAAAAACATATTTAAATAGATCGCACGATTATTATTTTATTTAATTTATATTTTTGTGACAACATTAAATTCTTTACGGTCATGATGGTTACATCCATAAATTTTATGTATGAATTACGATACTTTTTATACATTACATATATTTAGCTTCTTTTAAATATAGCACTCATAATAGAAAAAAAAATATAATAATAATAAATTTACCGTATGTATAATATACTAATGATTTAAAATAGTATAACTTGGTTAAAAATTAAATTATTTGTGTATAGTTTGTATGAAAAATTTATTCAATGAATTCAGATTAATATACGATAGGAAGGAAGTTCAAATCGATATTATCGAGAATGTTGGTCTCGTTAGCAATGTAATTGTATTTTATTGAACAACTACACTCAGCACATTACGTATATAAAATAATATATCAAGTTGAAAAGAACTAAAGTAAATAAAGTTAATAATGTCAATTGTGTGTTGTTGTGTTTTTTAATCAATATAAAAGAAAAGTAGTTTCATTTATAGAGACAAATATAAGAGTGCGTCGTTTATCCCACGACTATAAAACAAATATATTAGGAGAAGTTTTGGTGTATGTTTAAAATACTCTATATACAATATTACAATATATTGTAATGGTGCTCAAGATAAGAAATATTCATTAATTATTTTATTTATTAAATTATTTTTTTACATGATTTTTTCGTGTATTTAATTTATTAATGTAATAATCTATCTACTCTAGCTTAGAATTTGGATTGTATATAAATATATTATACTCTATCACAATAAATAAGTATTTTACTCTGAAAAGCGTCATTATACTTTCGTTTTTAATGCAAAAAGTTATGCTTTAAAAATCACACGCAGCAGCTTCTATATAATATAAAGTCACCTCTAGTAATAAAAAATTTAGTAACTGAATTTTTAATATATTTCTCACAGGTGTTTATAGTAAAATTTTACATACTAAAACTAGTAAAACTATTTTATTATTATTATTATTATTTATAGCAATTTTTGTTGTAAAATTTATATTTAGCATGATTTTTTTTTCTTTTCATAAGATGAACTTTACATTTTGCAGACCTATTTTAAAAATTATTTCCGACTTTTTTTTTTATTATTATTATTTGTTAGTTATGTCATGTATATATAAGTATTAATTAAATTTATATACTTATAATAAAATTTGCAAATTTAAATTTGTATATTTTATATAGTTTACTTAATAGAAGAAAAACTTAGTTGGCTCACATTTCATTTCACTTCAATTAAATTAAAATACAATCTGTACGTATACAGCTATTTTAGTTCAATGCAGTGAATTTAAAGAACAATACGCAGAAAATAAATTTATTAAAAGAAAAATAATTAAGAATTATAATAAATAAAATTTATTAATATATAAATATATAATTTTTTTTGAAGTACGAATATTATTTTACTGTGCAGTAGTTATATAAATATCATTTTCCTTGAACGAAAATCCAAGCTACATGTATATATACGTCACTTTTACTGTAGCCGCAAGCTATTCTAAAATTAATTAATTTACCATGAAAATTATATTCTATATTATACACTTTGATATTTTCAAATATAATTATATACATAGACAAAGTAACCTCTTAGCAAAACACATTAATTTCATGCTTGTATATTGCATTTAATTTTAATAATATTTACTATTGTTAAACAAAAACATGAATATATTTTTTGTTTGTGCAAAATGTTATATTTATAACGAAATAATATTTTTGTAAAGCTTATAGTTATAGCAACTAAAGCGTTATTTTATTTCAAACATTGATTTCGATGAAGTTTGCTGCGTACTGAATACTGCTATTGTTTGTGCACTTCCATGGGGAAGTTGATTTTTAGTCGTTTGCGTGATGACAAAAAGCGAGTGTTATCACGTTTATCAAAACACAAGTGTCTGTCAATTTCATATAATATATATAGTCAATGCCTCAATGAAGGAAAGAAAGAGAGAAGATGGCGCAATAATTTTTTTACGTGTTCTGTAAAAAAAAAAAAAATAAAGGTTATTTATTTATATAATAGTAAGTTAGTACAACGCAAAGGAAAAAAAAACAGCACGAAAATATTAAATAAATAATTAATTTTAAAATTATTATTATTATATTACACGGCTTTCTTTTTTGTTTGCTTTTGTATAATTATATTTATTTTAACTCTAAAATGAAACTTGGTAATTTAATATAATTTTAAGTCATATATAATATAATATTTCATTTGTGTAAATAGTACACGTGTGCTGATTGCGTGGGTAAAAAGGTTGTCGAGGCAATATCCCCGGGCCAATATGCCTCAAAGAGTTCTCCATCAAGGAAACATGATAAAACTTATCAAATAAATTTCAAAAATATGAAAGCAACAGTCATTTTAAATCGCTCACAATTTATGTTACACAAATTATATATATATATATATATATATATATATATATATATATATATATATATATAAGAACTCACGGGAATATTTTTCCCCTCTCTTTCATTTCTACGATTGGCATTAGGATAATTGAAACTGAAAGATTTTATCATATTTAACATTTTAGTAGAATTGAAATGCTTTTGATACTACATAGTATATACATAGGTTTACTTGATATTATGTATTCATCAGCATAAAAATTATTTGAATATGAGCCCTCTTCAAAGAAGATAAATATATTTATTTTTTATACGCCATATTTCATTTTTCCATAACTTTCCTCTTTTAGACAATAATGTTATAAGATCATTAGTTTGATATATAAAAGTGTAAAAAGCATGAAAAAAGGTTACAAATAAAAAAAAATTCAATATCTTCGCGTTTGCTTGTTACTGGAAGAAGAGGAGAGAAAAAAAATGAGAACGAGAAATAACAAGAGTCAGAATATAAAATATAATGTCAAGAAAATTTATTAAATAACGATCAATGTTTTCGAGAAGAGTTGAATATAAAATATAGCTATCATGTATTGATGAGGAATAGTCCATGTTGTATATTATGAACTCCAGTGGATGGATGCTATAAAATTGCATTTTATGCACATGTAATAAAAATATAGAGTATAACATAAGATAAAGTTGCCACGATCAAATACACGTAGTTTAAGTGACAATCAACCCTTGTAAATTACGTGTTTTTATTAATTTTTTTTACTGTCTTTTATATATAGTAAAAATACTTGGTAATAAAAACAACAACTATATTTCCTCTGAAAAGATTTAAATTATAATTTCCATCACTGTTTCGTATATAAAAAAAAAGAAGACTAAAATCGCTATAGAAAATTATTATTATTATTATTATAAATTAAAGTCCAGTAAAATTTTATATTCTTTTAATACGTTATTATTAAATGTATAATGGGATAAAAATATAAATATTATATAATGGGAGCGCAGTAAAAATGTACGTAATTGCAAAAAAAAAAAAAAATAATAATAATAATAATAACGATATATATAACAAAAAATGTTTTACTGCAAAATTTATCATTTTTATATTACATTTTAATTGTTTGTAACGTGTTTTGTTTTTCGAATGGACTTTGGAGATTTGCAAGGCGACCTGCATAGATTTATTGATTGCCTTTTTTCCCTCGCCCCCTCTCTCTCTCTCTCTCTCTCTCTCTCTCTCTCTCTCTCTCTCTCTCTCTCTCTCTCTCTCTCTCTCTCTCTCTCTCTCTCTCTCTCTCTCTCTTTCTCTCTCTCTTTCTCTCTCGCTCTCCTCTCTCATATACGTTTTGAGATTGTTGAAAGGGTCAACAGGTGTTTTTAGATCTGCGCGTTACATACTCTCCTCAATACGTATATAAAATCTGATTTACATTATTGTATAACAAAGAACATTTTATGTAATTATTACCTTCATGCAGATTTACATTTCTATTTCATTCCATTTTTTTTGTAAGTGTAAGTGAGTTCATTAGAGAAATGTTAATCAATATAAAAAGTACATCTCAAGAATTACAATGACATTTTTTATATAATGTGTCATATGAGATTACTTTGAATCATTATATTATAGTGAACGTTTAACAGATATAAATGCGAATTTGATACTTACTTTCTTTCTCTCTCTCTCGAAAATAAAAGTTATATATATTTCTACTCCCTTGCTCACACTGGGTTTACTTGCATGCAGCCTGGGCGCCTATCTCGCAGTCACTACTAGCGCCAGGCTTTAGCGCCAGGCCAGGCGCCTCCAACGCTCCACAAGAACACATCGGTAAGCTTCGGTAGTACTCGGTAACCTATTGTTACAATCTCTGTTTAATCACCTCAATTATACATACAGTATTTTCTCTCTCTCTCACACACACTTTTAATTAAATGAAAATGTATTCATTGTGGAAAAACAATAAAAAAATATAACATAAAATACTTTGTTTTATATAATATGATTTAATATTATAAATATTTGTTATATAGATCTATTAATATTGTAGTTATATCGATATATAGCTGTACAATTTTTTTTCCTTTGGAAAAATCAAAAACCTTGTGTCAGAGAGCTATAAAAAAAAAAAAAGTCAATTTTTCTTTCTGTCACAAAAGTCTACCAAAGTTTTAACTAAAATAACAATGATTGTGTCGAACAATGAAAAAGTTTTTCTGCTCTCTTTTTATCAAACTCTCAAAAAGCTTTTGTAAAACATTATTTAATAATGAGTTATATAAATATAATATCCGTCAAAAAAATAAATTTATATGAAATGTAAAGTTTAACTTCTACTTTTTTTTTTTTTTTTTTTTTTTTTTTGGCACCACAAATATATATATATTTTTTCTTTTATTGATGAAAAAGGAGAAAATGTTTTCAGACTGGAGGGTATTTTTTTTCTTCTTCCATTTCTTTACAATATATAGGACAAGCATCACAATTCTTAAAGTTGCGCTTTCAGAGAATATTTTCTTTATGTGTGATGGTAATTTTTGTAAAAGCATGATTCAAAATTTTACATGAAATTTTCATTTTATTTCAAACTATTTCTAACTTATAAGTCATTAATTCTTTGAAAGTGGATTAAACGTTAATTTCCTGCGTGAAATGAAGTCAAATATTGACTCAAATTATAACCTGTGTAACACGTTAAACTATATATAAAATTTTAGCTTTAACAAAATTATACACATAAGCTCTTATTTCAGCTATCCTCCTTTTTTTTTTTTTTTTTTTTACAATGAAAATGTTTTTTTCTTGAGCTTTTGATAGTTGGTAAATTTGTTCAGTGACATGTACATTAACTCTGACTTTACGAGGTATGAATTTTGAGAAGAGTTTTCATAGCGTATATAGTATAGGAAAAAAGTGGATGCATAGCTTATTTTAGTATATCATATAAGATTTGCAAGAGAGGATGTTAGAAGTTTTATGTTATTAAAAGTTGTGTCGCAGTTGGATATGGAATCAGTGAGGCACATCTCAATCAACCCTGCAAAGAAAAGCTCTGTGAAGCGAGAGAGAGAAAGAGAGAACAGATGCTGTGTGCTCTTCCATCCTATTTGCAGCGTGGAGAATGAAGAAAAAGAAGATGAAGAGGAGGAGGAGGAGGAGGTCGACTAAATAAAAAAATTTGAGAGAAATAATTCAGACGAGTCTTTGTGGCAACTCAATCAGATTTAAAGATTTTTGATATAAACATCGTTGCCATTTTTACATTTATTTTGTTGTTTTAAATTTATAATAATGAATACATTATATATTTTGTCATATTATATTTTAAGAAAATTTTATTAAGATAACAAAATGCAATGTTTGAATCCTTTGCAGTATATTTTTAAAAATACGTGTTTTTTTTATCTAATTGGAGTAAAAGTTTACAAAAAAGAAAAGAATATAGCTCACCGTTCTAAAGTTTAAGCTAGTCATATCATATTTCATTAATGCAAAAAAAAAAAAAAAAAAAAAAAAAAGTTTATTTACAGGCTGCAACTTACAACATTTTAAAAATGCTTGTCAAGTTGCATTTACATATTCATTTATTTTTTGTAAATTTGTTCAGCAATAGCTCAAATACTATTGTTTTCAATTGGAAAAATTATTTTTCTTCGCAAATTTACATATAAATGAATATGTGAATGCATCTTTGAGGCAAAAGAAAACATAAAAAAGTGATATCGTAAAGTAAACACATAAAGCAAAAGAAGGAAGAAACAAAGTTAAAGTCTATGTTTATTATTTTTATCTCTAGCTAATTAATCACACATTTATTTATTTACTTATAGCATATTTTATTCTACTGACTCTACTAATAATAAATAATAATGGCAAACGCTAACACGCTAAGCGCCTAGAGGGTTATGCAACTTTTTAGACGGCACTGAAGAGCGGAAAAACAACCATCCAGGCGCTATTATAGCTTTCCCCTTCTCCTTTACTTGTATTATATTGTACTATATTTTATGCTGCATAATTTAGAGATAGGTTTTATTGTTTTTATTTTTATTTGGACAGGAACAGAGATACGTACTTTTGTTTTTGTTATTTAATAATTTACCGTCATGCTACTACAATGTATTGGACATAAAATAATAATAAAAAAAAACTTCGCCCATGCGCCATGGTATTTAAATCTCAGTTGACGCGATTTAGAGAAATAATTCATTAGTCACGTACTCCCTGCCTCTGCAAAAAAAAAGAAAAAAAAAAGAAAAAAAAAAAAAAAAGAAAAAGAAGAAGAAGAAGAAGAAGAAGAAGAAAAAGAAGAATTACTACTAATTACTGAATATTAACGATGTTTCAATTAAAATGAACGTATAATTATGTTTACCTATAATATATATTGGCTGTATATTCCTTATTTCTTTCAACTTTTCATGAGAACTATTTTTTTTTTAAAACAGTCAGAAATATATTACATAATAGTATGTATATAATGCTATTATTATATATTGCTTAACGCTTAACGTTTATAATATTATTTTAATTTTTGGTTAGTTTAATTTCTTTTATTTGTAGTACATAATTTAAAATCTTAGTTTTTATGAATTTATGACTAAAGTTATGTCATGATAACATTAAAAAAGAAGAGTAAAATCTATTCAAAGAACAATACTATAGTAATAAAAATAATAATAAAAGAACTAAAGCAAGCGATGTTAGTGTTTAAAAATCAATAAAAAAATATGAATTGTTTGTCCTCTTTTAAACTGCAAAAACATCTAAAGCACTTTAATGTAAATTTAAAATTACTTGATGTTTTCTTTTAACCTATCGTGCTTTCAATTTTTAAAAAATTGACTTTTTTTTTTCAATTGTCAAAAACTGTACACATTTTTATTCTAGCTGTTACAAAATCTGGATGAGTTTTATATTCTTTTCATTTTTGTTTCTATGTTATATAAGATCTTTTTTCCCTATCTCTTTCTCATAAATTTGATGACAACATACAGTAAGTAAAGTTGGCTCACGTATAGAACCCTTAGAAATGCGTATGTTATACTTCGTGAATTATTCAATGAGTATTCACGATGCTTTATACCTTATACTTTACAAATCGAGCTTTTTATTACTCTTCTCTCTCTCTTCTTTTCAAGTTTCATTGAAAGATACAGATAACAGTACAGAAAAAAAAAGAAGAAGAAGAAGATGAAGCTTCATCTCATTGATTTCATTTAGTTTTTACCTGGACCAAGAGAGGCAGCACTATCTATACTTTGCAGGTCAGCTAGGTAATGTGCTAAAAATATCGCTGACTGGTTTACCAAAACACCAAGAGCATTTTTGCTCAAAGCAAAATAACATTTGGCCTGCCGCAAATAAAAAATTTAACTATAAAATAAAAGCTAATTTTTATTATAATGAATGCCTCCCTATGTACGTATATTTCGGAACATTGATTTTTTTTCTTCTTTCTATGTCTGTTACACTTCATAATATATAATATATATATATGTAAATGTTTAATCAAAGATATGTCATTTTGAAGAAGTAATAAAAATTAAGTAAAAGATTTATTACTGTGAGTGGTTCTTCGCAGCTATATTATTCTTCTCTCTCTTTCTCTTTCTCTCTGGTCGTAAAACATTTGCAATTATTTCCAAGTCAATTACTCTCTATACGCATGAAGGCAAATTTAAAAAATACAATTATAACATGTAAAAGATGAAGAACATAAAAATTATTAATTAACGTTGTGTTTTATTGCAATTTCTTTATCTACTTACTACAGCTGATGTCAAAATTCAAGTGAAAATCAATAAAAAATTGTTTTTCTCCCACAGTACAAATCTCAGTAATTACTTTTAATTTTTTTTAATTATCATTCTACTAAAGGACCGCTTTTTTATTGTTAAGTATATATATATATATATATATATATATATATATATATATATATATATATATATATATATATATATATATATATATATATTATATATATATATATATATATATATGGCAAAAGAGTACCATTGGAATAAAAATATACTCATACCAGAATCATATAGCGTAGGAGAGAGAGAGAGAGAGAGAGAGAGAGAGAGAGAGAGAGAGAGAGAGAGAGAGAGAGAGAGAGAGAGAGACTTTTGGCATATCTACTATAATATACTTGGATTCGTTATTTATATTTTTTAATCATTTAAAATTTCGTACCAGAACCTTTTTTTTTTTTTTTTTTTTTTTTTTTGTAACTTTTTTGAGAAAAACACAAACTTAGTTTAAATATACAAAAATATTATATATCAAAACAGAATCTATGTACTCAATATTATATTATATAATAGTATACTTTGTATGAAATGCTACATGTTTAAGATCGTCATTAACGCTCTATTGTTATATTTTGGCTCTATTATTCGTTATGTAAAACCATAAGCTCCATCTTTATCATTATTAAGGAAGTCCTACTGTATCAGAACTACAAATAATTATATCTGTAAGGTAACGATGACATCATCGTTTTTTTTCTTCTTCTTCGTTTATCCCTTTTTCTAAAATAAATTATATAGGAATCGTTTGGTTATAATATTTGAAAAACAAAAATTTGAAAAATATACTAAAATTTATCTTCTGTGTCAAGATATCCATCTATCTGACTTTTTATATGTATATACACTATATAAAAACCAGTTAATTTACGTATAAAAATGTTGAAATATATTTTCCTAGAAATCATTATAGACAGCTAATGTTGTATATCGGATTTTTGCTTTTAATGAAAAAGGTTGATGGTTATCTGTAACGGTGCGTTGTCTAGAATTTCATTTTTTTTTTTTTTTTTACTTCTTCTTTTATAGAGCACGCAACTTAATCTGTTTTTATTGTGTATCATTTGGTGCCGACACTGACGATGTTACCTATTTGCATATAATTGGTATCATATTTCACATTTTATACCTTAATATGATTTTAAAGTCTATTGATCGTGTATTGTTATGAATTTTATTGACTTGCGGCTTAGAAAATTTATATGTTTTCCTTATGTGGTTCATATTTTCAAGAAAACTAATTTTCTGTTCATGACATGACATATAAAAAATTGTAATTTTTTTGTAGTTAAAATAAAATATTCAAATATTGATATTAAATTGAAGATTATTTTTGCAAAAAATGAAATTATTACTGGTTCTATAGTCAGAGACGTTATTATATATTCATATAATTAACTGAGTTAGCCATTGCACCATATTATAAGGTCTTTTATTTCAGTCATTATTATTATATTATTCTAGTGCCCCCCCCCCCCCTCCCCATATTGTCACGTGAATATAACTAAAACAAAATTTGAGCAATGTATAAAATGACAAACATGATATTCTGCAGTCTTCCTTACATAAATCCCCTAGTAAAAAAAATCGACTAGAATGAAATCAATTTTCAGTAGCAACTAGCACCATATTGCAGAGTGCATGTATTATTGCTCCCAACGATCTTGATCGTGTTTCATTACTCTGCGTATAGTATGTCCCACGCTACCTGTCTACTCCGCGTGGGAAAAAGAAAATATAGACCCTATATAGTGGTAGCGACATAAAGACAAAAGACAGTATTTAAGAAGAATAAAAATGATAGTCATACATACGGTGCACTGTTGGATATAAGTACATGTATGTATTATTGTTTATATAACGATATATACAATAGTATATTGTGTACTCTTGAAAATTATTACCTCATATCTTTAAATAAATTTTATTTTCAGTTTTCAATTTAGAAGCAATTGTTTTAGGAAAGAAACAAACGTTTGGAAGAAAACAAAGTATTATTTTTTGTTATATTATTGACATGTTTTTTTTTAAAAGTATTTTCCAATTCACTAACATTTTTATTCTTTTTAGAGGTATAATAATTTGAAGTTCATTTTTTGTATGAAAATAATTTAAAATTAAAAACACACTATTATACAATTTCTAAAGGTGTTTATATCAAAATATATAAATTTCTCACGAACAATATGATGCATTTCAGATCATTCTCACTTTCAACATTTTTTTATTTTTATATATAATATTACTGTGAGTGAGTACAAATAAAAGATTAATTATCATGACTGCTGCATTACTCTGAAATAACTCTGATGTGAGGCAGGGTATTTCAGTGATGTTATCTACTATATTTGGTGCGACTCTTGGCCCGCTCTTGTTGGCCTTGCTCTTACCTACCTTATACGGTCACTTCTCTCTCAGTATTATAATATATACACGCGCAGCTCAAGCTATGTATATAAAACTAACTCTGAGATTTATAATTGATGCATCAATGCACTTCTTATATAGCTGACATTGTTGCACGTGACTTTATAGCAAATTGCATCACTCCTCATCTTGTTTGTGTGTTGTTTTTTTTCTTCTCTTCTTGTATTTATTTCAACATCATTTAAGTTACATTTTCAACATCAATTATTTAATTATATCCTTAATCATTTGACATCTGTTATGTCATATTGAAATTGCAATTAATTATTATTATTATTAAATTTTTTTTTTTTGCATATTGAAATTTAAAATAATACTGAAATATACATGAAAACTAAATAATACTGCTGTATTTTTTAAAGAATAATTTATAATTAAAAATAAAAAGATAAAATCGTATACATATATATAACGCAAAAAATATCATCAGAAATGTATACAGATATTATTCAAACGTTGCTATATTTGTATAAAGAGTTATAGCAGGCACCTTCTTAATAGGGTAATTAATAAGATCCTGAGGTATAGTATTATTTATTATTATATACTATAGTGAGATTTTATGAACGTTTGGTATTATTCTTATAATAAAACCATTTATTTAATTAAAGAACTGTCCATTTAATTTAAAATGGGTATATATATCTGTGGGGCGATGTTGTAAACTATGGAGATCTTCTGATCAAATGGTGGTATACAGTACAAGTTATTACAATAATTATGATACTTAATTTCTATTCATTATAGACTTTATACATATATTATATAGTAATACATTGAAGAAAAAAATATTTAATTAATTAATGATTAATTTATTGTTTTAATCAGTGGCATAAAATCATGTTCATGTCAACTTAATACGTACAGCTCTGGCCAAAAGTTTGAGAACAATTTTGTATATAGGCAACCCGCCACCACACTATGCTATCTTTATATATTATGAGAAAACGCTGCGAAAAACTGCAACTTTTGTCCAGAGCTGTACATAAAGTAAACCAACTTAAAAATAATTACATAAATAAAACTCTAACAATTAACTTAAGATGAATAAGGTAATAAATCTTATAATTAATATAGCATTTAATTGAACATATAAGCACAAACACGATGAAATTTATATAGAAATATATATTATAAATATGCATATTGCATAATATACAGTATAGTTTTGGTTTGAGTACTCTACGGATAAAAATAAATACGTAATGATTATTTATGCTAACTCATTTACAGCACAATTTGTTCAATACAGCATAATCTATGCGATTTTTCATAATAACTATATGTTCATAATAACTCATTCAGTATAATTATTTATGTTATTCTAATTTAGCATAATTAATACCATAATAACATAAATGCAGCATAAATTAAATATTTTATTCTTTTCATGTAGAAGTACTTTATATAGTTTTAATTATCATATCAGTATTAAGTTTTAATTATAAGTATTCATAATTGTAATAATTAAATCTTTTATATTTTACCTTTAGAAATATTTAATAATTTTTAATACCTTATAATGGTTACTCTCACTATTGTAATTAATATTGGATATACTAATTTGATATTGAGGTACCGATATCATATACGTATACTCGAATTATTTGAACCAAAAATAATTTAGAAATGACATTTATGTTATAAATTTCATCATTAAATACCATATCATTTTCTATATTAATGTTGTATTTGAATGCCCGCATATAAATTGTAATTTGACATTGGTACATGTACTGTACCTGAATGTGGTTATTGTAATTGTAGAAACAAGGATTTTTTTGAAATATATAATAAAACCTGTTGTTTTTTATGATTACAAACTAAAATCACTGATTTAATATACATAATATATATTATACAAAATTCGAGGGAAAAAAAATGTTTTTTTTTTTTTTTTTTTTTTTTTTTTTATAGAATAATGCTTATTCAAAAGCTACATATTATATTAATAGTTTTAATATAATAACTCTTTTGTTTTCGTGAATGAAAAGAGCGGGTAAAATATTTAAATATTGATGTTTAATGCCAATAATTGACGTCATATATTGGATTGACCACGTTTGACCTCACAAGCTTCTACATCCACACACACATAGAGTGGTGCATACAATCCCAATATTATATGTGCAGGTAACACAAGGGGTGATCAGCTGTTTGTTGATGTTGACCATATAAGGCAGGCTGGCTGGCACGACTCTTGGCCGCTGATTCACGTCTCGGAGAGCCGAGGTCACTTCTGACGCGGCCCGCGACCTTGCCGCGCGCTTTCGCAGACTTTGTCTCCTCAAAATTCGCAACTTCTCTTCAAATTACCTCTCTCTCTCTCTCTCTCTCTCTCTCTCTCTCTCTCTCTCTCTCTCTCTCTCTCTCTCTCTCTCTCTCTCTCTCTCTCTCTTGCTCATAAACCTAACTTCTTTACAAACAACCTAATAAAGAGATGCACAGCAGTCACAACACTAATACAAATACTATACGGTGACAACGCCTTTATAAGTGATGTTTTATTGAACTGAAAATAATAAATCATTAATCAAATATATTTGTATTGACAAATTTTGAACATAAAAAGATTTATTATCTTCTGAATACATAAAATCTAAGTGAAAACAGCAATTTATATATATATTGCATATTATTATTTAGTGCAATAAAACAATAAGCTGACAAAAGTATTATTATTATTATTTATTCACAATGAAAACAAATTACATCACTTAGCAAACAATATTTCTCAACTCAAACAACTGTCATGGCGCCAATAAAAGTCTTATAAAGTATTTCTGAACGATCTCAAATTATATAGATTAATTGTTAGATGTCTAATGTTATACACCATAAATTTGCATTTTTTTTTATCCGGTGACATGAAGGTATGGAAAGTAGTTTGTTCAAGGTACAGGTTTTTATTTTTCGTTTTATTATTATTATTTTTTTTATTATTTTTTTTTTATTTAGTGATGCCAGATAATGGATGGTAACCTGAAACTTCGAAGCATCGTGATTTAGAGAGAGCTGAATGCATGCATGCTTGATTTTTTTTTTTTTTTTTTAATCACTAAACATATAACAACGTTTATCAAAATTTAAAATAGTTGTCAACCGCTTATATATTAGAAATTAAACAACACCAAAACATTCGTTTAAACTTTCTTTTTAATATTGTTTCCGAGGTTCTTCGAATAATTTTATTAAAAAATATATTTTCACTGATTTATTTTATTTTGTTTTAAAAATTTCTTCTAAAATCGTTCACAAGTTGATTTATGTTGTTTTGTTTTACTGGAAAAAATGCGTCTATAAATAGTATATTTTAATATAATATGTATATAAAGGTATTTGAGAAATTTTGAATGTTTTGATCAAATCGATCAACATTCCTATATAGTAAGCTCAAAGCTGGTTACGACGACTGGTGACCCCTGAGTGACACGCGCGCAATTCTAGTGACGTCATGTCTTCGATATATGACGAGTATATTGTGTGTTGCAATTTTACATTTGTTTTCAATAAAATCTTTTCATTTTAAACTCATGAAAGTACGTATACATACATAATATTTATATAGTAAAATTAGTGTATATATAGTAAACATTTAACAATAGAGTAATATAAGAATACAATAATTAATGATCATCGTAAACCCTGTTTTAAAGCAAAAAAAAAAAAAAAAAAAAAAAAAAAGACGTTCACCTATATTGCTTTTTAAATAGAATTGCGTTTTTTTTTTTTTTTTTTGAGCAAGGGAACAGGGTTTGCGAATATTATTATTATATTATCATTTTAATATTTTATAATGCCAAATTCTAAATATAATTTGAAAAAAAAAAATAAATAAAAATAAAGTTATTTTTTATGTAAGTATAACAAACATTGAAACTTGTATTTTTATAATAATATCCTGAGCCATAAATTTAATAAAGAATAAAGTCTATATCAAGATATCATAGTCTTTATATTTTATATAAATTATTGATAAGTGCTCCTCTTGCAAAATAAATAACTAAATAGAATAATATGAACGTCAATTATTTGAAGTAATTTACTTAAAAATTGCACAATCTTCCCTATATAAAGTAAGAATATTATCCTCGCGTCCACATGCATTTTAATTTTATGTACTCATGTACCATAAATTTCCCAATATGTAATTATAAAACTTGATGCTTATTGCATGATGTTTATATATGTACAGTAGTAACTGTGTTTTAGAAGAGGTTATAATAATTATACATCAACTTTGAATTATACTCTTTGTGTCAAATTCTGTTTCTAAATTTAACTTTCCATAGCAAAAATATATATATATATATATTATATATATATATATATATATATATATATATATATATATATATATATATATATATATATATATATATATATATATATATATATATATATATATAAATAAATAAAATAAAAATTTCATCTATGTTCATCATACTGTATTATTTATTCTTGCTATTTTTTTTAATGAATAGAAATTAGTGTATACCATCAATTCTTCATAAAAAAATCATCATAACAGTGTGCAAAATTTAAACAAATGTAAGCTAGTGTAACCGAGACAATATAATGTATTATTAAAAGTTATATAAATAAAATAGATATTTTATTTTGTGAGGTCTATACAGTTGTTGAACTATGAATAACATTTTCTCACGCGGTTTTTACGCGAGCGTGTCTAATTTAATTTCTCTCTTGATAAATTTCGTAATATGTGGTCATCTGTGGCAAGTGCAATAAACATTTTTCCTCCTAACTTATATTAATTTAGATCGCGGTGAAGGAAAGAGTAAAATAGGGGGATTGAGGGGAAATATAGCTGCAAGGTAGAGACACATTGATTGCGGCATATGAGAAAGAAAGAAGAAATATATTATATATATATCGAGGGATTTGAACGCGTGTCGTAAAACTTTAAGGTAATCAAAATCTGACTGCTTATTGCGTCTATACAACAATCGGCGCCTTCATAACAATTGCCCAGGTTGTTTTATTGCTCTCTTTTGTGGTAACCATTAAATAAAAATACAGCCTAAACCTTTTATATTAAGAAAAAAAAAATCTTTTCAAAATTTATATGGTCCTATTTTTTCTTCTTCTTGATCTTACCTGTGTAAGAGTTCAGTGACCTTCTTTTTCATCCATATAGTGCATTCTGCTTCAGAAATAATTATACTCTTTCAACTATTTTTAATAAATAGATCTAATTAATCGTTGCTCTCTAAGCATTATTGCTTAAAAATAAGTTAATTGATGTTTCTTTTGACGAGCAAATTACAAAATAAGAATTTTTACGGAGCCCGTAACTGATTTTTTCTTTCTTTTTTCCAGGATACGATTTTATATTAATTTCCTCTCTGCTTACTGCTATGTTTTTACTAACACCAATTGATTACAATTTATGAATTTAAAATTTCTGGGACTGAATAATTTTCTAACATAAGTAAGTAGTGCTTTAGTAATGTAGCCTATTGCCTATTCGTATGTTAATAATACCATTATAATACTTTAAAAAAAAAGACTTTAAAAGTTTTTCGTTATTATTATTAGAAAGGAATTTCTTATTTTTATTATGTACTGTATACTAAAATATTTTATGTAATTATTTAAAAAAATAAAGTAGAAAGAAGAGAAGAAAATGTTTATTTTTTATTATTATTATAGGTAGAAAGACAAATTATTTATACAGATATTTGTCGTAATTTATTATTATTTAAACTTTAAACTTATTTTAACGAATAAGACCTATTATTATCATGAAGATGAACCTTTACAAAATAAAAGAATTTTTCCTTGTGTGAGCAAATTCTTGGTTTTTATTCTTTTATGTAAGGACTATATGTTACGTAATTATACATTTAACTTATTATTCTGCAAGCTTGCAAAAAAAAAAATAATAATTTATTTATTTTTATTACAATCAATGGCATAATAACAAAAATGCATACTGTAATTCAAATTATTTTCCAACAAATTTTATGGCAAAATATTTTTTTTTCCTTAACTCTTTTATTTTGTTTGCTGATTGCAGAGTGCATTTTGTTGCTAAAAAATCCCCCAAGTTGATATTGATTGCGGGTGGCTGCTCTCCCGTGCGATGCGCGCGCAGTGCAAAGTTGAAGCGCCCACGCCGCCGCCGCCAAACAGGAATGCGGTCTACCTGGCCTTGAGCCCTTCGAGGAGGGAGGCAAGTCAGCGAGCCAGCCAGGTAAAACTAAACGCCGCCTACACGTTCACCACGAAACACAGACGCTTATTGCACTTTGCAAATTATTTCTGTCTATTCAATATTTTAGTTTCTGACACTGTGAGAGAAATATAAGTCTCCGCAGCAAAGATTATCAATTGTTCCGCTCAACTTTGCAATCCAATTTTACTTTTATTTTCTTTCCATTTTATTATATTCATATCAATCATATCAAATACTAATATATATAATATGTAATTTGAATTGAAGAGAGAGAGAGAGAGAGAGAGAGAGAGAGAGAGAGAGAGAGAGAGAGAGAGAGAGAGAGAGAGAGAGAGACTGTGAGAGCTTGTGACTCAAAATTTTAAACTGCATTCAAAAGTCTCAAAATAATATAATAGATATATACTGTTAACTCGATTCACAATTCTATTTTACTATGAATTAATCATAATAAAAAGATCTGAATTTAAAATTTTGATAATGTTGTTCTCAATAAAGGAAATGCAATTTAAATAATATAATATGTAGGGTTCCATTTCTACTACAAAATTATGCACTTCAACAAAAATGTTCGTTACTTTTTTCTTCCTTCCTTCCTTCCAACTCTCTCTCTCTCTCTCTCTCTCTTTCTCTCACACACCTCAACAGTATTCACTGTTACACTCTGCATTTATAAAAATAGACGCTGCTGGGCTCAGAAAAATATTTGTTAGTTTCTTCTTCAGTATTGTTCCCCAAAAAAAGAGGGTACGGCATCCGCTAAAAAAAAAAAAAAAAAAAAAAAAAAAAAGGGGCAGAGAGGAGGGTGCAGTTAGTACTGCAGGTAAAAATATTCCAAGATAATCTGCATTATTTAAGCTGGGAAGTACAGTACGCTGGCAAACATTTTTATTATTATTGCTACTTTTTTTCTGCAATGAAAGAGAAGGCTTTTGGTAACTGCAAACTATAACAATTGATTTTACACCGTTCAGAGTTTCTCTATTTCCTTTCCAACAAAAAAGTTTTATCGCCCACTACAGGAAAATTTACATGACTATTGACATAAAACTCTCTTCAACGACTAAAAAAAATATATTTTGATTTCTGTTGTGCAAATTACTATAATTGTTATCTCCGTAAAATTCCACTTCAAATAATAACAAAATAGAAACTTAAAAATGTTTTAAAGCTTCAAGAGGCTGTTTTTATGTATACTGAATATATTAAAATCCAAAAGTTTTAAATTTTAGTCGTTGTGACAGAAATAAGGGGTTTCGTTTTTGTAACACTGAAATTGATGAAACTGAAGTCAATATTCATAAAATAATAATAATAATAAAGCGAAAATAAATTAATAAAAATGAAAACAATTGCCAACATTTCAAAGAAAAAAACAAAACAAATAATAAGAGAGTTTGTAATTTATCGCTTATTTTACAAGAGCGGTCAGAAAAATAAGCTTTCATGCTACTCTGTTAACGTAGTGATCCTGCGAGCCAAAGATCTAGGTTTGACTCCCATATAGTTGATTGGAGCTGCTTTTACTACGTATTTTTTGCTTTGTAAAAAAAAAAAAAAAAAAAAAAAAAAAGAACACAAAAATTTACGTTGAAGAAAAAAAAACAAAAAAACATCAATATTCTATTAAAAAATTACATCATAAGTTATTTGTACAGAATTATAATAGAATAATTTAAATATATTTTAAATTTAATTTATTTGAAATACTCTGCGTTGTGTGAAAAAAGTAAAGTAATATGTAAATTTAATATAAGTTTGCTCGTTTCAAAAATATAAAGGCACTAAAAAATTATGATCTCATATTTTACAAACACATAAACTTAGACCAAATATATATATCAATATAAATGTAGTTTATTAGTTTCTCGCCAATTAGAAAGAAAACGTGCTGAACTGCGGCACACCCATTCATTCATTGCCTCTCATTTCCCGCTCCCATCAGCGCGCACACCAAAACTTTATATATTAATAATTTTTATATGTGAGAACGAAGAGACAAACTAAAACCACACACCGGTAATTCCGAAAGCTTTAATCAATTTTTGTATAATAACTATATAACTTAATATTTTACTACGTATAAACTCCTACACATGCCAACCTTTTAATTTTCCTGTTTTGTGATTGAAATTTAAAGCATTTCCTCAGTAAAATATAGAATTGAAAGAATTGGCCTCTTAAAAAAAAATAATAAATAAATAAAATGACTGAATAAAAACTAACGCCAAAAAATGAAACGTTCATTTTAAAATATACTTGAAGTAATAACATAATCATGAGAAATAAAATTACTTCATGTTGCATTTTGTTTTTTTTTTTTTAGTAATCATTTGACCTTTTTATATACAGCATAGAGTGAAGGGGAAAAACATCATCATGAGGTACTTGCTGGGCTTGAAGACGCGTGATTTTGCTGTGGAGAATCATCACGTATTTATATGAAGGTGCAAAAATGTAAGGTATTCTTATATACAGAGAGAAAGACTATGGCAACACCGCGTGACTTGGACAAAAATTGAGAATTCAAAATATGCAGCCTGCTTCGTGTATGTTCAATGTATATAATGCGCATGTTAGTTCTTCATCATTGAAATTTTTACATACATAAGCTTGTAATTAAATAATATTCATTATAATATAAGTTATTTTAATCTAATTCATATGAAGTCGTATAGAACTAAATAGAAGTGGGGAGAGGTATATATAGTTATAATTAGTATCTCTAGTTGGGCATAATGTAAATCATGGATTGATATAAGTATCATAATTTCATAATGCTTTTTTTGAACAAAGATGATTATTTATTTATTTAAAACAAACTATTATACATTATAAATATATCTACCTCATATATGTATTACATATCATATTTCAATTACTTAATTAAGGTGTGTTTTAATGATGCACGAGCGAGTGCTATTTCCTCGCGGTGAGCTATGCACAGGTAGGACCTTATCCGAGGTATTTTTTTTTTCGCGGACCTTCTTTCTGTATACCGAAATTGCGTTCTGGGATAGTTCCTAACTTGCTATATAAATAAATTGATTATTCAAATATATATATAACCAAATAAATAAATTAAAACTTTCAACTTATTCTTGTGATGGCGCATCTGCGAAAGGGAAGAGAGAGAGAGAGAGAGAGAGAGAGAGAGAGAGAGAGAGAGAGAGAGAGAGAGAGAGAGAGAGAGAGAGAGAGAGAGAGAGAGAGAATCTTGATTTCAAATTAATAACAACGTGAATATTTCTTGTTAGTCTACGGAAAAAAAAAGGTCCTCGGATAAAAGGTCCTACCTGTTCGCAGCTTGCCGCGAGGAAATATCATAATTAATGAATGTATTAATTGATTTACTAGGCTTGGTTATATATTTGACCAATCAATTTATTTATAAAAAACAATCACATAGAGAGCGTTATTTCAGCATTATTAATTAATTGAATTTGAATAAAAAAACATTACAGGTTGTCAAGTTTAAAATCTAATTTCAATCTCTTGCGATGATAAATATTTTTATTAGTTCTAAAACTGCTTAATGTGGGTATGAAATTATTATAACAATAATTTTTTTGCCAAGAGCTCTTAATACTAATTCTGAGTTTATCGAAGGGCCTTTTGTTTGTATAGGTCTTCTGTCAATCTTATGAATTCTCGTATTGTTCTTCGCTTAATTAATAATGCATGTTTTTACTTGTACTGCAAACCAAGTCATTAAAAAATGGATAGATCAAACCAATAATAAAATGACACCTAAAAATCCGAATTCTTTCTAAATTTTTCTCAGCCTATATGTATAGCATTTGTCATTAAAGATAATTGAAATTAAATTATACAGTATTTCAATTGTAATTCAAATTCAAATTTGCTATACGTCATGCATTGGGGTAAAATGTTACCAAATTGAAAACAAATGCAAACTTTGTTATGTTTCAAATGGACTTTATTATTGAAGTTCAGTGCGAGTATTATTATATAGAGGCAAACATGTGAAGTCCAATAATAATAAGTAGGAATATTACATACACTGATTACAATACTCTCATGGTGGTTCTTGTGGCGTGTAGATACCAGATAAAAAAAAATGGAGGGGGAAGGGGAGTGAGAGCGACCGGTTATGTAAATGTTATTAACTGAGATTGGCGGGTGGCCGAACACAACTTCGAAGTCGTGATCGTATAGAGACTTGAACCAATTAATGACGCTTTTTTTTTCTTTTTTTGTTGTTGTCACCTTTAATACCTGTAAGACGTGAACTCATGGGAAACTATAAAATTTCATTTTTATAGAAAAATAACATGAAATATAAAATTATATAGAGAATGAAAATTATTGTTTCTTTTCTTTATAGTTTTGGATTCGTGGTGGTATTCGCATTGAGTGAAGTGCGCGGCGTTGACCAAAAGAAGTCGCTCTGAATTCTTGTACCAAAATAAAACAAGTCCCTATTTGGGAAGCTATATGAGAACAAAGACCACTGCCAACATTAATAAAGAAACGTCAAAATTCAGCTAATAAATTTCACATTGTTTAGTTTCACGATAAAAAAAAATCCCGTCTATATTAAAAAATTTACATATACATATAAAGCTTGTTGCTCATCTTTTTGTAATATATAAAATACCTTCCTTATTTTGTATTTGTCAAATGCGGTTACGTATGTATTGTACACGTTGGTGGGGTATATAATTAATCTCTTACAGTTTTTAAATTGATATTATTTTTTCATAAAAATAAAATAACATATTATTATACTTTAATTTTTTTAAAGCTATATGAAAATAATACAAAATAATATAATAATAATAAAAGTATTATACATAGTAAAAGGGATAAAAAAAAAGATAAAGATAAATTTTATTTTTATTTTTACTTCTATTTTAATGTGAACTGAATGTATCGATTCACAGTACTTTTTTTCCGTATTATATAATTATCATCGTCATTTACAATGAAGGTTTATATAATAGTTACAAAAATAATGAACAATATCGTATATGGAATTAAAAGTAGAAAATGTATGTACTATTTTATTGTTATAGATTTATTAATTTTGAAGGGGAGAGCGGAAAGTATAAAAAAAAAAAAAAAAAAGATCTTAAATATTTTTGAATATTTTAATGTACAATTTATTTATTTTATTTTAACGTTTGCTATACACGATGCTATTATTAAATAAAAAATATATTATATTTGCGTACGTGCATTGTACGACTAGAATTATGGCTCGTTAATAAAATGCAATAATGTCCCGTACGTTTTATTCTCATGTATATTATCGGGTAAGACTATGATTTTTTTTTTAAACAAAGAGATGCTGCTGCTCTATTTTACTGAGTTAGTTATATATTCATAAGACAGTGAGGCGCCTCATCGTTCTTAAACTCTCGAATGACGCACTTTGCATGCAATTAACACACTTGCATAAAAACTTATACGTCGTAGTATTACATTTCATACACATTGGAACACAAACAAAAGATGTATGAAGAAGAAAAAAAAATCAAGTAATTTCTATTTATATTTCATATATTCGTATTGTCGTGTATATTATATATGAAGGTGAACCAAACTTGAACCGCGCCCAAAAAAAATATAAAATCGTATATATGTTCGAGTGACTCATTCTCACCTAAGTCTTTGGTGTGCGCTGCTAACCTTGCAGCTTATAGTTTTTCCTCGTCTAACTCAAATTATATGACGTCACTTTTATGACGTCACTATTCCGCGCGTGTTATATCGTCACTAAAAAAAATGCACTTTGGTGCACAGGAAAAAAAAAACAATAAAAAAACGTCACGAATTTGATTAAATAGATTATTGTAAATCGATGTTGAAATAAAATCTTTTGTTCTTTAAAACATTTTAAAGTCTATTAGGATCTTTTATCCGTGGGTCTTATGACCGTGGGCCTTCCGTCTCTATACGGTTTTGGAGAACAAGCAACAGCAATTGAAAAAAAAAAGCAATAACAAGTAGCTATAGCAAATGCTTTGCACGAGTTTAAAGTGCATTACGTACTTTATTAAATTATATACCATTTAATTTTTAATAAATATACACGGTTTCTATTTGACTCTCAACTAATAGCTCAACCTGCAAATATGCTTAATTCTTAATTGCTTCATAAATTTGGTTACAATTTGAAGAGATACCTTTCTTAAACAAAGTTCTCCATATAGTCTAAAATTTCAACTAAATAATAATTTAAGCTGTTTTAAAAGATGGACAATTTTATTGGTTCATTCAATTTGAACTTTTATTTTATTTGCGCAGTTTTCTCGTCACATCAGCAGTAACTTTATCCCTATATACTTTATAAAATGTATACTTTTTAATTTAAAAAATATGTTTGCCAAATGTCAAAGAGAGTTGGGATGTTATTTATGAGAGATCTTGACAATAAAAGACAAATTTTGTAAACGTATGAAAAACTTCACTGAAAAGCTTTAGAGTAGACAAAAAGAATAACTGCAAATTTAAAAATTTACAACAGTATCAATTGGTGCACTTAAAAAAAAACTGTAAATTTTTACTGGGATGGCGTCTCTTTCTCTATATCTCTCTTTTTTTACCCGTCCTTCTAGTGGTTTATAGTCTGCAAGAACAATTGGAGGATTAAAAGTATTGTATATATAAGCTTTTTTACCAAAGCTAAATTGACGCACCGTAATGTACTGTAAAGTACATGTCCATCAAAGAGAATGAAGCTAATGGAACCACAAATTCTTTGACTTCTTTATTTTAAGAGCATCAAATTCATTGATTAGAACCGAGCGTTGAAATCTCCATGCAGCGTTACCGAGCAAAAAATAGTGTCGTGTGGAAACGCATTACGATAGAAATTAACGTATACAACAATTTATGTTGTATTCAATGCCAAGGCATAGAATTTTATGTGTTTATTTTTAGCAAATTATGTAAAAAAAAAAAAATAATAAAAAAAAAAATATATAAAATAATTGCTTATCAAATCAGCAAATCACATATAAAAATTACTGAAAGGAAAAAGGGGGAAAAAACTATAAAATATATGAATAACAAAATGTTCTCTTTTTTCTATTCGTCTTAGAGTGTATCGTTGTTTAAATTAACGTGTAACTAAAGAATTAGCACGTAACTAAAATTTTTACAATAGTTTTATATTTTTTTAGGTTGCATTATTTTAAAGTTCAAGAATCAAAGTTACGTGTTTTTACCAACAAGAAATTTGTAAAAAAAACTTTATTAAATAGACATATATACAGTATTATGTCTTATGCTAAAAAAACCATTTTTTGAAAGAATAATAAAAAAATCCTTCCTTCAACGATATGTAAGGTAAAGGGAAAAAAATTAGTAAACCTTTGACTAAAAAAAAAAAAAAAAAAATCCTTAGCTTCATTTTGCATGATTTTAATGTTACATTGCATCCAATTTATTTATAGTACATAAGCTCAAAAAGTACCATTTTACAACAATAAATGCGTTAACATCAGTTTTGTAATAATTTTGTTAATTGTATATTTCATGTTACAAACATAAAGCAATTATGGATTTACGCTATTACATAAACGTCTAAAAATTAACCATAATTATATTTGTTGTTTTGTTAATTCTATGAGCAAAACAAAAACAATATTTTGAAATTTGAAGTATAATTAAAATTTGCTGCATTTAAATATCATTATAATAATAGTAAAAAAAAGTAGAAGAAACTGCGGTGAATGTACGAGTATATGAAAAAAAAAAAAAAAAAAAAAATTGTAGTGATATTATTATGATTATGATTATAACTTTTAGAAGAAAAAATATATAAATATGTAAATGTTGATCACGTACGAGAAACGAATTTACGTTATAGTGAGGCCAGAAAATTTCAAAACAAGCAGTTAAATTTACATGATAAGCAAAGATAAGAGATCTACGTCTGTATGTTCGAGGATAAGCAAATATAAAGCTAGAGGGGTCAACGACCGACCTCACATTTGTCATGCAAAATCAACGGAGGAGAGGAGGATATTCAAATTATTAGAAATATCAATTTCAAATTGATACAATATACATACCGTTGCTGTTCCCTATAGACTTATCATTATATATATTATTAAGTGGAGCAGTACAAGATAGGTCAAGAGATGTTAAAAGAGTTCATTCTCCTTATAATATTTTGAATTTAATTAAAAAAAAAAGTCAATAATTTTTTGTTTACTTCAATAAAAATAACAATACAGATACAAATTTAAGAACACAAGGAAAACAAAATTGTTTTGTATAATATTTAATATGTGGTTTTACAGCAGATGATATAATAATATGATTATATAATATATAGATCACATGTGTATATATGTATTATAAACTATAAACGTGATCCGCATGGTTGATGGGTTTGTTGATTACTATAGAGTCTGAAGGAGCTTTATTTCTTCAGTATGATAAAACGTATGGCTTTGCTCTACAGCATAGCTGAGCTATCGAGGGAGAAAGAGAGAGAGAGAGAGAGAGAGAGAGAGAGAGAGATGACAAAATATTGAAATGAATTTTATTTTCATATTTTTTTTTTATTCTTACTTTTCCGCACACAACACAAGACAATACTTATCCTAAAATTGTGCAAAGCGAGAAAAGGATAAGCTACACTTTAATATGTCACAAATATGCACGTAAAATTATCATTAAAGAAACCAAAAATACCATTGCAGTATTATATCGTCATTTTGAGAACAAATAAAAAACAGTTATTAATGATCTAATACGACAATAATTATAAAATCTCATTACATAGATTATCACTCTTTCGTTCCGCAGACCCTTCTTACGGATAAAAATAATTAATTATTATGCTAGCTCAATTTGAGTAACATCTATTAGTCCGGAACCTTAAAGGAAAAAAACCCTCGAACCGTGCATTTCATTCTAGAGTTATGAAACTTGGTACACTTGCAGATGACACCCACCCTATGATTTCCCGGGGCTGAGCCATGCGGGATACCCAACCCTTGCACCCCTGGAGACCCCTGAAATATGCTTTATTTTTTTGTGCCTCAACTAATGCTCTCAGCAAAAAAAGCTTTAAGCAAAAGTTGTAAGGCTTACTTTTTTCTATGCCCATGAATTTTTTCAAAATCCTATGTTGCCACATTTAGCTACAGTGTTGCCAAATATAGGTCACCATGCGTAAAATAACCTTATTTCAGGGGTTTTCGTTTAAAATATGCAGTTTATGCTTGATATTTTGTTGCACGGTGCATTTTAACTAACATTAGTGTTATATTGTAACAATTAATGGATCAAATTTTATTAATTGAATTGAAATAAAAAATAAAAATAATTTTAACTGTTTTAATAGTGCATTTGGTTATATACGTTAAAACCGTATAAATAGGCTTTCACAGACTGCTGTGCTGTAAACGTGCACGTAACACTAGAATATTTTAACTGTTCAAACATAGAAGCTAACATACTAAGGAACAAAACTGGGGGCTGAGCCATCCTTAGGGGTCAACCCTGTGACCCTGAAAAAATCGCAAAGTAGGTACATTTGACAAAAAAGTTAGATTATTATAGCCATTTCAGTGATTTTTACTGAATTAGGCGTAAGAAAAGGGCACAAAGGGTTGATCCTTGATAAGGGGTTAACCTCTTAATAGTTTTAAAAGTATCTAATTATTAATTTCTCGGGGTTGAGACCCTTCAGGGGTTGACCCTTTAAGACCCTGGTGACCTGAAAATGGACTGTTTATTGATAATATGTTATATGAAAATAATTAAAATTACCTAATTGAAAATTAAAGTGTGCACCCCAACGAGGGTGTCTGAGCATCCTTGGAGTGATGGACACAATTTATGAGAGCAAAGACCCTTTTAAGGATTATTTTTCTGACTTAATATTCTGTATTTTTAATTATTTTCATATATCATATTATCAATAAACAGTCCATTTTCAGGTCACCAGGGTCTTAAAGGGTCAACCCCTGAAGGGTCTCAACCCCGAGAAATTAATAATTAGATACTTTTAAAACTATTAAGAGGTTAACCCCTTATCAAGGATCAACCCTTTGTGCCCTTTTCTTACGCCTAATTCAGTAAAAATCACTGAAATGGCTATAATAATCTAACTTTTTTGTCAAATGTACCTACTTTGCGATTTTTTCAGGGTCACAGGGTTGACCCCTAAGGATGGCTCAGCCCCCAGTTTTGTTCCTTAGTATGTTAGCTTCTATGTTTGAACAGTTAAAATATTCTAGTGTTACGTGCACGTTTACAGCACAGCAGTCTGTGAAAGCCTATTTATACGGTTTTAACGTATATAACCAAATGCACTATTAAAACAGTTAAAATTATTTTTATTTTTTATTTCAATTCAATTAATAAAATTTGATCCATTAATTGTTACAATATAACACTAATGTTAGTTAAAATGCACCGTGCAACAAAATATCAAGCATAAACTGCATATTTTAAACGAAAACCCCTGAAATAAGGTTATTTTACGCATGGTGACCTATATTTGGCAACACTGTAGCTAAATGTGGCAACATAGGATTTTGAAAAAATTCATGGGCATAGAAAAAAGTAAGCCTTACAACTTTTGCTTGAAGCTTTTTTTGCTGAGAGCATTAGTTGAGGCACAAAAAAATAAAGCATATTTCAGGGGTCTCCAGGGGTGCAAGGGTTGGGTATCCCGCATGGCTCAGCCCCGGGAAATCATAGGGTGGGTGTCATCTGCAAGTGTACCAAGTTTCATAACTCTAGAATGAAATGCACTATTCAATCCTTTACATCCCGTACTATATTCAAAACAACATAATTTAAATTAAATGCCGATTAATCATGCTGCTTAGCATAACAAATATGTTGCACAGCATAATTATTCATACACAATATTATGCCAAAATAACAACATTTATGCTATGACTGAAGTGTTCCATAAATTACGTAATTTTATATACAAGTTTTTAACTCTTCAATATTAATTTATTAATTGATGTTACCGCTGACAGCATAATTTGACATGCAAATTACTATGGTTCTGTATACTTGTCACTATACAAGAAAAAAAAAATCGGGAAATGTTTAGTTTGGTATCGATGAATGAGTCATACACTGATAACGCGGAAATTACATATTTTTATCAATGTACATTATTTTGTTGCCATATTCAGAAGCATTACACATTTTTATACACAATTCATTAGGAGCAAAAGCACAACGACTCTAATAGAGAGGATGGATGCGGGATGCTGAGATGCGCGTGACGTCACACGGAAACGTACCGCGCAGCCAACGAGCCAATCACGACAGCGTACAGGTAAAAGTGGAGGAATGTATAAAGTGTGTTAACGCGTTCGGTAAGCCAGTCTGGTCTCGAGCTTTGGTAATGGTCACTTGCACTCAACATTTCGTGTGGTGCTCATGTGCGCTCACTGGAATATATATATTTATGTGTTTTTTCGTGCTTATTTTATTTTTATTTTTTTGTGTGATGTGCTTTTATTATTATTATATTGTGGGTGCTTCAAACGAGTAAAGGTAATTTATAAGTGTTCTTTTAGCTATACATTTATAAAGGTTATTTTAATTTTACTTATTTAAGATTTTTAATATTGTGCAACCATGTGGTCTTCCCAATTTCAATATTTGTATTGTAAACTGATTATTATAATAGCAATGAAAATTAAGTAATTTATTGAGTCTTATATAGGTCTAATTTTTATAGATAATTATATTTATTTTTTCGTAAGTTTTATTTGCAAATGCTTAAGTCGGTGTAGGGAGATTGGCAATATATGTATACCAATATACTGCCTGGGTGTAATTAAATTTCTCCATCAATGTTCATATCTCAATTTACAAACGTAAAATGTTTTAACTTTAAGATTCCTATATACCAGAGCTTTTAGAAATATAAATTTAAGTTGTTTTTTTCTGTCTAGAAGTCAATAACTACTCTACGTACGTGCAGTATTTAAATTGTAAATGCAAAATTGTACAGTACTTAAGTAATTATAGTGAAGTACACTTAAAGATTTGTCTACATTTCCGCTCAGGGTTGACTGTATCTGAGTGCAGCTGCATAAAAATTCAATTGAACCACGCGTTGAAATCTCCTTGAGACGTCTCAAGTTTTTTTCTAATTGTTTTGATTTTTTTTTTTTTTTTTTTTGCATTCATATTACTTATGCAAAATAAGCTTAGATGGTCCAGAATGTGATCACTTGATGGCGCCAGTTTTATATTATTAAGTACCCGTGAGGGAGGGAGGTTCATTGACCTGGGGCGGTTGAAATAGCAGCGTCTCGTGAGCAAAAGCATAGGTAAAAGCTTAAAGCAGGCTGGCGCACCTCATACTCTCCCCCTCCACCCCCTCTTTAGTAGCCAGGTAGGCAGCAGGGCGGGTAGGGAGTGTGTGAGAGTGAGTGAGAACTGAGAAGTGGTCAACTTTAGTTTCAGTTTAGTACTCAAGTGCAGGAGAAGACGGTTTTTGAGTTTAATGTGCATTTTGTAATAATTCAAAAAAATTCAAGGTAGATTATTCGAGACAAGGATATTAATATTGCAAAGCCAGACAGACAGTGTACGACGTCATTGGTCTCTAGGCAAACCCAGGGCCACGCAATAATACTTTCACGCTGCAGGCAATGCAAATTAAATTAACAACATTTTTTTTTCTAAATTATTAAATTAGTTGATAGCTGTCTCTACTAAATGACGTTAAATTTCTATGTGGGTTTCTTTTAGTTTTAATATTATTATTTTATTTCGTTGTTTCGTGGGTAGTTTTTTGCACGAGTGATCTTTGCGATTGTGATGCGAATTTCGTGATAAAAAAAAAAAAAAATCAATTTTGGTCACCACGTGGGGTAGAAAATGTGATTTTAAACAACTCTGATCTACAGCAAGGAGAAAGCAAAAGTCCGATAGACGAGACTTTTTTAAATTTTAGCCACGTGATTGATTTTTTTTTTATTCGCATTGCAAAATTAACGTGCATGGAGGATATAGGATCAAGTTTGTTCTGCGTGATCTTTGATTTCTTACATTATATTGAGGAGAAAGCTAGTGGCAAGTTTGCCAAATTTTCTTCAGACATAGGCAAATGTGGTGTACAGAGATGCTTATGTAGTTGCTTGGCAACGCTGTGGTATCAACCGGTTGCTACGTGGCCGCACCTGGGCTAGCAAAGCAGCATCTTTTCAGAGATTTATGTCTTTTGTTCATGTCCCTCTTTTCTTTTTCGTTATACTTTTGTAGTTCGTTATATGAGCATTAACCGTACACATAATACAAAGAGACCTATATATAAGACTCACTATGTCGAAAAAATATTCTTTCGTTTTTTTTTTTTTTTTTTTTTTTTTTACCTGGCCAAAAATGAGTAAGAATGTGTATTTTTCCTATCATTTCATTGTGCAGTGTCATATGGATTGCAAGGTACGTGGTATCTTTTATGCGCATGTGTCCGGCATTGCTTGCAAAAAAAAAAAAAAAAAAAAAAAAAAGTAGACAAAAAAAAGTGTATAATAGTATGCATTGAATTTATATGATGGTTTAATTGGTGTGGCATTCTCATTAATTTAAACAGAGTGATGTTATCTTGTGAGAAAACACGTGCTATAAAGCGTGTGTCTTGTTCCGCTTAGTCTGCCGCAAAATTGAAGACCATTAGGTTATCGCTTATTTCCGGTGTGTGAAACTGTAGAGGATGTATAATTCAATTGTTTTTCTCACGTGTCGTGATTCATTGAAATGCCCAATGGTGATGGACCGCGTCTAGCTCTCCCTCCATTCAGCTTTTTGCATGGTCAAAATTGTACACGTGATACGGCTACCAAGATGAGGCATGCGGATGAGTGATTATAATCATCAAGATCGTCCTTCAATTGTTTGGCGCTGATTTTTTCTTTGGTTATCTAGCTGTATGAGTGTGATTAGCGTCATAAAGCTAGGTTACCGAAGTTAAGAACTGCACCTCTTCATCTGTATATATACAACGCAACATCCAAATGGACCAGTTCATACAATTTTATATGCGTCTCTGGGACAAAGGCAGAATTCACACCTAATAACTTACGGAATAATTAGTATTATATTTTTCACATTTTTATTCTCAAAATTTTTATTTTATGCTATATCTGAATTCGCGTAGAAAATTTGATAGCACAAAGCATCTTAAAGATCGTAAGAATCAAAGCTTCTATCTATATTAAATCTGTTCCACACTTTCATCATTATTATATTCTTTGTTCTTAATAAAAAATCTTAAAAATTACAACAGAAACTTGAAACACACTAAAATTCATCCTAATTGATTTTAAATTCGATTTGTATACTCAAGATTGTTTTGGGTAGTTTTGTTTTATTCTTAACGAACACATTTTTCATTTTTTTTTTCTTTTTCAAAATTAATTATAGAATCACATTTCTTATTTTTAATATTTATAATGTCCAGACTCATCATAGTCATCATACTAAAAATTAGTTATATTAATATTTAATACATTTTGATGCTTTCTTCTATATATATTATAATCTATATCTATGGTTTAATTAAGTATCACTTAAGAGTTAGTGCAAAATTATATATATAAGGCCTTGAAGCTAGTGATTAAATTTCGCCAAGCATTTATTGTAATTACCCTCAAGTGTTTTATGTGAGGTGACCCAAATTTTTGCAGACTTCACTAAAATAGTGTACAAGAAGATTTTGCGTCTATCGATTTTGCAAGTTTCTTTACATATAATGAATATAATATTTTACTGGGTTTTTATTTTATTATTTACTTTCGTATAATCAAACTATCGTATAAGAAAGAGATTTGTTTTTTAAAATCTGCTTTGAATCACGAATGAAGTTTTATAACGGAACGAATTAAAAGTTAGACAAAGGTTTCAATGAATAACCGTTTATTAGTTTGACTCTTGTATTAGATTTCTCGTTATTGTTTTTCCAAACTTATGACTAATTACGACCATGGAAAAATGACTTTGATTCATAGTATTCTTAACAAAGGAAACTTTTCTAAGAAATTGTTAATTGTTATCCACAATTAGCAATATTAAGTTCTCAATGAATTGGTGTCACAATGAAAAAACAAATGCAATTACCGATTTCCATGGTTAAATGTACCAGGAGAGCAACTTAAAGCCATAGACCACATAAAACAACATGTGCTTTTTAATGAATAAACACAAAATGGGATCTTCAAAACTGAGGACAATTTTACCAGAATGTTAATGTAGCCCCACGAGAGAGCGTGAAAAAACTGTAAAGTATGCAATTTGCGTGAAAATTCATGTTTATGACGTCAGAAACATGCAAAAATTAGTATGAAAATGTTGTGATGGTTGCATGAATCGATTTTTTTGATCACTGCTACGGGGCTACTGTTATGGGTTTTGAGACAAACTAATATTATTTATGTAAATCCCATCAAGTGTTTTGTGATATAAATGCTTATATTTTTTTCTGGTCTATTCCTTTAATATATTACTAAAAATTTGAACGCAATTTTATAGAATCAAGATAAAGATTTATAATTAACTTTTTCAAACGTATTGTATTTGTTTTGCTTATCTAATCCATTCCACAGGTTATATGATTTTTATTTTAATTTTAGCACATGCATGATGGATGTGTATAAAGTTAATTAGCAATACATTAAAATATTTTTGTGTTTGTCATTGTCATGACGAGTTACTTACTGTACAACAAATGTCATTACTCTAAAGAAAAGAACAAATATAAAAACTTCTAAGAAGTGTGCATGACAAGGAAGAAAATTTATTTATTTACCATAAAATCAGACAAAAATTAAATAATAGAAATGCTCTATTCATTTTATGTTTTTCAGGCGTGAAATTTAAATCATGCATATTTATATATTTGATGTATAAATATATAATTGACAATTATATATATAAAATATAATATTTATATATTATATTATCAATTATATAAATATATGCATGATTTAAATTTTACATATAATTGACCTACATGTAAGTAATTAGTTTAAGTAATTCAAAGTCTTTCACCTTTTCCGCTTGTAGTACTAAAAAAAAATTGACGAGAGAAAAAAAAATAGATGATTCAATTTCTTGACCTGTCGATTGTAATCTTAATCAAAATATTTTTAAATTTAATTAACTTGGTCTTATTTATTTTATGAGAATGAGTTAAATATGGTTAACTCAATATATTATTATGGTTAACTAATACAGTTAGCAATTTGTTCGATAGCGAATTGTCCGGTCGCCAACCATCCGGTAGCAAATTGTCCTGTCACGAATCGTCCTTGTAACGAATCGTCCGGTTACCGTGTTGAAATATTACTTAATAATGCATAGTAAAATAATTTTGTGTACGGAAATGTAACAAAACAAACATTTTTTTTTAGTGTATACGAAGTAGAATATCATTACTGAGCAATTACGTAACGAAGGACCGAACGTCTTTTTTTTTTTTTTTTTTTTTTTTGAAAGTGATTTTTATTTGCATGCTCCTTCAGAAGGCACCTTTGCTTTTTGCCCATTTGTTGACGTTCCATGGACGGTCAATTGACCAGTGAGCTGACTGGTGACAAGTGAGTTTGACACTTGCCACCAGAACAGGAAATATTGCACTCACGCACGCCCCCCAACATTGATAAGATAGCAGCACAGTGAAGGCAGTATGAAACTGAAGAGTGCGCGAGAAACATCATAAAGAGACAAAAACACATTAAATTATTTGCAGGTAATTAATTAATCCTTATAAATTTGCAAACTATTGTATTCTGTATATTTGAAAGTTAATAATATCCCGGTTATCATGTTCAAATATCTAATTATATATTTGAAGTAATTCTAATATTTTACAGCATTAACTGATTTCAATAATTATTTGAAAATTTACATGACACAATTAGATTAAGTTAAATAAGTGTCAAAATTAGTGTGCCTTCTAAGAATTTTCATAAAAACTCCGTTTTTATTTTCTATATTCTATAATAAAAACATGCTAGTAAAACTCTAGTAGCATGTATTTAAAACATGAGCATAATTATAAGAGAGAGAGAGAGAGAGAGAGAGAAAAGCAAAAATATATAAAAGGTGATGTAAGTAATTGAGTTATAAAACAATTATATTAAAAAAATCTTTCTTGTCGTGTTTAAGTGGTTAATTAGTTACTTAAATATTATCGACTACTTGTAGATCTTGAAATTCACGCCAGCCTCATCAAGTTTTTACTGTAGCAACAGACAGATTGAGTGAGGAGGATATGACACTTTCATCAGTAAAAGTAGAAAACGTCGTTGCACAAGTAAGTATGTTTTCATGACGTTAGATATGTATAAATACGTTGTAATGAAATATTGTTATGTTAGTTTTACGTCTCCGTGATGCATTGTATATTGTCATATACGTTAATTATAAACTATATATCACATTGTCTATATTTATAAAGTTACGTAAGAAAATTAAAGAAAAATTAAACCTCATCGCTGTATATTATATAAGTTTAATTTTATTTTAATGGTATACTACTGTGATATGGCCTGAATTCCAATTTTCTTCACTTATCTGAACAAGTACTCAGTAGTCTGGCAATAGTTGAGGAATGCGAGGAATGATTTCGCAGACTCAATCCAATGATGGTCGTTCACTTGCCTTGCGGCAATTTTTTTCCCCCATTGCACTTCGCATATTTTTCTCTTGCCAACTTTATTTCTATTGTATGAACAGTACGTTGTACATATAAATTTTCTTTTTTCTTTTTCTTTGTTTTTTTTTTTTTTTGTTTTTGTTTTAAAAAAATGGGGATTTTTTTCCTTGTTGGTCTTATAAAAATATTAATTTAAAAATTACTTAGTTATTTTAAGCTATTTAAGCTATATAAGTTATTTTATACAAAGATATTCTAATATCTAAAAATTTAATATAGTTTTGCGCACGCATTTAATTCAAAATAAATTATAAAAATTTTAAATATCACGAAAAGCTGGTCATGATAACAGATTTCTAATTATGTGAAAACTTGTTAGAAATTTTATATTAAAACAATTTTTCATCAGAGTTATAAATTATTTTATATTTTAATTAATTTATTATCATTTTTTTTTATTTTATAAACTTTCGTGATACTATTAAATTATTAAATCACACAGGAGTACAAATTACCCCCCCCCCTAAGTTAAAGTTTATAATGACATTATAAATTTAGTACAAAATAAATCCTATCAACATTATTTTTCTTTTAAAAAAAGTTTTAAAATTTGTATCTGGTTGCTTGATACAATGAAAGTTAAGTTAATTGTGGTACCTTATAATTAAATACTTTTTTTTACTACGTATAATTTTTTAATGACATAATACATACATAATTAAAACTATTAATTAATTTATGAAGTGCGTATTTTTCATGTTAATTATTTTATAACCACTTAAAACAAAAATTATTCAGTAAATATTTGTTAGATTATTTTAATCTTTATTGATTCGTGTGAGAACAATTTTCATTAAGCACAGTGAAAAATTATAAACTCTTTGATGTTTAATTTGCGTTATGAGTTAATTATTATCACATCGATGATCAAAGCGCGACAAGTTTCCTTTTATAAACACCGCCGTTATGATCATAAAGAAAGCAAAATTTGACTACATTAATATCATCCAGAAATGAAGATTTATAAGTAAAAATATGTTAAAAGTTAAAAATTACTGTTTTTAAGAATTTGAAGCAGTAAATTTTATAGCTTTTGAAAGAACTGTAAAACCAAATTTTGCTCTATATGGTTTCAAAAATATAAATATATATGTGTAATATAATATAATATTTAAATTTATTCTTAAAATTTACAAAAGATCATACCTTCAGCCTCTTACAGTTATAAAAAGAGAAAAATATCATACAGTACAATAACAAAATAATCATAAAAAAAAGAGAATAAGTAAAAGAAGTAATTTCAATAAGAATAAAGATCTCTTAAATAACAATAAAAAAAATGAAATTTTTATTACAATAGTATAATTTTTTAACTTTATTGCCTACTTGCGGGTATTTTCTTTTCTTGTTCTTCTTTTTTTTTTTTTTTTTTTTTTTTGTAGAAGTTTTATTGCATTGAAGTACAATGAAGGGGCTATCGAAAAGTACTTGAAAAAAATTGGTTATGCTTGCTCGTAAAAGCTCACACTAAAAGGGTTGGGTGCTTTACTTTTGTGGTTCTATTATAGTATTCCATACCACTGTGACTTTCAAGGCGCGCAGACTCTCGACTGTACACAGTACCATAAGATGCAAGGTTGAGAGTTGAAGACTCCGCGATGTATACGTACGTATAGTATTGAAGTTCGGTGCACCGTTGAAATGCGTGGGTGGCAGCAAAACTATATAGCTTTACCAATAAATTCAACTTCGACACTCTATAGAGAGAAAGAGAGAGAGAGAGAAAAAAAACTTGTTCTCCAAAAAAGATTTATATATAAAAATGTGCGCGAAAAGGTCTTCACTTTGCTTGAGAATATAAAGTTGAAGTTGCAAGTAAAATAAAGCAACAAGAGGACAAAAAAACTGGTTGTTTCACGGTCACGAGCTGTATAGAGCATGGAGCGTGATTTTTAGTCAGGATTCACGACGATCCATCTTTAACTTTCAAACAATATCAATCAAAATATATTTACAGTATACATATACGAAAAACTCGTTCTATTCCAAATAAAGTCACAATTATCGTTAGCACAAAAATTTGATAAAAAAATGTAAACGAATTTTTAAAATAAATCAATTTCAATGAAAAAGCTATGAATGCTGGTAGTGCGACTAGTGCAGTGGTTTCTTGCTAGTATTTTATATATTTTTTTATTAAATTCTTTATAGTTAATCAGGAATTTATATATTGTAATGTTTTAATTACTTGTTAACATAATTTCTTTTTATTGTATTTCTTTTAAATAATCGTTACAAAATAAAATGTAGTTTAAACGAGTACAAGAGTAGAGTTAATAATTACTTTTAGTAAAATTAAAAATTATGCTGCGATTTAAATCTTCACTGAGTTTCAAGATTGCAAATCAAAAAGGAAACTTTATGCATGACGTAAATACTGAAAAATTTTCTTATGAGAATATATACATATATTTTTTCTTTGATGTTTTTTGCATTTAGTAAAGAAGTATAAGGGAGCGGCATTTTCGCTCGTATAGAGCACGTTGACATTTTCGTCTGTCTGATTTATATCTTGATAAGATGAAACGAATGGACCACGTTTTTTTTTTTTTTTTTTTTTTTTTTTTTTTTTTCGTGTATAATAATAATATACCTCCCTCGTGCATCAAACAGGTACATACTAAATTGCGCATGCGCAGAATTTACTCCCAGAAAAAAAAAGAAGGTAAACGCAAGGTAGGCACAAGAGGTAGGCAAGCAAAAGCAAAGCAAGTATTAGCCCACCTTATACCTTACAATGGCGTCTCTGAGACGACGAGCAAGTTTTGTGGCCCGGCCTCTCGTTCTTAGAATTTCACCTGGCTAGAAATTAATAGCACATTCTTAAAAACCTCTTTTATTTATATTTATTTCACCTATAAATCTTTGCAGTTTAGACGTTTTACCAATGAATCTCGTGGTCACTTTTTTTTTTCACTCATATCGTCTAAAAAAAAAAGTAAAATAAAATACACCGCGGCATGTAATCATCTCATCGCTGTGTGTTATAATTAACTTGCCCTAAGTAAGAGAGAGTGGAGGAGGAAAATGTGAAATATAAATTATGAATGTTCTCTAATTTGAAAGTAAAACTGGTATATTTATGTAAATAATTCTCTGAAATAAATAGCAACTTTTTTTTTTCTTTTTGAGATAAAAAACAACTTTATTTTTCTGTCTTAATAGTTTCAAATTGATACTTTCTAAGTATATAATTATTATTATTCTAAAATATATGTTTATTTTTTTTGTATTATTATTAATTTCACGTTGTGCTATATTGTTTAATTTTCATAATTACGCCTAAACTGTATTATATAGAATAGAAAATTAATTAACATCATGAATGAATTTTTTTTGGATGGTCATCCAAAACTTTTTAACTCTCGTTGAAATCTCTCTCTCTCTCTCTCTCTCTCTCTCTCTCTCTCTCTCTCTCTCTCTCTCTCTCTCTCTCTCTCATGAATGAAGATACGTGTACGCATGAAATAGTTTTTTATTTCCAAAGGAAAAACTATAAACATTAACAGATTTAATTATACATTGCAAAATATATGTGATATTTTTTTTTACGCGGCCTTTCAACTTTATCAACTACTTTTGTGATACACGATTTTAGGGCAAATTTCCTTTATTATTATAAAATTTGTGAGCACTTATTATGCGATCACTAAATTTGTTACAAAATTTGTAGTTTGTAATATTGAAAAAGGGTCTATAATTAACTTTTGTGTCTAGAAAAAGTGGAATGTTAAATTTGGAATAGCGAGTATTTAAAAATAAAAATTCTCTGCCTGATGAATCTTCATCAATGTAAAAATAAAATAATAAGTTTACATTTTTATAAAAACAAACAAGTTTTATATATAAATGGTTTTATAGTCAAAGTAAGAAAAAAATATATAATTGATTAATTTATTGGTAAGTTTAGAGTATATTTACATGCGACTCCACGTAATAATAATGAGAATACGTGTTGTAATGAGATTTACATATCAAATTGAGGAGGTTGTTCCCTTTATCCTTATAATTTATTATAATTTATATTATATTATAGAGAGGACCAGCTCCACGTGCAAGCAAAAATAATGCAAGCAGCGCACAAGTACTAAAAAAAATAGAGAGAGAGAGAGAGAAAAGAAAGAAAGAATAAAAAAACCAGTTCCTTTCGTGTTACTTTTTTGTATATGTATGTAAGATTTTAAAAAAAAAATTATTATAATGTATAAAAAAAAAGTGGTCAAGAATTCAGAGAGCTTGTTGTAAAAATTTTGTGCAGAGAAATAAAACATGCGCTCTATAGTAAGCAGGTTTCAGGGAGGACCATAAATATCTCAAGTACATAGAGTTTTAGTACGTGGTCCAGTGATAGCAAAAAGGACCCAAGAAGCAAGTATAAGGAAAAAAAAAAAAAAAAAAAAAAAAACAACTCTAGTAAGAAATCTCACTAGCTTACGAACGTGGGCGGCCCAAGTAAAGAAGTCCGCACCCACATTTGCATTGTTTCGTGCATCAACGAAACGAACAAACTTTTTTTTTTCGGGGTGACACCTTTTATTTTTTTTTCCTTCTTTATTTTAACTCACGATCAAATATAACAGGAAATGAAATTTAAATGTTAAATTTATTAATATTAAACATAAAGAATGGAATTTATTTAATTTAATTTATAAGTTAATGTCTTAATATAAAATATTGTAGTTAGCCTTGTTAACATTTTGAAATATGCTTTTTTTTTTTATTATTGTAATTTTAACGTGAAGAAAAATATCACCAATACAAATAAATTTAATAATGAATATAATGAATCATTCATTTTTTTATGTATACTGTAATCAAATTTAAGATATTTAATATATATTATATAACTTCTTTCTTTAATTGAAGTTTGATGAAATAAGCAAATTAATTATAGCATTTTAAATTTTTTTTTTACCAAAATTGAAATTACAGTGCCTTTTTCATAAAAGACTTATGAATGATTTATTTTGTTACAATCAGTGGCATCACGTCATCAGAAATGTAATCAGAAGTTTTAGTTCTAATTATATGTAAAAAAAAATCGACCATTAATTAAAAATATGTAAATAACAATTTCGTGTGCGAAATTTAATATTAAGTTTTGGCAGAGCTCTCTGATTTACATATTATTTCGAAGAAATTGTCGTAACTAAATTTTTTTTTCTTCTTGTGTTAAGATTAGGTCACCGATATGTCACTATGGAACTTTTTTTATATAACAAATTAAAATTAAAACTGGAGGCTGGAGGGAAATGGTCCCGTATATTCTGACTGGTGAACCTTGGTTCAAATGCTCTCACACTCCAATCGCTGGCTATGTTCTGCAATCCTAAGCGGCGCCTTGTATGGCAATATCTGCAAAAAGAAAGAAGGAAAAAAAAAAAGAAAGAAGAAAAAAAAAAAAATAAAAAAATAAAAAAAAATAAAAAAGACTGCAACAAAAACTTTAAGACTTGTATAATATAGATTTTCAACAATATATTTAATGAATCGGGCAATGCATTAATGCGTGGAAAATCTCTATCACTAAAAAACTTCACGAACGATGATATTATTTTTAATAAGCAAGCACTGACATGAAAATTACTACAGGATATGCTATAATTAATAATAATTAGACTTTTGAATTCAATACTGCACAATATAATATTTTAGTTTCATTTATACTTCTCGTAAGTAGACCCACTTATGTTGGAATCTAAAGAAGTATAAAGCTGTCGATGATGACGTGAAATATTTGCAATTTTGAATGCAATAAAAATGCGTGAGTAGTGTTACTTTTAGTGATGCTGCAATGCAAAGATATTTTGGCGAGCTGGCATCTCTCTAGGTTGCCGCCGCCAAAGTCTAGCATATCCGCGGGCGTAATAACGGGACAGAAGACGATTGAGGTATGAGGAGTTCAGTGACCGCGGCTACCACAGCGGGCGGGAGGAGGAGAGCAAGGGGCAAGGGGCTCCACTGCGACCAAGTCACCCACCCACCCACCCTCGTGAGCACAACGCACGTAGTCTCACGATACAGTGTGATTGTCAATTCATCACAGCAATTAAAACAAAGCTTTTTGATTAGTTTGTATTTTTATTCGATATATTCATCAACAACGAAATTAATATAATATTAAGTGACCATCATATCAAAATTTTATATAAGAGATAATAATTATAGTAATATTAGTATAAACACTCAATTTATATAATATAGGGTGCCATATTATACAGGACCGCAACGATTATTTTCAATTCTTATTATTTATTAATATTTGCAATAAGACTTTAGCAATATCGGGCCATTAAACCAATAAAAATCAAATGCTTATTTATTTTGATCACGCATGGAAAAATATTGATTTGGTATTTTTTGTTGGTTTATTTAAATTGTAAATAATGATGAACTCATTCTCTCTCTCTCTCTCTCTCTCTCTCTCTCTCTCTCTCTCTCTCTCTCTCTCTCTCTCTCTCTCTCTCTCTCATACTCACACTCTCTTCCCCTCCCGTAAATATTTATTTAATTATAATAAAATCATCAATTAAAGACTATGATATTTTGCAAAACAATTGCAACAATGGCTAAAAATTAATCCCATGAATTATTATAGTTATTATATTATAGATCAGTCTAGTTTAAAGGAATTTTGCTTTGCCTTTGTGCGCGTAGTATTTAATTACACATTATATTGTATGAACCAAAGGTATAAACACAGTGAAAGATCTGGTTTAAAAATTACAACATCAACAAAGAAAAGGACAATTAAATTAACTTTTGGTTCTATTTTTGTATATATGACAAACTGGAAATACTGAAAGTTTCTCTAGTTTTCTATAGTTTCGGAAAAGCATTTTATCAAAAATAAAAAATTTGTTTTTATCAATAGAAATTATTAGTTGTTTATATATTTGTATTTAATGCATTTCTGTTATACAGCATGATCTAACAAGAATACTTCACAAATATTACGTTATAATATACGATTTCCATCACACCAAATCAATCTTTAACTTGACGTTTTAGATGCTGAGAGGTCCCCAACATCAAAAATCAATTTCAAATTGAGTTACCTCTATTGTGTCTATGTTCAATTCTGATGGATCGAGAGACGAAAAAAAAAAATATAATAATAATAAAAAAACTTGAAGCTACTTTTATGAAGCGCAAAGTTAACTTTGAGGTTGATTTTAAAACAGACGGAGAGCGAGAGAAAGAATAACAAAAAAACTTGATTATATTTTAACTTTTAGACTCGTTTTAGTGATTATACATTTTAATTCGTGATTGCTGTCGTAATTATTAGTTTTCTAAAATCTCTTTTGCTCGCTTACGCAGTCAAGCGTGAAATGCATTTGTTTAGCAAAACGAACCACTTTATTCCAAGAAAAGCCAGTGTGTTTTTTTATTGCTTTTGATCTTCATATTAACTTTTAGCGTCACGAGTCATAAAGTGCTTGATGAATTCCTCTTTTATATTGTGCAATATGCCGCGCGATTTATTGACATTTTTAACGTGCGTGAGAAACGTTGTGCTAATTCAGCATGCGTCATATTATTAACAAAATAGATTTAAAGAGTGTTATTTATTATTATTTTACTTATTTTTTATAATTTTGATTATTCATTGAACGACTGTGAAAAGCTCTATATGTGTGTAGAGTATTTTATACGAAAGGCGAAAGAGGTCCAGTCCAGCTTTTATTTACTGTATATTAGCATGTTTGTTAAAAAAAATTCTGCAATCTCTCTGTGTGTGTGGAGAGAGAGAGAGAGAGAGAAAGAAAGAAAGATCGTGTTGGGTCTGCTTTTCAAGTTTCTTCTTCTTCGTGTTATATTATTTTTAATAAATTTTTCGATAATCAAAAGTAGAGGGGTTCAACAATAATAACTTTTGATTTCTTTCATCCCTTTTCGATTCTTCCCATCAAATCGGTACTAGTAAAGTGAATATTATGAATTTTGAAAATAAATAAATAAGAAAAAAATGGCAACGTCAATCAATCACAAAAAAAAAAGTGCTTGATGCTTTATGTGTTCTGAGAAAGAAAGCGTTTCACACACACTTAATTCTGCCGCAAGGGTAGCTTGCTGCTCTATCTCTTTGTAAAATACATATATTTTTTTATTATTTCTTTATTCTTTGGTCTACCTGGCTGGGCACTAACTGGTAACCGCCCCCGTGGGAGCCGGTGATCGAGAGAGAAACAGAGAGAGAGAGAGATTTCTACCTGCGTCCCCCTCCGCCCTCCTTCTGCTTGCTCACAGACTCGCCGAACCGCATTCCACCCTAGCAAGCTCTTGAGCTAGCAACGGTCGAGAGCCAGAGGAGAGCAGCGAGAGCGAGCACCGACGCCGGCGAAAAATCTTACAAGCAATCGAGCTGGTCCAACCAGTCCTTCCTTGATTTACCTGTGAACTCATTCTGCTAACGTGCACCACATTAGCAAGCACAACGCGCCATTTCAGACTACTTTGGTACCCCTCACCCCCCCCCCCCCCCCCCAAAAATAGCAAGGAGGGGATATGACTATTTTTTTTTCCCATCTCATGGGATGACATTATAATTTAATTAATTATCCATATATTTGCAGTTTTGCATACATATTTGCAAATCGACAAATATATTTTTTGTGTGACTATTTCAGCCTACATTATAATACTGCATAAATAATATTTCGGATTTTAATTATATTTGAAAGAGATGTAGTATATCCATGAGCATCACGTAACATCAATTATTACGTAATCATAATGATCATTCATATAATGCTGTTCGTAAACCCTGTTCTCTTGCACCACAAAATGCGCATTCCATTTGAATAACCTTAGGCGATCGTCATTTTTGGTGCAGAGAAAAGGGTTTACGAACAGCATTATTGATCGATTGGTTATACAAAACAAAGTAAAATTGGATGATCACTTTTAGTTACGCTCGCGCATTATACCCATAATCTATTATAGGTTGATTAGGATGAGGAAGACCAAGATCTTTATTATTATTATTATTATTCTGAAAGAGGGAATCATTCTGCATCGATTGAGGTGTGATTTTGTAATTTTAAGTTCTGCATGCATTAAATATTTTTAATTAGTTTTTGAAAATCGCAATATGACGTCACGGCTGCTGCACTAACTTTTGCATGAGTGTACACGCAAAAGTTACCGACCGTGATTTTAACAAATTAATTAAAAATACTTAGTGAACTAAAAAAAAAAAAAAAAAAAAAATCACACATCAATTGATTTAGGGCGATGCTCTAATATTCAATAAAATAAACCCTATTTATTTTATTTCTATTATTATTTTTGGGGCATTCCTCATTCGAATTATATTTTAAAAGATATCCGTTCAATGGGACTGGTAATTTTGGATTGTTTACTTTTAGTTTTATGTATACAAAAAACGATATAATATAATATATCGTTTAGAATAATAGAAAATTACATAGTAATCAAAATCTAAAAGTATGAAATACCATACGTATGCCAAAACTACTTTGTAGTTCTTTTGTTATATTGAATTATATATTAATTTTATATGACAAACATTTTGCAAAGACGATAAAATAACTATAGAGCTTTAAAATGTCACTATAATTTTAATTGTATGTCCATGCGGTATGTATGTTTAATACAAATTCTGTATTAATTTAGATTTCTTTTCTATAAAAAATAATAAGAAGGTTTTTACATATAAAACAAGTTTTTTTTTAAATCAATTTAAAATTTTGTAAGTTTTTAAATTGTTCTTCCAGTTGTTTATACAAAAACTTGTCTTGCAATTGAAAGATATGCAACCAACAAAACTGACCAAAATTTCCATTCAGTCAGTATTCTAAGTCATATATTTTTCACACTGTAGAAGTAATATTTTAATATGCAAAGGAAGCATTAATATAACTATAATTATTAACTTTTTGTTTAAAAAAATGTATGACGTCGAGTGTGGCTAATTTGTATTGCTGATATGAGGTTTATATTCGAGGTTAATACTGCGATGATTTGCCTTATAGTTGTGAAATGTTATATATTAACTTTTTTTATTTTTGCACAGTGACACTCAAGGAAAAGAAAACTTCAATTTACGAAAAAGGAAAAAAACAACAACAAACAAACAAAATAATAATAATAATAATAAGTGGAGGGGGTCACCATGCATTTTGGTTTACGAATTTTTGAAATCAATTTCAAATTTCTTCCTTAATTTAGCTGCGGAATTTTGGAAATTTTAGGGTTATTTTACTTTTTGACTTTTATATAACATAAAAAAAAGCAGGGGTCAACTTTTGGTTATAGCGGCGCCAGCCCTTTTTTAAAATTACAGAGCATTTCTGTATTATGCTAGGCTAGAGACCCTTGTTAAGGGTCTCTACTCTATAATATGCGCTTGTGGTGCGCCCATTGCACTTGCAGAACACCTTTCATTTTCTATGTGATGCTCCAAATACCAAATACCCAATTAACTATTAAACTGAATATTAGTATTTTAATTATAATATGACCCAGACCTGTTCAGGATAATGGTGGTCCGAGATTTTGGTATGTAATGCATAAAAAGGTTCATATAATGACACCGATGAATTCAGAATTCAACATCGAGGACACAAGACACAAGTTCAAAATCTTTACCTCTATAATTTTTACTTTATATTTAGAACTGCAGAGAGCAGCACCATTTAAATAAATTTTTATTTAGTTTTAATTTTACTCACAAGATGGATTTTGTCGCATTTTTTTCTTCGTTTTTGCTAGAAAAAATTGTTATAAACAAAAAAGACAAATGGACAAGTGACACAGTGATAGAAGATAGAACTCGCAGAGTTAATTTCTTGCTCTATTTCTAATTAAAATTGAGATTTTTAACCAGTGACGACAAAAAATTTAAAAAATTGACTGCAACTTAAATAAAATCTAGTCTATTTTAATCATAATAACATTATTTAAAAACGAGTCGACGAGTTCTCTTTCTGTTATCAAGTTTTTTTTTTTTACTCTGCCAAATTTTCACATTTTTTGTTTTAAAATAATTCATTTAATAAACATGCTATGAGTCAGCTTTTTATTCCTCAATATAGATTAGTGGAGGAATCGTCTGTAAAAAGCCACTACGTGTATGTTGTAGAAATTTTGCACTGTGGCAAACGACACACTATAGAGAAACGTTACAGTGCGTTTCATTCATTGCATCGCGAGGTAAGTTGGAAGGCAATAATATTTATACAAATAAAATTTTAATGTTTGTTTATTACTTGATTTTTTTTCAGCTGAGAAAGCACTACACTACTCCTCTATTTCCTCCTAAGCGAGTACGTAATTCTCACCCTAAAGTATTGGAACAACGAAGACTTGGACTAGAGAGATATCTACAGGAAATGATCAAGTATTGCCCTACAAGAAAACGAGTATTGACATTCTTTGGGCTCCATCCTCAGCACGGAAGCACTGAGTAAGACTCCATAATAATAATAAATCCTACTGTTGTGACGTAGCGGCTTTTGGGGGTTGGTAGAAATGATGGGGGGCGAGCCTTGGACTCGTGGTTGTCTAGAAGTGAAGGTCTCTGCAGCCCCATCATTGGTGGTGGAAGGCTCATCTTGCATCTTAGAGATATGATATCAAAACCACCGCGTCACAGATTTTAACTATTGATACTATAGAAGTGGTAGTTTCTTAGAAATCTACCACTTCAATGAATTTTTTGAAGTTTTAAGTGTTGAATTGTAGACTATTAGTTAATTAGCTATCAATAGAAAAAATCATAATTTAAACTACTTTGACTATTTTTGGTCATATTCGGTAAATATTATTAATTAAGCATTAATAATATTTAAATTAATCAATAATTGATAAAGACCTGCAATTTCTTTTATTGACTAATTTTGATGTTGATTATCATATGATGCTGTTCTATTGACTATTAAAACCTTTAACCACCAACTTCAACTCGGTTTATTTTAACAATCAATTTCATATGATATTATGACCAAGTATTTAATTACGAAGATTTTATTATAAAATAAATAGCCAAAAAGCTTAAATTATAAAATCAGTAAATTTAGTGTAAGTTAAAATTAATTAAAATTAACTTAATATTATCATAAGGTTCTATCAGGTAAAATAGGAAATGCACAAAATTTCTGTTTGAAGTATATGTTTGTAAAGAAAACATATTATATTTTAATTGTCACAAATATTTAGGATACAGTCTTATACATTGAAATGTTGAACAAAAATAATATTTTTATAAATATAAAATTTAAATGTTCAAATTTGGTAATAATTAATAAATAATAAACACCTAAAAATATTTTATTATTAATTATTAATTGCATGAAAATTGGAAAACAATGGATTATATGAATTAATTTTTTGTATGATTACTATTGAATTTAATTGAAGCCAAAAATTGTAAATTATTGAATGTCAAACTATTGAATTATATTTTGTCACGCTCCATCATGACATCGCCATTATATTATTTTCTGCCACCACTTGGCTCTACTTTCCATTACAGTATTACATATACCCCATGTTATGCAATACTATAAAAATGCAACCACCATTAACTCAATCCGCCACCGCTTGGCTATAACCTCGCTTATATAACATTGCATATCCCCATATTACAATATTATATAAAAACAACCACCATTAACTCGTTCCGCCTCCACTTGGCTCTTCTCGTATATAATACCGCCATCCACTCGAAAAATGACAATATTATAAACTGGCAACCACTTTTATTTCTTCCCACCTCCACTTGGCGCTACCGTCGACTTAACTATCAAAACTAGTAAATTAATTTTGACCACCACTGTACTTTGCCTCTCAGACAAGAGATGTTTCCCCCACTCCATATTGCACAAAAAGCCAAAAAATCTCAACTCCTTTTAAATTTTAACTATTGTCCTTCTGTATAAAATTTAATATAATATACAGGCATGATGAAATAACGACCAATTTATCCTTTAACAACCACCAATTAATTAACCACTTGACCGTTCATCATAATTACTCCTCGCCCTGAATGTGATGTTAATACTTGACAATATTACCAGGGTAAGTTAAGTATTCAAACTTACAAAGGTTACTCCTCTCCCTGAATGAAATGTTAATACTTGATAATATTTCTATAGTAAGTTAAGTATTCAAACTTACCAAAGGAGTCTGATTCGTCTCTATTTTACTCCATTAAAATAAAGATCGCAGCTGAGAATGTACGCTTTGCCCTTCTGGGGAGCCATACAGGGTCTTACCCACTTGTTCACCACGACTCACTTAACATGGCCGTGATCAAGCCTTAAGAGTAAAATATTTCTCCAGAATCATCCCCTCTCAATGACTCTGGACCAATCATGACGCTCTTTGAGGGTGAAACGTCACGACTACCTCCCTCTCTCTTTCAGCTTGACTGCCATGATTAAAATTTTAGAATTTTAAGAACAAAATAATTTTACTTGAAAATATTAAAAAAAAATAAAAATAATCCATTGGTTTTGCTATATAACATATAAAAAATGCTAATTTTTCGGTTAAAATTATTATTGAAAAATGACATGCACTATTTCCCAAAATACAGTAATTAAAAATATATGACATTATTGAAATAATTTATTTTAATAATAATTAATGTTTTGAAATATTATAATACTTGTTTAATAATTTAAATGTTCTCAATATTTCAAAATGAACCATTAAACAAGCAAAATAAATTATAAATTTATTGGCAAAGAAAAATATAACAATATTGAAACATGTTGCATTAAATGACCATCAAATTATTTCAATAATATCAATATAAAACCAAAATTTAATAAAATTATAAGTTTGGAAGTGACAATAAAACATATTTTAACCTATACTGAAATATTATGACTTTTGTGTGCTTGAACGTTGTGAAATTAAATGAAAAACTGATGATTTTTAATATTAAATAAAAAATAGAAAAATAAATAATTTTAATTCTTGTATGCTTTACTATGCATAAAAAATGCAATGTTAAATTTTAAGCTACTTATAAGCGTTCAAGGACACAAAAATCACACCAAAAATCTGACGGCTGCATAAAAAATCTAATCTCCCCTAGCTAAAACTGCATTTTTCTACCCCCTTCTCCTAAGAAATAAGGCCATGTGTTTTGGAGACAAAAACTCTCTTGTGCTCGTGATTTTCTCAAGCAACTCGCCCGCCTCACTCACTTTACCCCATAGCAACCCCTTTCCACCAATCAGTGCTATGGACCAAAATGCATACAAAATGCACTATGTAAAATAATTTTAATTAACTTTCTCTCTCACTTAAAGTCAATAAAAATTCACACACAATCCAAAATATATGAGATTTGAATATGATAATATGCATATAGGTGATATGTACTATTTAACTGTGCTCCTTTCCCCTTTATTATTCACAGTAAATATGCAACAGTTTGTTTTGAGAACCAAATCTTCAATCAAACAAACCCACTTTTAATTACTTTTTTAATCACTCAGAAATCTCATTTCATGAGTTTAACAACCACCATTACTTATTGTTCTCATTTACTATACCAAACTGTGCTCATATGCATATTTAATTTCAGATATTCGGCCTCAAATAAGCCAAATACTATGTAAAAATAAATTTTATTATAGCCTTTGTTTACCCACAACACCCACCAAAATATGACGCTAACTTCACATTTAAATGATTACATACCTATATAATATTTATGCTTACGTGTAATCTCCAGCCGTGCAGAATTACTTCTTATATTGATTAAATACACTAAAACAGGTCCAGTATGTGATAAAACGGACCCAAATTACACATACAAAAGAACTTCTCAAAACATCAACAAACGCGATCTATTCTCAAGTAAAATACTTGAGAAATTTTCGACGCCGCAATCAAAACTCGGCCGCGAACTTTTAAAAATAAAATTACTTGAGGGGCGTTTCCCCATATGTTATAATATCCACCCCATAAAAAACAAAAAAGAAAAAGAGAAAAAAGAAAAAAGGCGAAGTTACTCGGGTTTGTTGATTTTTTGAGAAATTTTACAAAGATTAGATTATAATTACGAAATGTTGATTGAAGATCTCTGCTGTGTGTTTCTATTTCTTGATGCCTCGGAAAGAACTGTTCCAGAAAGTCCAACCTCCAGGTCCAAACTTTCGGAAACATTGTAGATGATGGACGGCCTCTTGAATGTCCTGCATTGAGTATGATGTAACCCAATCAATCCCACGCTGATCCCAATCGGTAGAAGCAACTGTCACTAAACGCTGCTGGGCACCCTCTGGAATTGTAGATTCTTGTAGATCTGTGTGTTTGGATGATCCTGCTAAAAGAACAGGATTAATATTTTTGCCTTCCAACTGACAAGTCATATCCTCCATTGAATTTTCTGATTCTTCTGAAACATTATTATTGTGAACCTCCCTTAATGTATCAGATGATATTTTTATTAATTTTTGCATACTATTTTTTAATATTTTAGTTGTGAATTCTAATTTTCGACTTATCAGACAGATTTCCTCCTTTGTTGTTGAATCACTGAACATTAGGTTAAAGCTAATTATTTTTTGTAATAAAAAGAAATTTTGAAATAGCATGATATTATCTAAATTTTTGGAATTTTTTAGAAAAGAATGCAAACCATCATGAGTAATTTTATTAAAGTCTGATAGTGATAAATTAAATTTATTAATAATAACGCGATTCTCTTTTTCTGAATCAGCCATTATTAAAATTTATAAAGTAGTATTGAATGAAGATCTTTGCAGATTGGCGATTTTTCCTTCCAACTCACACTTTCCACGGGATGATGCTTAAACAAAATAAAAATTGTGTTTGGCCTTACACAAAAATTTCTTCTACATAAACATCATTGATATAGTTTTATAAAGGTGTTTTGTGAAAGTTAAAAATTTTCAAAACTGTTTTTTGTGACATTTAAAAATTTTTTGAAGTTGGATTTTGATAGAACCTTTTTGATTGAACAAATAAATGACTATTGTTCAACCGGAAGTTGTTTAGCCGAGCCCCCAACTGTGACGTAGCGGCTTTTGGGGGTTGGTGGAAATGATGGGGGGCGAGCCTGGGACTCGTGGTTGTCTGGAAGTGAAGGTCTCTGCAGCCCCATCATTGGTGGTGGAAGGCTCATATTGTGTCTTAGAGATATGATATCAAAACCACCGCGTCACAGATTTTAACTATTGATACTATAGAAGTGGTAGTTTCTTAGAAATCTACCACTTCAATGAATTTTTTGAAGTTTTAAGTGTTGAATTGTAGACTATTAGTTAATTAGCTATCAATAGAAAAAATCATAATTTAAACTACTTTGACTATTTTTGGTCATATTCGGTAAATATTATTAATTAAGCATTAATAATATTTAAATTAATCAATAATTGATAAAGACCTGCAATTTCTTTTATTGACTAATTTTGATGTTGATTATCATATGATGCTGTTCTATTGACTATTAAAACCTTTAACCACCAACTTCAACTCGGTTTATTTTAACAATCAATTTCATATGATATTATGACCAAGTATTTAATTACGAAGATTTTATTATAAAATAAATAGCCAAAAAGCTTAAATTATAAAATCAGTAAATTTAGTGTAAGTTAAAATTAATTAAAATTAACTTAATATTATCATAAGGTTCTATCAGGTAAAATAGGAAATGCACAAAATTTCTGTTTGAAGTATATGTTTGTAAAGAAAACATATTATATTTTAATTGTCACAAATATTTAGGATACAGTCTTATACATTGAAATGTTGAACAAAAATAATATTTTTATAAATATAAAATTTAAATGTTCAAATTTGGTAATAATTAATAAATAATAAACACCTAAAAATATTTTATTATTAATTATTAATTGCATGAAAATTGGAAAACAATGGATTATATGAATTAATTTTTTGTATGATTACTATTGAATTTAATTGAAGCCAAAAATTGTAAATTATTGAATGTCAAACTATTGAATTATATTTTGTCACGCTCCATCATGACATCGCCATTATATTATTTTCTGCCACCACTTGGCTCTACTTTCCATTACAGTATTACATATACCCCATGTTATGCAATACTATAAAAATGCAACCACCATTAACTCAATCCGCCACCGCTTGGCTATAACCTCGCTTATATAACATTGCATATCCCCATATTACAATATTATATAAAAACAACCACCATTAACTCGTTCCGCCTCCACTTGGCTCTTCTCGTATATAATACCGCCATCCACTCGAAAAATGACAATATTATAAACTGGCAACCACTTTTATTTCTTCCCACCTCCACTTGGCGCTACCGTCGACTTAACTATCAAAACTAGTAAATTAATTTTGACCACCACTGTACTTTGCCTCTCAGACAAGAGATGTTTCCCCCACTCCATATTGCACAAAAAGCCAAAAAATCTCAACTCCTTTTAAATTTTAACTATTGTCCTTCTGTATAAAATTTAATATAATATACAGGCATGATGAAATAACGACCAATTTATCCTTTAACAACCACCAATTAATTAACCACTTGACCGTTCATCATAATTACTCCTCGCCCTGAATGTGATGTTAATACTTGACAATATTACCAGGGTAAGTTAAGTATTCAAACTTACAAAGGTTACTCCTCTCCCTGAATGAAATGTTAATACTTGATAATATTTCTATAGTAAGTTAAGTATTCAAACTTACCAAAGGAGTCTGATTCGTCTCTATTTTACTCCATTAAAATAAAGATCGCAGCTGAGAATGTACGCTTTGCCCTTCTGGGGAGCCATACAGGGTCTTACCCACTTGTTCACCACGACTCACTTAACATGGCCGTGATCAAGCCTTAAGAGTAAAATATTTCTCCAGAATCATCCCCTCTCAATGACTCTGGACCAATCATGACGCTCTTTGAGGGTGAAACGTCACGACTACCTCCCTCTCTCTTTCAGCTTGACTGCCATGATTAAAATTTTAGAATTTTAAGAACAAAATAATTTTACTTGAAAATATTAAAAAAAAATAAAAATAATCCATTGGTTTTGCTATATAACATATAAAAAATGCTAATTTTTCGGTTAAAATTATTATTGAAAAATGACATGCACTATTTCCCAAAATACAGTAATTAAAAATATATGACATTATTGAAATAATTTATTTTAATAATAATTAATGTTTTGAAATATTATAATACTTGTTTAATAATTTAAATGTTCTCAATATTTCAAAATGAACCATTAAACAAGCAAAATAAATTATAAATTTATTGGCAAAGAAAAATATAACAATATTGAAACATGTTGCATTAAATGACCATCAAATTATTTCAATAATATCAATATAAAACCAAAATTTAATAAAATTATAAGTTTGGAAGTGACAATAAAACATATTTTAACCTATACTGAAACATTATGACTTTTGTGTGCTTGAACGTTGTGAAATTAAATGAAAAACTGATGATTTTTAATATTAAATAAAAAATAGAAAAATAAATAATTTTAATTCTTGTATGCTTTACTATGCATAAAAAATGCAATGTTAAATTTTAAGCTACTTATAAGCGTTCAAGGACACAAAAATCACACCAAAAATCTGACGGCTGCATAATAAATCTAATCTCCCCTAGCTAAAACTGCATTTTTCTACCCCCTTCTCCTAAGAAATAAGGCCATGTGTTTTGGAGACAAAAACTCTCTTGTGCTCGTGATTTTCTCAAGCAACTCGCCCGCCTCACTCACTTTACCCCATAGCAACCCCTTTCCACCAATCAGTGCTATGGACCAAAATGCATACAAAATGCACTATGTAAAATAATTTTAATTAACTTTCTCTCTCACTTAAAGTCAATAAAAATTCACACACAATCCAAAATATATGAGATTTGAATATGATAATATGCATATAGGTGATATGTACTATTTAACTGTGCTCCTTTCCCCTTTATTATTCACAGTAAATATGCAACAGTTTGTTTTGAGAACCAAATCTTCAATCAAACAAACCCACTTTTAATTACTTTTTTAATCACTCAGAAATCTCATTTCATGAGTTTAACAACCACCATTACTTATTGTTCTCATTTACTATACCAAACTGTGCTCATATGCATATTTAATTTCAGATATTCGGCCTCAAATAAGCCAAATACTATGTAAAAATAAATTTTATTATAGCCTTTGTTTACCCACAACACCCACCAAAATATGACGCTAACTTCACATTTAAATGATTACATACCTATATAATATTTATGCTTACGTGTAATCTCCAGCCGTGCAGAATTACTTCTTATATTGATTAAATACACTAAAACAGGTCCAGTATGTGATAAAACGGACCCAAATTACACATACAAAAGAACTTCTCAAAACATCAACAAACGCGATCTATTCTCAAGTAAAATACTTGAGAAATTTTCGACGCCGCAATCAAAACTCGGCCGCGAACTTTTAAAAATAAAATTACTTGAGGGGCGTTTCCCCATATGTTATACTGTCGTTGCTTTCCTTCTTCCCCTATAAGAGATTGAGGTGTCACATGATACAGAGTATGTATGCGTACGTATGAAATGGCCAATACATTTGACTTTTGTACGCACAGTAAATATATCATATTCCAATGTATGTATCTTATCCTTATCCCTTTCCCGCAAACTGCCGGACAGCAGTGATAAACTTAATGAAGTAATACGGTACTGATGGAAATATTAGTTCCATATACATATACCTAGCTATATCAAATGACGTAATATACATAGTAAACCTTACTTTGAATGTATAGCTCTGGCCAAAAGTTCCCAAACAATTTGCATAGGCAACCCACAACTAGAGTACTCTAGAAGGGGGGAGTATACGCGCACCCTTTGTTGGGGTTTTTTGATCACGAAAAATCGCGTAAGTAATGGGAAAAATCGCGATTTTGAAACATCATAACTATTGAACAAAGGAAGTTACAGCATTGAAATTTTCACAGAACAAACTTCATTTTATGGCGATTTTATGTTTAAATTTTCAAAACTCTCAGTGTGTTATAAATTTAATTTATTTTAGCTTTAAAAATATCATATTTTGAAAATCAATACTCGACGCTCATTGGCTAATGCGCTCCAACAATGAAAAATAAAAAGTAAACAAACTCAACGCTCTTGTGCTTGCTGTCCACTGTTTATAAATACACAACAAGTATACATACTTCGATTAAAAATGATAATCTCAAGTTTATATATCTTAAATTATTGTTTTAGTGTTATAACTTGAATCAATGTTTCTATTATTCTTAATATCTGTAAAAGAAAAAAAAATGAAATTATTTGATCAATATTTCATTAATAATTTAAAAGTTTATTATACATTATAATCAAAAAATAATAATTTGTTAAATTTTTAACATTTGATTTTTAACAACTCGACAAGTATTTATTAAAAATAGATTATTATTTCCTTTACTTTACATAATATACCATAGAAATGGAATTTTTTGCTATTTTGAGGAAACATTTTTATATACAGTCAACTATACGCATCAACTTAATAAAACTTGAGAGTTTGTTTTAACTTTTCTTTTAAAAGATACTATTTGTAAAATGCACTTATTGTGTAAGAAGTATACTTAATAAATTGAATACATTATTAATTCTTTTATGTAAATTAAAATTTACTTTATAATTTCTATAGAAAAAGCCATTTTCAATAGAAAGTCTGGACTCTGGCACAGTTTGGAAAGCTAAACTAAAGACTTTTGTTGTGTATACTAAATATTTAATTTTATTGCAATACAATACTTATTAATAAAAGGTACTAATTCATTAAACACATGAAAAGGAAATATTATACATGAAAGAAATAAATACATTATTTGATGGTAAAATAAGATGATAAGAAATGTAGTTTCTCCCAATATAACATGTTGATTTTTATACCCCTGCAGTGAAGACTGGAGTTTTTGCAGAGAGATGTAGAATGTAGGCAAAATTAACTTTTCAGGGGTTCGGACCCGGACCCGAAACCTTCCAAAACCCGAGATTTTTGGCGGGTTTTTGGGACCCATTTGAAAAATACGGGTTCAAAAACCCGAGCCCTAATTTTCGTTGAGTTTGAAATTTTTTTGATTGAAATATTAAGAAATGTACATAAACATGAAAAAATATAAAGTAAGTTTGTTTAGTATTAGATTTTTTTTTTTTTTTTTTTTTTTTTGCCACAGAAACATAACATGCATACAACACAAATTTTAATTTGTTTAAATATCTGGAAAGATTTTTTATTTAAATTTTATTTTTTTAACTATGTGTAAGAGTAGGTTTTAGTCTAGTTATCCAGATTTTTATGCAATTTCAATAAAACCTTCTTTCTAAACTTTCAGTACGTTAAAAAAAACTAAAAAAATTTTTTTTTTCAATTATATACCTCAAATTATGTTAAAAACATTATGTTCCGAAAGAAGAAAAATTAATATACGCCTGAATTATAAAGCTTGTAGGAGCTGCATTTTTTTAAAATTAATAATGTTGCTGACTTACAGCTTGTATGATGACTTTTTTTTATTATTATTATTTTATTAATATGAATATATACAGGCAATAATACTAAGTTTCTTATTTGGCTAATTGACAAGATGTAGCAAATCAAAACATTGATTATTTATTATTATTATTATTATTTGCATTCTTTTTTAACTTGCTGCAATTTTTTTAAATTCTATTTCAAAAAAATTTAATCTGCTCTTACTTATTGAACTTATAAAAAATTATTTAATTGATTAATTGAAAACCTGAACCCAGACCCGATGAAGATTTTTGAGGGGTCCGGACCCGGGTCCCGGACACGAAAAAAAAATCACGGGTCCAGGACTCGGGTCTTCCGACCCGACAATTTTTTGACGTGTCCGAACCTCTGGAACTTTCTACCTAAATATCTTTTTGAAAAACATATTAAAATATTTAGAGCCATATTCGACCGTCCATACTTTGGAAAAGTACTAGAGCTCTGAATAGACGGTGAACCCGCGCGTGGTCCAAAAGTAGAGTTCAATATAAAACTTTCAATATCTCCTTGAGTTTGAGCGCTATTTAGATGCGCTATTTTACCTCTAGATAAGCAAGATGTTTAACCTTTTTGTCATGCCTATGCGATTTTCAACCCTTAGGTTTTTTTACCCTTCAAGGGTTAAAGACCAAAAACACGATTTTCAATATTATAACCTTTGCTATATGCTTTTATTTATTATTGTTATTATTATTTTTTGTGAATTTCATTTCTGTGGTGTCTGAAAGTCATGTAGTACCTCCTATTAAAACAATATGAAAAGAAATCTTTAAAAACCATGCCAATAGAAAATAGGGCGTAAAAATGATAAGAAAAAGAAGAAGAAGAAAAAAAAAAAAAAAAAAAAAAAAGGTAAATAACACGGAAAAGCAAAGCTTACCCAAAATAAATATTTGGTGCTGAAATCTTATTGCCAGGACCTTTCTCATAGGGCACATTGCGTTTTAGCTCTATATGACCCCCTGGAGGGTGTTTGGGGTGGGGTTTTCCACCCTATTATGATTCTAAAAACTTAAGTAAAAGTATTCGTGTCAGATATCGCTCTAGGCAAAATCGACCCCGCTGAGCTCGAATCCGTTGTCAGATTTTTGGTAGATGCCACCCCTAAGGAGATAGGGGTGGGTTTTTATCCTCAAAAGAGGTAAATTTTTGGAAAATAAAGCAACATTGAATTGTAATAAAATGCAATATTTTCGTTAATCTAATTGCATATTCCAGTACCTCTGGTATGTTTTTAACATGAATCCCATGCATTTCCAGTTTAAATCACTTTAAAGAGGGTAGCTGGGGTTGTTGTTTTTACCTTTTTTTCTAAATTGGGTGATTGGTAAGATATCATTCTTAATTAAAGTAACCCAATCATTTAATTAAAAAAAATATAATAAAATAAAGGTGAAAAATGCACCCTGCAACCGTCTTTAAAGTGATATAAACTGGAAATGCATAGGATTCATGTAAAAACATACCAGAGGTACTGGAATATGCAATTAGATTAACGAAAATATTGCATTTTATTACAATTTAATGTTGCTTTATTTTCCAAAAATTTCCCGGTTTTGAGAATAAAAACCCACCCCTATCGCCATAGGGGTGGCATCTACCAAAAATCTGACAACGGATTCGAGCTCAGCGGGGTCGATTTTGCCTAGAGCGATATCTGACACGAATACTTTTACTTAAGTTTTTAGAATCATAATAGGGTGGAAAACCCCACCCCAAACACCCTCCAGGGGGTCATATAGAGCTAAAACGCAATGTGCCCTATGAGAAAGGTCCTGGCAATAAGATTTCAGCACCAAATATTTATTTTGGGTAAGCTTTGCTTTTCCGTGTTATTTACTTTTTTTCTTTTTTTTTTTTTTTCTTCTTCTTCTTTTTCTTATCATTTTTACGCCCTATTTTCTATTGGCATGGTTTTTAAAGATTTCTTTTCGTATTGTTTTAATAGGATGTACTACATGACTTTCAGACACCACAGAAATGAAATTCACAAAAAATAATAATAATAAATAAAAAATAAAAGCATATAGCAAAGGTTATAATATTGAAAATCGTGTTTTTGGTCTTTAACCCTTGAAGGGTAAAAAAACCTAAGGGTTGAAAATCGCATAGGCATGACAAAAAGGTTAAACATCTTGCTTATCTAGAGGTAAAATAGCGCATCTAAATAGCGCTCAAGCTCAAGGAGATATTCAACGTTTTATATTGAACGCTACTTTTGGACTACGCACGGGGTCACGGTCTATTCCGAGCTCTAAAGTATAGTACTTTTTCAAAGTATGGACGGTCGATGGCTCTAAATATTTTAAGATGTATTTCAAAAGATAATTACTAATTTAGGTAAAAAGTTTATTTTGCATACATTCTACATCTCTCTGCACACTCCAGTCTTCACTTCAGGGGTATAAAGATCATATTGGGAGAAACCGCATTTATTAATCATCTTATTTTGCCATGAAAATAGGGCGTAATTACATCATTCTATGCAATAAATGAAGAAGAAGAAAAAAAAAAAAAAAAAAAAAAGGTATACGAATGATGAAAAGTTATTGTAAATAAAAAATAAACATTAATTAGTGCGGAGAAATAAGTAAAAACACGTGCAACTTATTAATTTTTGATCTATGTTTCGCGATCGAGCGTAGTTTCAAAAATCGACACTGCTGGTATAGAGATAAAAGATTAAATCTACTTTTATGCTAATTATTTTTATGAAAAAAAAAGCGCAAATTTCATTACTCTAGCTGGACTAGGGAAAAGGTTAAAAAAACGAGATGTTTCGTGTATATTATGCCTACTATATTTACGTAAAATCGATATACTGATGATGTTTTAATATCGATAAACAACCTAATTCCATATACTTATAAAGAAAACGTAATTTAATATCGCTTAAATCAAATTTATGAACATTTATAGTAAATATAATAAAAATAAAACGATTTAAAAAAAATACTTGCCATTGTTATCACGATAATAGCTTCGTCAAAAATACAGCGTTTTCAAAAAAGCGTTCAAAATTGAACACTAAATAACGGTATTTGCGAATTATTGCGACTTTTGAATTTATGTTATTTTTTTCGCCAAATAATAAAGTTTCATCTGTGAAAATTTCATAACTTGACAACGTTTAGGTACAATTTTATGAGTCTTCAAAATATCAGTTTTTCCCATTACTTACGGTCATTTTCAGAACCAAAAAACCCCCATTTAAATAACATTGACTGACAACAATGAAAATTTTGGGCACGTCAGCCAATCAGATTTGAATATTCTCGATTTCAACAACCAATAAAATGGCTTTAAAAATTCTGCTGGATCGCGTATACTCCCCCCTTCTAGAGTACTCTACCCACAACCACACTATATATTATCTTTATGAGAAAACACAGCGGCTGCCGCTGCCCCCCCTAGCAAAAATTATCATTTGAATTTTCAAAAAAATTATCAATTGATCTACACTCTGAATATCAATTGAAAATTGGGACTAATCTCCATTCATTTCAATGGTCGTTCCACTAAAATGAGTGGTGATATCATCTCATTTTTACGGTCGATCCACTAAAATGAGTGGTGTTGTCATCTCATTTTTACGGTCGATCTACTAAAATGAGTGGTCATCACATCTCATTTTAATGGTTCAGATCATTCAAACGAAATGACAATGGTCCTTACATTCAATTGATATCCACGGTGTAGATCAATGATTTTTTTATGCCTCGCCATATGATTTGTTCGCCGCCGCTCCAGATTATTAGCATTCAATTTTTAGTATCTTTCTGATCTGCAACATATTAAATAATTTAAGTACATTATATTTTTATAAAATAAAAGAACATATTTGATTTAATTATAAAATGAATTTTTTTCGGTTTAGTGATCGGGGGGAACGCAGAAAAAGCTAAGGGTCCACTATAATTTAATACATACACACTTTTTTTTTTTTTTTTTTTTTTTGACTTCAGAAAAAACTACATAACTGATTATAGAGAAATTAAATGAGAAATACTAGACATAGTTTTACGTGAGTAAAACCAATGAATTGTTTCTCATTTTTTTCTAAAACCGACAACCTCCATTCACCATTCATTGAAATTTATTAAATTTCTAAACAATTTACATGCTAAAAAGATACAAATATCTTTTGTACAAATTTAAATATGACATTTATTTTTAAAAAATGTCAGATATATTTGTTAAAAATAAAAAATAACATACATGGGAAAAAAATGAAATTGTTATGTACCAAAACATTTTTTTTTTCGACATTAAATTGATTATTAAAATATAACCAGTACATTTTGTGACAATTTTGCGTAATAAATATTATTTTGCATTAAACTCACCTTAATATTATTCAAGAAACCTAGCTGTTTGGAGTAGTAAAAGCTCACACTCGATCAAACATCATGTTGCATAAAATTTATATTGGATCTTAATCTCAAAACGGCCGACGGTGAATGCACGCCTCATATTTCAAACCCAGAAAAAAGGTACTATTTATTAGCCTAACACAATTTTACTATTTCAGAATAATACATAAGTATTTACTTACACTTTTATAATATTCTTATTCTTGTAAGTTGAAATAATACCAATAATATTTACTAATATTACAGAGAACGACGTAAAACGTTGAACGCGCCATGCTTCCCTTCTCGTAAATGGCCGTTGTTGGCGTCAATATGTCAATGCCTTGTGATTGGCCAATTCATATCACGTGACTTTATGACGTGTTACATCAATATCAATTGAAATTTTGTCATTAGATTTTTAATGACCATGAAAAATTCAATGATAATTTAATCATTTAAAATTTTAGCCGGATTTTTAAAAAAAAAAATACTAAAAAGACAAAAAGTAACATTTTTCCTCTCTAATTAAATAAAAGCGCTTTATTTTGGCCCATTTAATTTTTTTATTTACCTCTCTCTCTCCTTCTCTCTTTCATTCCTTTAGCAATTTTTACATTATTTATACTGAGCTTTTATAAAATTCAAAATAAATATAAACTATAATTTCTTAAATTTGTTTTGTATTTGCTAAAAAAGAACAGTTATTAAAAAAAATTGTAAAGAAAAAAAATGAAAACAAAATGTCCTGATTTTTTTTGGAATATAATTTGATAAAACAATATTTTCTTATCATGTTTTTTTTTTTTTTTTTTTTACAAAAAAAAATGTTTATTTTCAGTTTGGTTGAAAACAATAATCAATTCCCAATGATCAGTGATCGTTAAAATTTCAATGATTAGGAGACATTTTAATTCGATGACAAATTCTAGTCAATTGATTTTATTACATTTTAAGATAAAATGATATTTAAAAAAAATCAATTGATATTAATCATTCAATAAAATTTCAATGATAAAGACCACTAAAAATTCGATGACAATTTAGCCAATTGATTTTTTCACATTAAAGATAAAATGATATTGAAAAATATCAATTGATATTATCATTCAATAAAATTTCAATGATAAAGACCACTAAAAATTCAATGACTATTTAGCCAATTGATTTTTTCACATTAAAGATGAAATGATATTGAAAAATATCAATTGATATTAATCATTCAATAAAATTTCAATGATAAAAGGCCACTAAAATTCGATGACAATTTAGCCAATTGATTTTTTCACATTAAAAATAAATTGATATTGAAAATTATCAATTGATATTGACTAGTATCATTTAAAAATAAATGAAAGTCAATTCAAATTTATTGTGAGTCCATAAAAATTTCATGATAATTTTTGCTAGGGCCGTTCAGGAACTTTTGTCCAGAGCTGCATACAACACAGTTATGTTCTGCTGCAAGTACGAGTGGTTGTTTTCTGTATTTACACCACCAATATCAAATGCAAGCAAACCATCCACTATGCTTGCCTTCTAAAAGAAGACTTGTAAAAGTAGTTATAATGAGAAAATAACCTCGGAGCCCAAGAAAGAATGTTATGTCCTTCCCTCTCTCTCAAGATATGTCAAAATCTGTCAGTGAAAGCTCAGCTACCCTTTGATTTTCATGTTTTCCTGATTTTTGTTCTTTAATTATCATTGCCCACTTCCTCTTTCCTGATCTGGTAGACAATATGACACTTTTCAGAAAACTGATATTTTTTTCCTGATTTCAGTTCATTATTAGAGCTTGAAGAGCAGACTGAAGAGAGCGAACCTCTTGGTCATCAACCTATCTTCACGTACGAGAAAGATCCCTACTTGGTTGCCACTGAAAACGTCAAGTTTCCAGATATTCTCTCTGCTGGTGTTTTATCTGCTCTTTACGGAGAGCGTTTGTAATTAAAATTTCACGTTATAAAAAATCAAACATCGTCAAAATGGTGAGCAAACTAAAAATAATTCAAGTATCCATGTTTGTGCTGATTTGGGTAGTATATGCATCTACCTATCTCATGCGTAAGCCATTAGGAGTCATTAAAGGATTAATGGCACAAGATTTGCATTTATCTAAAGTTCAGTTAGGTTGGATGGATACAGCAATATTATTACCTTATTCAGTTGTGCAAGTAGTATTTAGTCCTATTGCAGATAAATTAGGACCAAGAAAAACACTTGGCATTTGTTTATTTTTAACTGGTTTAAGTCTAATGTCATTTGGAACATGGGATAGTTTCCCTGTTCTTTTATTATTATTGTTTATAAGTGGTGCAGCTCAAGCTCCATGCTGGCCAGCATGTTGTAAATGTCTCTCTGCATGGTTTCCTGACGATGCTATGAATACAGTATTTGGTATTATCTCTACCTCAGCATATGGAGGCAGTATTGTAGCAACAGCTATTGCAGTATATTTACAAAAACATTACAGTTGGAGATTTGTATTCTTTCCTCCATCATTTCTTGTATTATTCTTGGCAATATTAGCTTGGTTATTCATGAAACAACCTTCAGAATTAAATGTAATAATACCAGGTAAAGAATGTGGGGAAAGACTTATTATTAATAATAAAAAATCAGGTAATAATCAAACATTATGTGAATTATGGCGTATACCATCAGTTGCAGAAATGTCAGTAGCGATGATGTGCTTAAAACTTGTAAGATATTCTATGTACTTATGGTTGCCAATTTATTTACTTCAATCACTAAATTATAGTCCTGAACAAGCAGGCTTGTTTTCAGTTTTATTTGACGTTGGTGGTATATTTGGCAGTGCATTACTAGGTTGGATTGTAGACAAATATTGGCAACGGCATCAATTAATTCCAATGTTACTAGCTGGTTTCTTGGGTACTCTAAGTTTTATTGCATTCACTTTAACTGCTCAATGGGGACTTGGTTATAATTCTCTATTCATGTTGCTTGCTGGAGCATCTGTATGTGCACCAGATGCACTTCTAGGAGGTTCTGTAGCTGTTTCCATCGGAGAAGCCGAGGGTAGAAATGCAGGCGCTGCAGTTACAGGACTGATCAACGGCTTTGGTAGTTTTGGTGCTGTATTAGAAGGCCCTTTAGTTGGTTTTATATCAAATGAGTTTGGCTGGAATGCAATGTTCTTGTTAATCATTGTACTTTCAACTTTTGGTTCCTTTGCATTATTTAAAGCTTTAATGATTCAAAGAAGGCAAATTCGTTTGGGTACTCTTCTTATGGATGACATTTCAAATTAAGTAATTTGTTCATTCATTAATATAAATATATATTGGAATTTATACTACCTATATACATCCAACTAGGATTTACAGTCTTAAAAAAAATACATAGACTTAATGTGTATCATGTTATACAATTTATAACATTTTTCAGTCATTTAGTTAGGGGACTTTATGTAGTATTGCTGAGATTTTTACTAACATATTCTAAAAAAAAAAAAATGCCATAATGAATCACTTGTTCCAGCAATATAATTATATTATAACAATGTATAATTTTATTGTAAATTTTATTTATGTATATTGTACTATCAATTTTTGTTAGAAACTTTATTTATTTTAATTTATATTTTTAGTAAACATTCCTAAATTATTATTATGATTCATCTTTAGTATAAAAATGAGCATAGTAATTTTCATTGCATATTTTTTCACTTAACTTTTAATTAAATGTTTGACTATTAAAAATAAATAAAAATTATTTTATGCACATTTGAAAGTTTGTATTGCAAATTGTATGGTGTACTGTTATATTTAAGTCTAAGAACTAATAATAATATTTTTTAGGTATACTACTAAAAACTACTTAAATAGTATAATCCATTTATCACGCACATGAGTTGTGTATAATTATATGCGACGTCGACGTATTGCTTATGATCTGGTATTTTGATTTCTGAAGTTGAATAAAATGACCAGCAAAAGTTAAAATTTAATACTTACATTTGTCGTATTATAAACATTTGTAAAGTATAGCAATTAATGTATGCAATAAAATAAAAATGCTAATATTCTATAAAAGAAGTAACACTAAATTTTATTTTATTAACCCCTTTTTTTTTAATCCTTTTTGTTTTTGATAAGAGTCCTTATAAGTGACACTTGTAGGGATTCTAGTTTTTAATAAAAATCTGTGAAACAGAACATTAATTTGTATTTTGTAGTGTAGTGACTTCAATGAGAGACATTTTTTTTGTAGTGCGTTGTAGCAAGACCAACTCCACAGTATATTATACAGTAGTCCGTCTCCTATAGCGGGAATGTCAGATCGAATGCGCGCCATAATTCCGACTGGGTGAAGTTGTCAGAACTACACGTAACATTACTTCAAATTACGGATTCTAGTTCTGTCACCTTCACCCAGTCGGAATTATGGCGCGCATTCGATCTGACATTCCCGCTATAGGAGATGGACTACTGTACCATCTACTGTGGACCAACTCTTGGTTGTAGTGATTTTTCCCGTATATGCATATTCAAAAATTCCCGCAAAAAAAGGAGAATTTTAAAAAATTGAGACAAAGAACCGCAAAGAACTTATAACATATGGGGAAACGCCCCTCAAGTAATTTTATTTTTAAAATTTCGCGGTCGAGTTTTGATTGCGGCGTCGAAAATTTCTTAAGTATTTTACTTGAGAATAGATCGCGTTTGTTGATGTTTTGAGAAGTTCTTTTGTATGTGTATTTTGGGTCCTTTTATCACATACTGGACCAGTTTTAGTGTATTTAATCAATATAAGAAGTAATGCTGCACGGCTGAAGATTATACGTAAGCATAAATAATAACTAGGTATGTAATCATTTAAATGTTAAGTTAGCGTCATATTTTGGTGGGTGTTGTGGGTAAACAAAGGCTATAAGAATTATTATTTTTTATAATATTTGGCTTACTTGAGGCCGAATATCTGAAATTAAGTATGCGTATGAGCACAGTTTGGTATAGTAAATGAGAACAATAAGTAATGGTGGTTGTTAAACTCATGAAATGAGATTTCTGAGTGATATAAAAAAGTAATTAAAAGTGGGTTTGTTTGGTTGAAGATTTGGTTCTCAAAACAAACTGTTGCATATTTACTGTGAATAATAAAGGGGAAAGGAGCACAGTTAAATATTACATATCACCTATATGCATATTATCATATTCAAATCTCATATATTTTGGATTGTGTGTGAATTTTTATTGACTTTAAGTGAGAGAGAAAGTTAATTAAAGTTATTTTACATAATACATTTTGTATGCATTTTGGTCCATAGCACTGATTGGTGGAAAGGGGTTGCTATGGGGTACAGTGAGTGAGGCGGGCGAGTTGCTTGAGAAAATCACGAGCACAAGAGAGTTTTTGTCTCCAAAACACATGGCCTTATTTCTTAGGAGAAGGGGGTAGAAAAATGCAGTTTTAGCTAGGGGAGATTAGATTTTTTATGCAGCCGTCAGATTTTTGGTGTGATTTTTGTGTCCTTGAACGCTTATAAGTAGCCTAAAATTTAACATTGCATTTTTTATGCATAGTAAAGCATACAAGAATTAAAATTATTTATTTTTCTATTTTTTATTTAATATTAAAAATCATCAGTTTTTCATTTAATTTCACAACGTTCAAGCACACAAAAGTCCTAATATTTTAGTATAGGTTAAAATATGTTTTATGGTCACTTCCAAACTTATAATTTTATTAAATTTTGGTTTTATATTGATATTATTGAAATAATTTGATGGTCATTTAATGCAACATTTTTCAATATTGTTATATTTTTCTTTGCCAATAAATTTATAATTTATTTTGCTTGTTTAATGGTTCATTTTGAAATATTGAGAACATTTAAATTATTAAACAAGTATTATAATATTTCAAAACATTAATTATTATTAAAATAAATTATTTCAATAATGTCATATATTTTTAATTACTGTATTTTGGGAAATAGTGCATGTCATTTTTCAATAATAATTTTAACCGAAAAATTAGCATTTTTTTTATATGTTATATAGCAAAACCAATGGATTATTTTTATTTTTTATATTTTCAAGTAAAATTATTTTGTTCTTAAAATTCTAAATTTTTAATCATGGCAGTCAAGTTGAAAGAGAGAGGGAGGTAGTCGTGACGTTTCACCCTCAAAGAGCGTCATGATTGGTCCAGAGTCATTGAGAGGGGATGATTCTGGAGAAATATTTTACTCTTAAGGCTTGATCACGGCCATGTTAAGTCAGTCGTGGTGAACAAGTGGGTAAGACCCTGTATGGCTCCCCAGGAGGGCAAAGCGTACATTCTCAGCTGCGATCTTTATTTTAATGGAGTAAAATAGAGACGAATCAGACTCCTTTGGTAAGTTTGAATACTTAACTTACTATAGAAATCTTTTCAAGTATTAACATTACATACAGGGAGAGGAGTAACCTTTGTAAGTTTAAATACTTAGCTTACCCTGGTAATATTGTCAAGTATTAACATCACATTCAGGGCGAGGAGTAATTATGATGAACGGTCAAGTGGTTAATTAATTGGTGGTTGTTAAAGGATAAATTGGTCGTTATTTCATCATGCCTGTATATTATATTAAATTTTATACAGAAGGACAATAGTTAAAATTTAAAAGGAGTTGAGATTTTTTGGCTTTTTGTGCAATATGGAGTGGGGGAAACATCTCTTGTCTGAGAGGCAAAGTACAGTGGTGGTCAAAATTAATTTACTAGTTTTGATAGTTAAGTCGACGGTAGCGCCAAGTGGAGGTGGGAAGAAATAAAGGTGGTTGCCAGTTTATAATATTGTCATTTTTCGAGTGGATGGCGGTATTATATACGAGAAGAGCCAAGTGGAGGCGGAACGAGTTAATGGTGGTTGTTTTTATATAATATTGTAATATGGGGATATGCAATGTTATATAAGCGAGGTTATAGCCAAGCGGTGGCGGATTGAGTTAATGGTGGTTGCATTTTTATAGTATTGCATAACATGGGGTATATGTAATACTGTAATGGAAAGTAGAGCCAAGTGGTGGCAGAAAATAATATAATGGCGATGTCATGATGGAGCGTGACAAAATATAATTCAATAGTTTGACATTCAATAATTTACAATTTTTGGCTTCAATTAAATTCAATAGTAATCATACAAAAAATAAATTCATATAATCCATTGTTTTCCAATTTTCATGCAATTAATAATTAATAATAAAATATTTTTAGGTGTTTATTATTTATTAATTATTACCAAATTTGAACATTTAAATTTTATATTTATAAAAATATTATTTTTGTTCAACATTTCAATGTATAAGACTGTATCCTAAATATTTGTGACAATTAAAATATAATATGTTTTCTTTACAAACATATACTTCAAACAGAAATTTTGTGCATTTCCTATTTTACCTGATAGAACCTTATGATAATATTAAGTTAATTTTAATTAATTTTAACTTACACTAAATTTACTGATTTTATAATTTAAGCTTTTTGGCTATTTATTTTATAATAAAATCTTCATAATTAAATATTTGGTCATAATGTCATATGAAATTGATTGTTAGAATAAACCGAGTTGAAGTTGGTGGTTAAAGATTTTAATAGTCAATAGAACAGCATCATATGATAATCAACATCAAAATTAGTCAATAAAAGAAATTGCAAGTCTTTATCAATTATTGATTAATTAGAATATTATTAATTCTTAATTAATAATATTTACCAAATATGACCAAAAATAGTCAAAGTAGTTTAAATTATGATTTTTTCTATTGATAGCTAATTAACTAATAGTCTAAAAAGCAACATTAAAAACTTCAAATATTCACTGAAGTGGTAGATTTCAAAGAAACTATCACTTCCATAGTATCAATAGTTAAAATCTGTGACGCGGTGGTTTTGATATCATATCTCTAAGACACAATATGAGCCTTCCACCACCAATGATGGGGCTGCAGAGACCTTCACTTCCAGACAACCACGAGTCCCAGGCTCGCCCCCCATCATTTCCACCAACCCCCAAAAGCCGCTACGTCACAGTTGGGGGCTCGGCTAAACAACTTCCGGTTGAACATTTGTCATTTATTTGTTCAATCAAACAGGTTCTATCAAAATCCAACTTCAAAAAATTTTTAAATGCCACAAAAACAGTCTTAAAAATTTTTAACTTTCACAAAACACCTTTATAAAACTATATCAATGATGTTTATGTACAAAAAATTTTTGTGTAAGGCCAAACACAATTTTTATTTTGTTTAAGCATCATCCCGTGGAAAGTGTGAGTTGGAAAGAAAAATCGCCAACCTGCAAAGATCTTCATTCAATACTACTTTATAAATTTTAATAATGGCTGATTCAGAAAAAGAGAATCGCGTTATTATTAATAAATTTAATTTATCACTATCAGACTTTAATAAAATTACTCATGATGGTTTGCATTCTTTTCTAAAAAATTCCAAAAATTTAGATAATATCATGCTATTTCAAAATTTCTTTTTATTACAAAAAATAATTAGCTTTAATCTAATGTTCAGTGATTCAACAACAAAGGAGGAAATCTGTCTGATAAGTCGAAAATTAGAATTCACAACTAAAATATTAAAAAATAGTATGCATAAATTAAAAATAGCATCTGATACATTGTTGGAGGTTCAAAATAATAATGTTTCAGAAAAATCAGAAAATTCAATGGAGGATATGACTTGTCAGTTGGAAGGCAAAAATATTAATCCTGTTCTTTTAGCAGGATCATCTAAACACACAGATCTACAAGAATCTACAATTCCAGAGGGTGCCCAGCAGCGTTTAGTGACAGTTGCTTCTACCGATTGGGACCAGCGTGGGATTGATTGGGTTACATCATACTCAATGCAGGACATTCAAGAAGCCGTACATCATCTACAATGTTTCCGAAAGTTTGGACCTGGAGGTTGGACTTTCTGGAACAGTTCTTTCCGAGGCAACAAGAAATAGAAACACACAGCAGAGATCTTCAATCAACATTTCGTAATTATAAGCTAACCTTTGTAAAATTTCTCAAAAAATCAACAAACCCGAGTAACTTCGCCTTTTTTCTTTTTTCTCTTTTTCTTTTTTGTTTTTTTAGGGGTGGATATTATAACATATGGGGAAACGCCCCTCAAGTAATTTTATTTTTAAAATTTCGCGGTCGAGTTTTGATTGCGGCGTCGAAAATTTCTTAAGTATTTTACTTGAGAATAGATCGCGTTTGTTGATGTTTTGAGAAGTTCTTTTGTATGTGTATTTTGGGTCCTTTTATCACATACTGGACCAGTTTTAGTGTATTTAATCAATATAAGAAGTAATGCTGCACGGCTGAAGATTATACGTAAGCATAAATAATAACTAGGTATGTAATCATTTAAATGTTAAGTTAGCGTCATATTTTGGTGGGTGTTGTGGGTAAACAAAGGCTATAAGAATTATTATTTTTTATAATATTTGGCTTACTTGAGGCCGAATATCTGAAATTAAGTATGCGTATGAGCACAGTTTGGTATAGTAAATGAGAACAATAAGTAATGGTGGTTGTTAAACTCATGAAATGAGATTTCTGAGTGATATAAAAAAGTAATTAAAAGTGGGTTTGTTTGGTTGAAGATTTGGTTCTCAAAACAAACTGTTGCATATTTACTGTGAATAATAAAGGGGAAAGGAGCACAGTTAAATATTACATATCACCTATATGCATATTATCATATTCAAATCTCATATATTTTGGATTGTGTGTGAATTTTTATTGACTTTAAGTGAGAGAGAAAGTTAATTAAAGTTATTTTACATAATACATTTTGTATGCATTTTGGTCCATAGCACTGATTGGTGGAAAGGGGTTGCTATGGGGTACAGTGAGTGAGGCGGGCGAGTTGCTTGAGAAAATCACGAGCACAAGAGAGTTTTTGTCTCCAAAACACATGGCCTTATTTCTTAGGAGAAGGGGGTAGAAAAATGCAGTTTTAGCTAGGGGAGATTAGATTTTTTATGCAGCCGTCAGATTTTTGGTGTGATTTTTGTGTCCTTGAACGCTTATAAGTAGCCTAAAATTTAACATTGCATTTTTTATGCATAGTAAAGCATACAAGAATTAAAATTATTTATTTTTCTATTTTTTATTTAATATTAAAAATCATCAGTTTTTCATTTAATTTCACAACGTTCAAGCACACAAAAGTCCTAATATTTTAGTATAGGTTAAAATATGTTTTATGGTCACTTCCAAACTTATAATTTTATTAAATTTTGGTTTTATATTGATATTATTGAAATAATTTGATGGTCATTTAATGCAACATTTTTCAATATTGTTATATTTTTCTTTGCCAATAAATTTATAATTTATTTTGCTTGTTTAATGGTTCATTTTGAAATATTGAGAACATTTAAATTATTAAACAAGTATTATAATATTTCAAAACATTAATTATTATTAAAATAAATTATTTCAATAATGTCATATATTTTTAATTACTGTATTTTGGGAAATAGTGCATGTCATTTTTCAATAATAATTTTAACCGAAAAATTAGCATTTTTTTTATATGTTATATAGCAAAACCAATGGATTATTTTTATTTTTTATATTTTCAAGTAAAATTATTTTGTTCTTAAAATTCTAAATTTTTAATCATGGCAGTCAAGTTGAAAGAGAGAGGGAGGTAGTCGTGACGTTTCACCCTCAAAGAGCGTCATGATTGGTCCAGAGTCATTGAGAGGGGATGATTCTGGAGAAATATTTTACTCTTAAGGCTTGATCACGGCCATGTTAAGTCAGTCGTGGTGAACAAGTGGGTAAGACCCTGTATGGCTCCCCAGGAGGGCAAAGCGTACATTCTCAGCTGCGATCTTTATTTTAATGGAGTAAAATAGAGACGAATCAGACTCCTTTGGTAAGTTTGAATACTTAACTTACTATAGAAATCTTTTCAAGTATTAACATTACATACAGGGAGAGGAGTAACCTTTGTAAGTTTAAATACTTAGCTTACCCTGGTAATATTGTCAAGTATTAACATCACATTCAGGGCGAGGAGTAATTATGATGAACGGTCAAGTGGTTAATTAATTGGTGGTTGTTAAAGGATAAATTGGTCGTTATTTCATCATGCCTGTATATTATATTAAATTTTATACAGAAGGACAATAGTTAAAATTTAAAAGGAGTTGAGATTTTTTGGCTTTTTGTGCAATATGGAGTGGGGGAAACATCTCTTGTCTGAGAGGCAAAGTACAGTGGTGGTCAAAATTAATTTACTAGTTTTGATAGTTAAGTCGACGGTAGCGCCAAGTGGAGGTGGGAAGAAATAAAGGTGGTTGCCAGTTTATAATATTGTCATTTTTCGAGTGGATGGCGGTATTATATACGAGAAGAGCCAAGTGGAGGCGGAACGAGTTAATGGTGGTTGTTTTTATATAATATTGTAATATGGGGATATGCAATGTTATATAAGCGAGGTTATAGCCAAGCGGTGGCGGATTGAGTTAATGGTGGTTGCATTTTTATAGTATTGCATAACATGGGGTATATGTAATACTGTAATGGAAAGTAGAGCCAAGTGGTGGCAGAAAATAATATAATGGCGATGTCATGATGGAGCGTGACAAAATATAATTCAATAGTTTGACATTCAATAATTTACAATTTTTGGCTTCAATTAAATTCAATAGTAATCATACAAAAAATAAATTCATATAATCCATTGTTTTCCAATTTTCATGCAATTAATAATTAATAATAAAATATTTTTAGGTGTTTATTATTTATTAATTATTACCAAATTTGAACATTTAAATTTTATATTTATAAAAATATTATTTTTGTTCAACATTTCAATGTATAAGACTGTATCCTAAATATTTGTGACAATTAAAATATAATATGTTTTCTTTACAAACATATACTTCAAACAGAAATTTTGTGCATTTCCTATTTTACCTGATAGAACCTTATGATAATATTAAGTTAATTTTAATTAATTTTAACTTACACTAAATTTACTGATTTTATAATTTAAGCTTTTTGGCTATTTATTTTATAATAAAATCTTCATAATTAAATATTTGGTCATAATGTCATATGAAATTGATTGTTAGAATAAACCGAGTTGAAGTTGGTGGTTAAAGATTTTAATAGTCAATAGAACAGCATCATATGATAATCAACATCAAAATTAGTCAATAAAAGAAATTGCAAGTCTTTATCAATTATTGATTAATTAGAATATTATTAATTCTTAATTAATAATATTTACCAAATATGACCAAAAATAGTCAAAGTAGTTTAAATTATGATTTTTTCTATTGATAGCTAATTAACTAATAGTCTAAAAAGCAACATTAAAAACTTCAAATATTCACTGAAGTGGTAGATTTCAAAGAAACTATCACTTCCATAGTATCAATAGTTAAAATCTGTGACGCGGTGGTTTTGATATCATATCTCTAAGACACAATATGAGCCTTCCACCACCAATGATGGGGCTGCAGAGACCTTCACTTCCAGACAACCACGAGTCCCAGGCTCGCCCCCCATCATTTCCACCAACCCCCAAAAGCCGCTACGTCACAAACTGATTAATTAAATGTTGTATTACATGCTACTTCTTCCTAAAACGCAATGATAATAATAATAACAGTTTTTCTTAATTATAATTAGTAATTTTTAGTAAAATAGAAACACACAAAATTAATTTTTGACCTAAAGAAAAGGGGGCGTGTCGGGGTCGGGGGCGTATCTTATTGTATACAAACTTCACAATCGGAGTAGTTTGGTCGGACTTTTATCAA
>OX439131.1:13262427-13362427 GCA_949318235.1 Ecdyonurus torrentis
TGGTCGGACTTTTATCAAATTTTCTCTGTATTCAAATCTGATTCAATTTATAAAATAGATTTATAATGGAGAACAAACCTTCTGCGGTGGTGATAAGTGTTACTTCAATGGAGCCAGATGATATTATTAAACGTAAGATGAATGTAGATTTAAAAGTTTTGCACGGTCGCATATGACATCATAAACGCTGCATGTTTTTGTCTGTTTTATTTGCTTTTGTTAACTATAATTTGGGTATGTTTGAATGCATGTAGTTAAATGAGTATTTTTTACTCTTTCATTATATTTTCTTTTTCTTTTTTTCAGTTATCTTGGATTCAGATGATCTATCCGAGCCAACTTTTCTAGAGGAACAGATCCGTGCCTATCCATGGCGAATAGACACCAAGTACTATACAGCAGATATTCATCTGTGTGCGCTTCCAAAGAAAACAATTGGTAGCAAGCAGTTTGCTCAGGGTGTGGGTGCTGCACTCGTGAATTTTGACCCTCTCAAGGTACTGTGTATACTGTACTCTGTTCAAAGATAATTTCAATTATTTTATTGGTAATGTTGTATCATGGTTTTTGCACCACACCACCCTAAAACCAGGCCCGTGACTAATGCTTCTCTTATGTAGCAATACGTACCATCAAAGGAGGAGCAAAACTGGTGCATCCACATATTGTCGGAGACCAGATGTATTTTATGTGGTGGTCATGGTAGACCTGACCTGATACCAAAATGGTGCAGTTCTGTATATTTTTTATAGTGGTGCTCACACAAGTCCAAATGTAAGGCAATAATGCTGTTCTTAAACCCTGTTTTCTGTTACTAAAATGACAATCAACTAAGTTTATTCAAATGTATTGCACATTTTTTGGTACAGTAAAAAGAAAAACGACATTTCGTAACACTCCTCCCCTGATAAGTGTTATGCACAAAATAGACCTGCTACACCATAATTATGAGGAAACATTTGTCACAAACCTGATTTTTTTTTTTTGGGTGGTGGTGTGCAGCGCAGGTTTATTTGTAGTCGTACACCAGTGCAGTTTATTTTTGTTATTTGTTTTGAAATATTATTTTATTATTACAGTATTATTATTTTTTACTGCACAATATTATTTTTTTTAGTGTAGATTTACCATCAATATAATCTTGCAGGAAGACTGTCTGCAAATTGTTGAGACTTGGCTGCCATTTATCAAAGAACTATCACCTGAAGTTCAGATGTTGATCTGTGAGAGATGCCCAGACTCTGATACTTTACAAGGTACAACTATGTAATTGTGATAACACAACAACGCAAGCAGTACATGCATCAACTTTTGATTTCCAGTATATTTGTTAATACTCACTGAATCATAAAACTAATGTATGCTACCTGTGTAGCTCAGTACCAATTGGCATTAAATAAGGCATGCTCCTACTAATTTCCTATCCTTTAGCATTGCAGAGCTATTGTAATAAAGTATTTTTTGAGAAAACTACTGCACTGACAGTGAGGCCAGAAGATTTTAAATGAAGGCTATTAGCTGCACTTTTATAGTCACAGACATTAAAAAATCTTAACTTTACCACCACTTCATTCATACTACCTACGGTATACTGTACACTGTATACTATTCACAAATTTTAATTTGTACTTAAGATAAGTTAATTCATTTTAAACCATTGCAGTTAGATATGATAAAATTATATGGAAAGGATGGAGGATACCAGCAAGGGTCACATAATAGTTAAGAAATGTCTTATAGTTTGTAGACAAATTTGCTAGCACAGAGTTAATGTAGCTTTGGGATAAAAACAGAGTATGGGTTCTTCAGTCCTAACCAGTCATGGAGTCGATACCGAAATTTTTGATACCGATATGATGCCGATATTCTTAAATTTTGCCGATACCGATACCGATACGATACTCGCAATTTTTTTTGGCTCCGATACGATACCGATACGATACCGATATTTTCCGATATTTTTTCGATATTTCATACATACATATTGCACTATAAATTTCATTTTTTTTTAATTTTTTTTTTTCATCTTTGAGGTATAAATTTGTATCATTAAATCCATATTTTTACCACATTTATTTATTTATTTATTTATTTTATTCTATTGTTTGTTTGTTAACCTAAAATGACTCAAATAAATTGTAGTAGATTTAAAAAAATAATAATAATTCGTTTAATGAAATTGATGGACGATTAGAATATGCTCTACTGTTTCCAAGCACTTTTATTAGTTATTTACGAATTAGCAGTTACCTTATTTAGTATAAAAGTGATTTTGAAATATTTAATGAATTTAATTTTTTTCTTTATTTTTTATTTTATAAAATAAACAAAGTATCATTACCTTCGTATTTATTATTATTATTATTGCACCAAAACCGATTAATCGTATAAAAAAGTCCAAATTTTCCCTCTGGTCGCAAAAATCCTTTGGTTTTGTAAACCTTTTAAAAATTCTAACCTTGTAAAAATTTTGTAGAAATACATTAATGGAAGTATGCTACATCTTTTGTAAATTCTAATGCATTGAATTAATGTAACGGTACAGAGATTTAAAATGTCAATCATTGGTTATATTTTATTGTGATTTCTACCGGCTCTTTAGTCATTAGGAGAGATCATAGATAGTAATGTACGACCACACGACGGATTTCTCAGAAACTAGGCGACAGTCGCTCACTATTTTTTTTTTTGTTTTTTTTCATAAAAAGAAGAAAAAAACTTTTAACACCGTTGTTTTTATTTTTATTGTATGTAAAATAGAAAAGGTGCACGTCGCCCTGCCCTGTTGTTATAGCAAAATGACAAATATAGGAGTGAATTTTATTGTACAGGTACGAAAGATAGATAATGACTTGTGGAATGTTCTCGATGCTTTTTGAGTTAAGTTTTTTTTTTTTTTTTTTTTTTTTTTTTTTTTTTGTATTTATTACTTTTATTTTATGAGAGAGCAAAAGTCTCAAAGTATCGAAAAAAAGTATCGAAATTCGACGATATTTTGCTGATATCGGTGACCGATACCGATATTCGATACTAAGTTTAAAAAAGGCCCCGATACGATACCGATACGATAAAAGTATCGGTATAGTATCGGATATCATATCGCAGTCGATACCGATACTCCATGACTGGTCCTAACAGACTATATCTCTGTGCTAGCACATTTTTTGTCAAACCATAGGAACTATGGTAAGGCCTTTGCTTGTTTCCTATATCCTTTTCATTTATATTATCAACCTAATCATGATGGTTTATTTACCTTAATTTTGTTTATTTTTATTAACATATTTTATATCAGATGCAATGGTTTTTCCTCATTTATACTTAAAATGATATTTGCATGTTATTGCAGTGCAGCAGTGGTGTGTGGAGCACAAGTTTGAGCTGGTGGAGCTAGATCCTGAACCATGTAGTGACCAGGAGGATGAGGATCTCCCAGGATTGGCTGTCACTACAGGGGTGAAGAGGATAGTGCAAGCGCTTCATGCTCACCTCTGGCCAAACATGGCAATGAAGGGTGAGAAAAAGAGCAGCTTATACTGTGATAGTTAAATAAAAATAATAATTGGCTTTTGTATTAGGTTTAGAGTGATGTACAGTATTATAGAGAAAATAAGTAATTCAGTGGTATAATTAAATTTTACGTTTACATTTTGTAGCTCGGGCTTCTCCTAAAACAAGTAAAAAAAAAAAAAAGTGCTTGATTATGGCAGGATAGTTTGTAATATGCACCCTCATTTCCAGTCTAAGTTAGTGTAACCATGATGTTATGAGTGTGGTTTATTAGGGAGAGGGGTAAAAAAAAATTAGCAGGAGCATGTGCAACAAAAATCAATGAACTTATGTAAGCGTGTAAGTGTATTGATTCTTACCCGTAGGAGTAAACGAACTACACTTTAAAAATTGTGCTCAAGGTAAACAATTTACACTTTAGAAATTCCAAGTTCACCCATTTAGTTCTCCCGTTAAACGTGTAGAATTGCCAAACAAAGATCGTTAATTTTGAGAGAAATTTATAAAGTGCAGTTTGTTCACTTCGACAAGTAAGCATTGATATGTATAGTCAGGGATAGAAGTGGTCAAGATCTTATGAGGGGACCTGTAAAAGTGAATTGTAGTAAGGAGCAGGAGGGTTCAAGGGGGGCTTCCAACTTCCTAGTTCCAACTTCTCCAACTGAAGCTGAAAAATGTTAAAGTCTTGAAGTTTGTAACGAACTTTTCTTTTTTTCCCCTAAAAATATTTAGTCTCCTCCTATTTTTTCACTGTAATCTGGCAAAAATACTAAAAATTATAGAAAATAATCGAAGGGTTATCCGCGATAGTGTTGTCTAGAGGACATCCGAGCTATATCGGCGATGTATCGAGAAGATTTTAGTGTCTCAGGTGTGTCCGATAAAAGTCTAGGCCGACAATTTCACGCGAGGGGAGAAAAAATCAAGTGATCATCCGAGTGCACTTGCATCTGCGATGTATCCGATGATTGTCGGCTTACCACCCGGCTAGGGAACCGAGTCGACGGCGTATCTGCTAAATGTCGTGGTAAAATAATTTCTTCACTTCTATCAATTTCTTATTATCTGAGAAGATCGTGTGATTATCCGCCTAAAGTCGTTTTTAAGCAGCAAAAAAGGGCACTATTGGACACATATCGCGGTGTTATCCGCTAATTGTCGAGAAATCGAGTCACTCGGGGTGCCTTTTGTGAGGGTCAACAGAGCAGAGCTCTCTGCGGAGGTTAAGGGGGCAGGGCCCCATTACCGCCAGAGGCGCGAATTTTTGAAAAGAGCATGTTTTAAGCTTGTTTTACAAAACAAATTTGATTGGCATTTTTAAAAATGTTCTTATACAGTATTTTTATATTTTTGCATATCTGCATCAGAAATAAACATGCATACCCGTAATTGAAAACTCGGTTTTTCATATCTCATGTACATCTGCAATATTTATAAAAACATTTTCTGAAAATTCATTTTTTCTTCTTATTGAAAGTTTTTTTATGCGTTTATTAAAATTGAATTAAATGAAAAGCATGAGAAACCGATACTTCCGTTACTTTTTTTAATTTTATTTTTATTATTATTGTTTTGTTTTTTTGTTTTTTTAGTAAAGGACAACTTTAGTGTGTCTTAAAGTTCTAATTTTTGTTAATTTTCTTCACCTTTAACAATAAAGATAGAAAATTTGATTTTGAATATCTGTTTTTTTTTTTTTTTTTTTTTTTTTGAATTTGCAAAATTGCACTCTGTGGGGAACCTTTTTGCAACTTTGTGTACCTTTGTTGCTAATAAACAGATTTTGATTCAGCGTTTGAAAAAACAATTCTAGCGCAGCACTAAAAGAAACTTGCTGAAAGAATTTTGAAAAATGAAGGTACACAGACATTAAAAGTAAATTTTCTTTCTTTTGTGTGAAAGGTAACAAATAAAAATAAATAATTAATACTAAATTAATTAATTTAGAGAAAGAAAAGGATAGGAGAAAACCAGCAAGGGCCTTACCATAGTGAAGAGAGTCCCATAGTTCGGTCTTGGAGTCGATTGCCGAAATATTTCCAATGTGTTAGTTATTTTATATCTGTGCTAGCAAGATTTTCACCAAACTATGGGACTCTCTTCACTATGGTAAGGCCCTTGCTGGTTTTCTCCTATCCTTTTCTTTCAATTTATCATACCTAACCGCGATGGTTTATTTTCCTTAATATACATATTAATTAATTTAGGGTATTTTTTGCACATGCCCAAAGACCATTCGTTATGCTATAAATTATAAATAAAATATTTGATAGAGAGAGAGAGAGAGGTTAGAAAAAAATAGGAAATGGAAGATAGAAATGAGCTTAGACTGACAGGGTTGTTTGCATTTCAGTTCTTCCGAATAGAGATGTCGTATTAGAGTTTTTATGCCACGCGACTATGAGCTCTATGAGAAGAACATGTAAGATTCAAGGTCGCATCACAAAAAAAACAAACTCTATTACGACATTTCTATCCAGAAGACCTGATTTGTTATAATTGTCTGTTTTGATTGTTTCAGAGAGGAAGCAGCAAGTGTCTCCTGCAGTTCAAGCCTTGCTCAGTGAGGGAGACACTGCCTCTGCTTTGTGTGAAGGACTTGGATCTCTGAGTGTGGACACTGATGAACAGGAGGCTACTCGTCAAGACATGATGAATAGGATAGGTCAGTTCAATTGCTACATTCTGCTTTATTGTGGATTCAGTCTCTGTTTCTTACCATGGGGTCTGGTCCGTAAGTCCTCATGAAAAACTTGGTACCGAGAAAGGGGGCGTAACTTACTTGTTTATCATAGAGAACTCGTGAGCCATGCCCCCTTTCTTGATACCGAGTTTTTCGTGAAACCTTGCGGAACAGATACCCAGGTTTTCTTAGCACTGCAAATTGTAGAATGAATAAAATCTTACTATTATAATGCTCAGGGTCGGATTGGGACGAAAAGGCGCACTCCGCGATACACTCATAGGGGCGCTAACACCTAGATGGGGGGTCAGGGGGGCGAAGCCCCTTGCGGGGTTAAGGGGGGCAGAGCCCCCTTACCGCTGGAGGCGAATTTTTTTGGCAATCTTGTTTTTTTGACTCTATTTTTTAATTAAAATTTGGTAGTAAAATATAATAACATGTCTTTTTATTTTTATTGAGCAGGTCTGAAAAAAAAATGGGTTTAACAGACATTTAGGTGAATGGTACATCATATACATAAATGATGTAGTACTTATTTGATTAAAAATTTGTTAAGCAGTTTGGACGCCCCTGCATTTCTCTACTTGAGAGTGTAGATTTAATTTCTATCTTTGTTCTTACATTTCCATTTTTTTTTTTTTTTTTTTTTTTTTTGCGATTAATTTATCTCCTTTGAGATATTTAAATCTGTTTTGTACATCTGCGCAAAATGGCACAGCTTTGCAAATTGCAACAGCTCAAGTTCTTAGTTTTTTTTTTAAGGTACTACTTAGGGTATAGGAGTGTATTTTTTTAAAATTAAGTTCAGGCTGATGTACCCAAAATAGAAATCCAAAACATTCTATCTCAAAAACTTTCGTCACAACAGAGCGTTAAAGTTCGCAAAATGCCTCACCCCCTATGCTAACGAATGTATATTTAAACCCCGATTTTGATCTCTCTCTCTCTCTCTCTCTCTCTCTTTTTTTTTTTTTTTTTTTTTTGACCCGGAATTTTTTAAGCATGTTAAAAAAATTACTAGCTTGTTTTTCGTGTTGAATTTTAATTAAAAATGATTTTTCAGATATTTCTAGAACGATTTTTTTGAGAAAAAAAATTATCGCAAATTGCCCATGTTAATTTGAATTTTTTCAAATATTAATTTTTTTTTCTCCGTAAATGTCTTGTAAAAATCGTTTAAAAAGTCAATTTCATTAAAACTTGATCTATAGAACACACTTGTATATTTTTGTTTATAATTAATTTGATCAAGAAAATTTTGGCCCTCGGTGAGCTTGAAGTTTGTGTGTTTTACGTGTTTAAGGCGGCGTAGCTCAACGACTTGTTACGCTATATAATTTGCGGATGATTTGATTTGAGTCGAAACTTTTTGGAGTATAGAGAATTGTTCCTTGGTTCATTATAAACCAAAAAATAGATATAAAATTGAATTTTACCACAACATCGCTACCCTAAAGTCTAAAGTAGTACCTTAACTATAAGTAATTGACTCTACTAAAAATTATTTGAGATTGCTTAGCTCAAGCGCCCTATATGCCTAGAGTCGTTCAACACTTTTTTTAAAAAGTGTGAATCTGATCACCGATCCGATCAAACGATCGTGATTTATCGAAAAAATATCGATCGACTACAACACTATGGAGTGTTGGGCGCCCCCTTTGTCGTAGTATCTCACGCGAAGAAAAAAAGCGCGAGATTTGCAAATTAAACAACAGTTTGAGATTTTGTTTGATTATATTTGGAACCTTTTAGCTTTCTACGTTTTTTTTTTTTTTTTTTTTTTTTTTTTTTTTTTTTTATCGAAAACGCCCCTTCGGGGCGCAGAGGGGCGCCAGCTCGGGGGGGCGCACTCCGCGATCGCGGAGTAGCTCTTATGGCCAATCCGACCCTGCTGTTCATATGAGAAAAAAAACAACACTGTGGTTAAATATGATGTTAAAATATACGAGACAAATAGTATGTAGAATAGAGCACATTAGATTGAAAAGTAATGAAACACACAAAAATGTGATTCCAAGTCACATTATCAAAGTAAATAAGAGAATTTTTGTTTTTCATTAATTTTTTTAATTTACCGTGCTCTAATCTTTATAAATTATGTCATGTTAGTTTATTATTTTTCTAACATGAAATCTTACTTTTAAATCTACCTTGGAGCACATATATAGGGTGTATCCGCATGACATCATATTTAATGTGCTTGGACGCCATACTGGAGTAGTGCATAACATTGCTGAGCACAGAGGACAAACTTCATGTACGACAATTTTATTTGGGAAATCAGTTACTTTTTTGTTATTGTTATTTTTCTCACATACTTGAGATCCAGTACTAATTCAACATATTTACAGCATCAATGCTCTCAAAAATGTTTCATAGTATTTTTAAACTAGCAAAATGAGTTATTTTCCTATGCCGCCCATGTAAATGAATTATCCAACATGGCATAGACTTAAACATGAATGCATAGACCCTGTAGATTGGTTTCATTCATGTTAAAGTCGATGTCATAACTGAGTACTAAATAACATTGGCTGGTATAGGAAAATGGCACATTTTGCCAGTTTAAAAATACTTCACAATTTTTTTGAGAGCATTAATGCTGTTGACAGGTTGAATTAGTACCTCAAGTATGGAAGACAAATAATAATGTCCAAAAAATAGCTAATTTTCCAAAGAAAATACATAGCAAAAAACTATGTTTGTCCTATGCTGAGCAATGTTATTCATTGCTCAAGAAGAGCATCGAAAAGCACTCAGAATGACATCATGCGTACACACCTTATAGGTGTAAATGCTGTTCATAAACCCTGTTTTCTGCTATTAAAATTATGATAAACCTATTATTATACAAATAGATTGCGCATTTTCTGGTGCAAGAAAATGCGCATTCCATTTGATTACCATAGCTGATCATCATTTTAGGGGCAAAGAACAGGTTTTACGTCTACAAACAGCATTACTATTGATTGTAAAGGTAGTTTGTAAAAACAGGCAATTTTGATTTGATTTTGATTTTTTTTGCAGTATAGGCCTATACAAAGAGAGAGAGAGAGAGAGAGAGAGAGAGAGAGAGAGAGAGAGAGAGAGAGAGAGAGAGAAAAAAAAAAAAACAGGGCACTTTGCAAAATTTCAACAGTTTTTTTCTCCCTTATCTATCCTGTTTTGAAATTTTTGTATTTTTGTTATAGGTAGCTGTTGCCATAGACTTTTAAATGACATAAACTGACACAATGTAAAAGTAGAGGGCCAACTTTTGAATTTTTTGAGATGAACCTTCTAAAAACAACTCACTTATCATGGTACATCAAAGCTCTCTTGTTTCCTTATTTCCTCACTGCAGTGTTTTCCTTGTTTCTTATTCCCAACTATAGATGTAAACCTAAAAATTCCAACAGGGAAATAATTTATTTTGTTCTGTCCGTCAGATGAGTTGCTAGGAGCTGCAGATATGAACACAGGAGAGCCTGGAGCGGGTCCAGAGGCAGAGTTTGGTGCATTGCTTGCTAGACTTGGAGAAGTAAAAGCCCAAGTAGCGTCAATGCCCACAGAGGAGAGACGTGTATGTGCAGAACAAGTTGTCATGGCATTCTGGCGAGCTATTGGAGGTGACGAGGATGAACTAGAAGGTCTTAGTGACGGGGAGGAGCATAATACTTGATCTCATTTTATGTAGTAAAGGATTACTTTGGCATTTGTATATTTATGAATTTTTTGTATATTATTAATTTTATTTATTTTTCTGCTGAGAAATAATCAATGTTTACTGAAACAAATATTTTTATTTTTTTTATATAATCCTAATTCCCACTATATATTTCAAAAACGTGCATATATATTATATAGCCTATAACCTGTATTTAGTTAATTTCTGTTCATATTATTAAATTTATACAGCATTATTATTATTTCTTGGGATTATATTGTGTGGAGAGGATAGCTCTTCAAGTTTACACAAAGCTTTATAATTGTATCTCGAGTTCGGATCGAGTTTGTGGTGGAAAAAAATATTTTTAAATTTAGCGCTTCTGCCATTTTCGTATGTTATTTGTTCATTGACCCATTTCTGAGTCATCAGCCAATCAGATCATTGCTCAACTTGCAGTAAGCTTGAGAGAATGGTGAAGCACGGATTTACACGTTCAATGTTTCAGCGTAGATTTTGTGTAAAATATTTGGTTTTAGAAGATTCAAATAGTGTTATTTATTGTGCTCCTTCTTGTGAAATTACTGCTGATTTAGGAGTGACTATTTTTTGATCTCTAGTGGCCCGTAATCTTGCATATTTCTGTGAAATACAGCAGACAGTTTTTGGCACGTGAAAAGGTCGTTTGCTGCAATATGGAAGAGGAATGGGGTTAGTTTTTTTGTAATATATTTTCCTCTTTGTGAGCTTTCAGGGTATGTTGTTTTTTTTTACTTCAGATGCTGAAGGTTTTGAGCCAAAAGCGGTGAAAGTGGCGAGCAAATGGGACGACGAAGACGTTGACGACGATGTAAAGGTATAGTATGAGTTTCGTATTATAAAATGTTACACGTGTGCGCGGAATCCAATCAATACCATCGCTATTGCGTCTACAATCATCTAGAACCTTACCCAACTGCCTGTATATGTTTGCAAATTATGACGCAATATGTTTGTACAATATTAAGATATTAAAATCACCCACATAGAAAATTTTTTATTCTATTTAAATTTCTTTTATTATTAAGGATAACTGGGAAGACGAGGATGAAGAACAAGAAAAGAAAGACATAGAAAAACAGGAGGAAAGTCAAGTTTCCTCACAACCTTCTAAAAAGACCAAAAAGAACCTAACTCGAAAGATTGAAGAAAAGGAGGTATGTATCATATGGTAAAAATTAAAAGGCTTATCATCATGTGCTGAAAACATAATGTGTGTGTACTGGTATGTAGTACTGACCTAACCTAATAAATTTTATTTAGCGTGAGGAGCAAAAGGCCCGTGAAGAGGCGTTGGCTCGTAAGCAAATGACTCCTGAAGAAAAGTTAGCTGAGAAACTGAGGCAACAGCAACTTGAAGAAGAAGCCGATCTTAAAGCAGCCATGGATACATTTGGTGAGTCAGCATAATTTTCAAAATACATATGCCAGTTTTTTTCCCCACTAGAACTTTTTTTTTCCTTCAAATTTCTGCCCAAAAAAAGGAATGTATAATTATTACAGTATGTTTTGTTGATTTCAGGAATAGGAGTACCGGTAGGTGAAGCTAGCACAGGATCAGGTTTAGATGCAATGGTTCCCACCACGCAAGAAGAATTTGAGGAGTTTGGAAAGTTATTGGCAAAGAAAATTTCTGAATTTGCATCCTCTCAACACTTCCCTGTTTTTGTTGAAGATGTTGTCCGCAACGTATGCGTAAATTGTAAGTAACCTTTTTTTTTTTTTTTTTAATCAATATGAAACTGAGAGTGTGACTGTTTCACCTACTTATGTGCCGTGTGATTGTTTCAGTGTCATCTGCAGACTTAAAGAAATTGAAGAATACAATTGAAAACCTTCATTTAGAGAAGACCAAGATTGAGAAAGGTGACAAAGCTAAGAAGAACAAAGGAAAAGGAAAGGCTAAACTTAGGATTGAAGGAGATTCTGTAAGTATACATAAATACGTTTTAGTGAAAGAAAATAACTCGAATCTTTAATTTTTTACTTTCTAGGCAATGGTCAACGAGTACTCAGCTTATGGAGATATGGATGACTTTGATGAATTTATGTAAAACCATCAAACCAAACAATATACTGTCACTACTGTTAAGTTTTTAACTATACGTCATTTTGAACAGTTATATTTTGTTCCGTCTTTTTTTGCTTCAGTTATTTGTTAAGCTTATATAATAATTACCCCTTCCCTCCTTACTCAATGGTGTTCTAGTGCATACAAATATTTTGTGTGAAAGACACGCAAGCAACGGTGATGGACTGTTGTGAAGCTATTGTGTACCAGTGACTTAAGTTTTATTTTTTAATATAAAAAAATTAATGTTTAAGAAGTTTTAATTATTGTACAATGCATGATTCAAAATTAAGTTTAGTTTGTAAAATTATTACTATTATTATTTTGAAATTTTTGTTGTTGAGGTTTTGATGGAATATAAGACAATTAAAAATGTCATGTATTTACTTGATATATTGTAGTATAAATGAAAATTCTACATAGGTTATAATAAAAAATAAAAAAATTATTGTGACTTTTTTCCTTGTTGTAAGCTTTCTCTCTTATATGTTGTTAACTGGTATTATCGGAAAGGGAGTGAAGGTTTGATATAGGGCTGGCAATTGGTCAAATAATAAATCTATTAATTGGACAAAGAGAAAGTTCTGTGTATTTCTTATGTACCTTGACTAGAATAAATTGTTGTAATGAGACGAGTACTAACGAAAATTGCAAGTCTGGTAATCTTGTACCGTCATAAACAAATCATAGACTTCATTGATTAAAAAAGTACTTTTTGTTCCTAATAAGGGAGATTGGGAGACAGAAGTGATCAAAGTGATAGTACAGTATTTAAAAATTATAAATTTGAAAAAAAAAAAAAAAAAAAAAAACTTTAAAACTACAACTTTTTTTTTTATATAGGCCTATATATTGATAGTATGCAATACCAAAATAATAACAAAAAAGTTGTAATGTAATCTAATTAAAAAAACTTTTGACATTGCGATACTTGATTTATACGTAAAAGATTTGATAAAGAAATGCTATCTCCCTTCCCATTCTCTTCCCCCCATATTTTTAAAGAAGATTGGGAAAAGTTTAAATATAAAATTTTAACTTATCATTAAATTGAAAGCCGTTTTTTTCTTCGTTCTTTTAAATTTGTTTATTTTAACTTCAAATAATTTAATGTTAATTAGCCCTTGAAAAAAATAATAAAAGGCACACTTTTTTTTGTGTGTTTTAATTATTAATATTATTTTTAATGTAATAGCTTTGTATATTTTTTAACCTTTATTTTATTACCTTTATTTAAAAATTATACCCAAAAGTTAATTTGTTGTACTCCTATTCTCATCTACCATGAAATTAAAAAAATAAACGATTCAGTCCAGCACGCTAAAAGTATTGATTACTAAAGTAAAGGAACAACCGTTTTGACACCGACTATGAGTGATTTCAGTCACTTCAGCTTCTGTTTCTACTTACTATGCATGCACAGTACGTCAAAACGGAAGCGAAAGTGAAATTGCTTAAAAGTCAGCCTGAAAACAGTGGTTCCTTTATTAGTCAATACCGTTCAGCCATTTAGTCCCGCCTTGATAAAAGTTATTTTATGGATCTAAACTGACAAATAGCCAAGTTCTTATATCAGGATTATGTAATTTCTGCTGACTGTCAATCCAAATCACTTCTGCACTATGTTCCCTTGCTGATTCCTTTTTTTTTTCTTCTTCTTCTTCTTCTTCTTACTTTACCACAAATTTAACCTGATTGCTCATTGGAATGACACATAAAGAGAAAGAAGATAGTCTTTTAGACCTATGACATCAGCTAATCCAGTAAAGACAGAAAGGATGTTTGGGAGAGGAATATAAAAGGAGAACTGGGATTAGGAACCTGAGAACCTAAGGTAACCTGTCTGTATAGCCTGAGGAAAAAAAAAAAAAAAAAAAAAAAAGGCTGCCCTGGTATTTACCTGGAATGAAAAATCACAAAAGGAAACTGCAGAAAGCTTCCCTCCTCAGCAGCCAATGACGATATTCTTAATTTTATAATAAATAGCCCACGACTTAAAAAGTTCAAAACTCTGAAAATCTTCTTGTCTGTGGAATTGCAATGTGCATAGTTGATAACTTTTGTAGCTATTTTGCATAAATACTTTTTCTTAGCTATTTCACATAATTGGCCTAATAGCAATAGAATATAATAATATACAATAAAAGTGCAATAAATTTTAATGCATGCAAAATCAATGCTTATTATGGTAACTGCATACAATATACGATTATATTGAGTGAGAATATTGCATAGTTTGAACTTAACACAGGCCATACTGGCCATATGCATTCTTGCATAAAAAAAAAAAAAAAAATGTTGTACACTTCCCAAATAAATGTGACCAAAGCGTTAATCTCTCCAAATGTTAAATATATGGGGAAACTTTAACACAAGCGGTCAGATTTATTCGGGAGGAGTGTACAACTCGGATTGCTTTTCACATCATTTAAATTCTGTAGATATTTCTCCAATTTATTAATTTTGAGAAAAACATTAATAATTTTAAATAATAAAAAAATGTTGATCGAGTGAATAGGTATTATATTATGTATGGCTCTCTCTGTATGGGTTTTGTACCCAATATTTATTGCATTGGCAGTAATTTTAAAATGTTAAAGAGGTGATCAGGTGAATAGTCAAGTTCTTATATCGGGATTATTTAATTTCTGCTGACTATGTCAATCCAAATCACTTCTGCACACATTCTGAATATTGCTTCTCAATATCCATACTTCATTAAAAAGTCATTTTTAAAATTCTTTAAATTTATCAGCTTGGTTTGATTGGTTTTCAAGATATATTTATAAGAGGATAATGGAATTTAGAAAGGTTAACAGAAACGTCCAAATTTCTATTTATAAAACTTCTTGTTGCTTAAAATACACAACATAAAATAAAATGCAATACTTTTTCTATGCAATCACATGGTATCAATATTATATCATCATTTATGTACTTAATTTTGTTCTTTTAAAATTAATAATTAACTCATCGTTAGTTTTTATCTCTCTCTAAAAGTTACAACATATTTATACAAACAATATTCAACATATACATATATATATATAAAAAAAGGCTAAATTTTTTATTTGAATACAGAGATATTGATGATAAGATAGGCGAGCAAATGAAATATTATAAATATCATATTTCATAGTATTATTAAACTACAAAAAGTTGACACTTTTCACATACATTATATCTATATATTTACCTAAATGTATTATAATACAGAATTGGCAGCCTTCAAGCCTATATATTATTCTAATATTTAGCTCGCCACAAGAAAAAAAAAAGTATGTTATAATTATAATATTTAAAGAGTCTGCAGTGTAATATATACTGTTATTATATCTTTGCACCCTTCCTCCTCTACACTTAACAAGTATTATGTAATTCACCGCGAGGATCGTCCCATATGGATGTAGGTTGTGTCAAATCTCACTTAGGTGGTGGAAAAGGGTTGACAACTGTAGCGGCAACAGCTGCTGCTTGTTGAGTGGCTAGAACTGCAGCGGCTGCAAACGCAAAATCTCGCTCATCTATCTCTCTTTACAAAAAATAAAAAAATAAAAAAACTATCTTGTCACATCAAAATTATTGCCACTTTTTTCTGTTAAGAATATTATAAATTGGATTATAATTTTGCTCTTTCAAAATAAATTAACATTCACAGTAGCAAATATTTTAGATAGTGATGGAAATTCCATTAATTATTCATTATTATTATTTAAAACATTGCAACTGAGAGTCTTTAAATATTATTGTTAGTAGTTAATTAATTAAGTTTTAATAAGGATTATTAATATAATTAGTATTATTAATTGATATGCAAGGACATGAAAATGCAGTGCTGATTGCATCAAGTAATATTTTATCAAATAAGTCCAAGTGATATCTTTAATAATCCAGCAGCAAGTATTTTGCTTAAAATAAATTTAAATTTTAAGTAAATCAAATTAAATTATCAAGTTTTTTTTTTCTTTTTTTTTTTTTTTAAGGCCACAGTGCCAAATATTTAGTTTGCTATAATGACCTACCTATATCTGATCATAGTATAATATAACAAAATAAGAGAAGGACGAAGAGAGAGAAGGAATGATACGCCGCTTTTTATTTTTATTCACAGGATGCTTTACTGTCTGTAAGTCAACACGTACAGTACATGCTTGTTGGTCCATCTATTACGTCACTATAGTGACGCTACTGCAAGCAAAGGTGTGTGTTTGTGAGACACATACAAAGAATCGAATGAAGCACCTAAGAGGAAAAAACCTTGCTTTATATATTCCTTATTTATTTTTATACATTATTAACACTGTTTTTCTTTTTTTTTCTTTTATTATTATTATTTTTTTAATATATATTTTTTCTTTCTCTTTTTTATTATTATTATTATTTTATTTACTTTTACACACATCAACCTATGATAATAAAAAGATTCCCCATGCAGAACCCATGGTAAATTTTATTCTATAAGAATAGGTATATCACCATGCAATGTATTATGTATAATAATATTATTATATATATATTTTTTTAAATTTTTATACTTTAATAAAAAAAAGTCTTGTATTGGAGTTGATACCCGTGGAGCACTCATAGCACTTTAGCACAGTTTATTCGTTTGTTTCTAGCACATCAAGCTGCTTGCTATGCTTAGAGATATCACAGCCTAAACAAATATATTTATATATATTATATTACATGAAATATGAATAGTATTCATTATTTACTATTAATATTATTATTATTTTTGTTATTATGTGTGTTCAGCACTGCACTGTCATGGTCTCACCAATGGCTTACCTCCATATGGTGCCGGGTATTGTCCAGGTAGAAGTGGGTAACCCAAACCCACGTGAGTATGATGGTGTGTGTGTACATGTCGTTGAGGGGGAGGAGAGCGTATTTGTGCAGGAGCGTCTTTGCCATCTTTCCCAGGTGGTAATGATCCTGGGTTCACAGCAGGACTGGCACCTGCTACGCTAGCAGGCAAGTTTGGGGGAGTTGATTGAGGGGGTTGTTGTTGAGACGTTGGCTGAGGTGGAGGGGGCTGGCTTGAGGGGGGAGGGGGAGCTCCAGTCTTGGGTGTAGGAGATTTTAGTGCTCTCTCTTGTAGCTCATGGATTTTATGAGAAGAATAGTACTGACTGGCATGATGTTGCAACATATCAAGTGCCTTGGTTGGTGCTGCAGGGGGTCCTCGGGATAAATCCTCAGGTCCATGATATCTCATCTGAGGGTGAAGGTAGGGGCTAGTACTATATGCAGCAGGGACTATCATGGGATTTATACCTCTGTACATAGGGTGGTTTGGGTCAAAAGGGATGGGACCATAATGGGGGGATTGCATGTATCCAGGATGAATATATGCATAGGATGAGGTTGGTGGGGGAGGACCCTGAGTTTCCATAGTTGGTTTCACGCCCTCCTGTTTCTTCTCCTGTTCTTTCTTATCTACTTGTCTCTCCTCTGTCTTTTCCTTGTGACTCTGGGGTTTAGGACTGGGCAGCGTACTCTTGCTCTTCTCTTTGCTCACTGTGGCATCCAAGGGTTGAGCCTCCTTGCGTCTTGCCTGCTGTTGCTGTTGTTGAGATTGTTGTTGTTGAGACTGCTGCTGTACTTGTTGTTGTTGTTGCTGCTGCTGCTGCTGCTGCTGCTGTTGCTGCTGTTGCTGCTGTTGCTGCTGCTGCTGCTGTTGCTGCTGCTCAGGGTAAAGATAATACCTACGCAACTCTTCAGCCTGACGTTGGTACATATACGGGCTTGTTTCATAACTCGAAAACTTACTTTTATCATTCATTTGACTTTTCATCTCAATACTTTCTTTTAAGATTTGGTGGTTCTCATTTTGTTTTTCTTTCAAGTTGCTTGGTTCACTCTTGATGATAGGTCGACTTTCTTTGCTGCTGCTTCCACTACTCCCAGTCACTTTATTGACTTGGGCATCCATACTTAGTCCTGTCATTTTCTCTTCTTTGATCTCTTTTACTTTGTCTTTATCACTCAAAGATTTAGGTCGTTCTAAGGCTTCTGGAGGCTCCATGTACTTGTCTGCCATGACGGACATAGGATATCCAGCATCAATGTTATATGGATATGGGTATGGATAAGGTGGATAGTAATGAGGCTGCTGGGGTTGGGGTGGAGGTTGTTGCAAAAGTTTTTGCTGGAAGTCAGTTGGATTGGGAGCAGAAACAGGCACGCCAATATCTTTCTTTTCCTTGTCCTTTTCCTTGTTTTCTTCGCCTCGCTTCTCTGCCTCTTTGTTTTTATTTTCAGGCACTGATGGAACTGAGGGAACTAAATAAGGAGGTTGACCATAAAATGGGTACATCCCGTAATGTCCCAATGTAGGTTGATTTTCTACTTTCTTGTCACTCTTGGGTGTCCCCTTATCTCCCACTTCAGCCTCAAGCATGGGTGCTGCATCATCAGAAATATCTGAGTAAGCAGGACTTTGCACATCCTCTCGACCCTCACTTGGCGCCGCGAGAGCGAGAGGCGATGTTTCTAAGTACAAACCATTGTGCATGTCTGGTTGTGGGCTGCTGGCGGGAGACTTTCTAGCCTTTTTCTTGCCAGGAGATCCTGCCATTTGCTGCGGTGGACTCGGCTGCAAAACTGGCTGCTTACTCTTGTCTGTTTTGTCAGAGAGCTCAGGAAGAAGTGTGGGTTTCATACTTGGCTGCACAGGCTTAAGGGAGGAAGTGGTCAAAGCCACTACTGTTCGCTGAGGCGGGGGTGGAATTTTCACTTTGTACTTGTCACACAGCTTGTTGGCTGCAGTGTCCGGGCTTGACTGTACTGTTTGAGGAGCTGAGGGCATGACAGTAGGGGCTTGTTTCACTGAGGGTGGAGTGGGGATTGTGATCACTGGCTTTGTGCCTACACTGTTGCTAGCACTCGTACAGTAAACACCAACAGGGAAGTGAGATGTAGGCTCCTCTGTAGGACCAAACCTCAGCACTCCTGGTTTCAATAATGGCTTGTCAAGTTCATTCTGGCATGGTGGTGTAACTGCCCTGCTAACCACCTCGTCTTCTTTCCTAACCTCAGCCTTGGGAACTGGCGAGCCTTTCTCTGGTGATGGACTTGGGGGTACACTTGGAGGTTCAGCATTGCTCTCATCATTTTCAGATAGACTTGTTGCGTCTTTGGAGTCAAGCAAGGAGTCTTCCTCACCGCCACCGTGTGCATGAGACTGATGGTATTTGAGACCATTGATGTGCTTGTACTTTTTGGAACAGTTTGGCTCGGGACATTCGAGTAGAACAGGCGATGCTGGGGGACTTGAGGGAGGGCCACGAGAGCCAGAACGACTTCGCTTGCCACCTGCACCATTAGCAGCTGGCGCTGGACTATCCTCTGTCTCTGAGGCACGTCCCTTGCGCTTGTTATTGGTATCTGGTCGCGGAGTGGCGAAGGCAGGCACTGTTGGGGGAGCTGGAGAACCGGCGGCACCACGGCGACCTTTTGCTCCATTTCGTAACTTGCTATGTACAGAGGACCGAGTTTCTGTGAAATTACTGAGATCATTTGCGGGAGTAGTGGCTGCTGCGCGACCACGTTTTCCGCGGCCTTTCGGCGTGCGAGCATCTAAATCACTAGTAGGCGAGTCACAAAACCTGGAACAAATAACACAAACATTCAGATTTTTTAAACACTTTATTAAAAACTTGTGCTTAATTGCATCATCATGTTACTTAGAATAATGCAAATCGTTCATAGAAGGAAAAAAAATGCTGCAATTAGCATGTGGTCACTCTAGTTTGAGTGTTGCGATTCTCACCTTGGCGGCGCCCAGTCGTGCTTGGTGCAGTCGAGTAGCGTGCCCACGTAAGTCTTGCCGCGCCACGTCACGTTCACCACCAGAACACCTGAAACCAATCAGCCGGCACCTCAGTCACCGCAAATATGATTCACGACAAAAGACGAGAAATAATAACACACGACTAAACATAAAGACTCTTGTAGCACGATAAACACTGTCTCTTTATTATTTTTTTTAAGTGCTATTATTGTTTTAGTTCTTTATTGTTTATTAATGTTGCGAGCTGACAATGTCTAATGAAGTAACGGAAAAGTTTCTTGGTACACTGAAACGTTCTCGTTTTATTACTCCAGTACAAAAATATAATTTCAGTACGTAGCAACAATTTACCTCCTTCTGTTTCATGCCAGACGATACCCTCAAGGGTGACACTGGTGCCGGGTTCACAAGGTCCCAGACAGTCGGGTTCCGTGATGGTCCCCACACTTGTGCCTACACACACATCATTCACGTCCAGCTGAAACAAAAAACGCATTGTCTTCTTTAATACACACAAAATTAAAATAACAATATAATATTCAGATCTCATAATTGGCATCATATGAAACAACTAAAGAGGCTTAAGTTTTAAAGGTGACATACAGTCACAGTAATAATAGCAGCTATACTTGCATCTAATATATTTTCTGAACGAACGAGTCCACGGCGACTATTATTCGTATTAATTCGCGACATATATTATTATATATAATAATAAAAGAGAGAAAAGAAAAGTATGTCAGGCATTATATTATGCAATTCCCTTCTTCGTTCTTTTGTTGTTAATAAAATTATTTAAATAAAAATAATAGAATAGATCCATATAGCATAGAAATAATAAATTTAATTAGAAAAATATCGTATTATGTGTAAATGTACTGTAAAATAAAATGAGATCATAAAATGTTTCTATGTTGATTTAATAGTTCACGTTTTATTTTAAACCGCGATGAGATTAGAACGTTCTCAAATATTTGATCAATCGAAAATTTTAAAACAAAAAGTGTTCTAAATTTACCGCAAAGTTTACACAATGATAGTAAATGAAGTTAACAAAACAGAGAGGATTATTATTGTTATTACTTTTTTTAAGGTGGCGCCGTTGAGGTTTAAATATACATTTTAACCAGTAGATGGCACAAGTTGTTAAATGAAAATCCAATATACAGTTTTAATTTTTGATCAAGAGAGTGCGCTTGTGTAGTTTTAGATGGGTTTGATGTCACCGCAGTTATTAACATTCAAGATCTGTGTTCATATACATATAACAACCATACAAATATACATGCGAGCCCACAAGCACGGGTTTAGCTCCCAGAGCTTAGTACCACAACATTAACCCGACAATATATAGTATAATGTAATGTATGCAAGCAAAGCAATTGCAACACATTTTAAAACAACCTCGCCAACATGCTTGCATATTGCCAGCGCAATAAATAAGCAAATAATTGCTCAGGTGGAACTCACTACTTGGAGAAAGAGAAAAAAAAATAGCAGTTGCAGACAGACCTTTAAAGAAGGTCCTTTTTTTTTAAACGTTGTACGTACATTGCGGTCAATTATTTTTTCTTTTCTCAATAATGCTAAATATCAGTGGTCGAAAATTTGTACGACGCATTTATTATTTAACATTTAAAATAGCCACTTCTTGTAATTTATCACACGATATGAATACTTCAAACCAAATAAGTGGTCCATTAATTCCACATAAAAAAAAAAAAAAAGTCAACACACCTTAAAAATGTAATTAAAAATTTCATCGTATATTATACAAAACTAAATATAGCTCCGCTTATAAATAATTTAATCGTAATTGAACATTTCTGTTTGTTTTCTATCATTAATGTAATTAATTATTCATTAATGATAATAAAATGAAGATCGCCTGAAGTTAAAAAGAGATTAGCGTGCAAGCGTATATTACAATCTTTCTTGTTATTATAAGTAATTAATATATCTTCAATGGGTTAATTACGTTTGGCTACCACTAAAATTATGATTTGATTTTCAGTTTAGCAGGAAAAAGCGATGGGGTTAGTTTAAAGTTAATTGGGAAAATTGCCAACAATCTACTTCGTTCAACGTCACATCATCACGAGGGGAAAATAAAAAAAGAATGAAAGAAGAAGCAGAAGAAGAAAAAAAAAAAAGAAGAAGAAAAAAAAAAAAAAAAAAAGTTAGAACGAAAAGCTCTGACAGCCAACTTAGTGAATCACGTGATAAGGAAAAATTTGAAGCTCGACCTTTTCTTATTTTATATAGTCTATCTTGGATTCAAAGTGTAAAAATGTTAGGAAATTTCCTTTTTCCTTATATATATATATAATATTTTTCTACGTAAATTCTTTCAAAAATATAATAGTAGAAAATGAACGTCTTAGAATCCACTTTCTTTTGAATTTTTAAATCACCGACCATTATTTCATGACGTACACTATAAGAAAATGACTTCATCGCAATTTGTTGTGAACGATAGCAAATGAATTTGTAACACACTTGATATTTTTATGTCACACTCACGTACAAATACTTCAATTTGATAAAAAACGCTAAAAATAATAATAATAATAATAAAAAAAAAGTCAAGGGAAAAAAAGTTGATCAAATAAATAATATAAATATAGAATAATACCTAATGGAATGGCTAATATAATAAAATATGTCATCAGCGTAAATAGCAGATTGAATTACAACAATACTCGTTAAATTACAAACTCTCAATACTCATTTTCATTCACAACTTTAAAAAAGTTTTTTTTTTATTAAATTTATCGCACTAAATTTTTATGCAAATGCAAAAAGGTTGTCTTTATGTTCAAAGATTTATCATCTATACAAACTCGCCCAAGCAATTGTTAACACCTATAATTCTCCCTCGCACAATGATCTCAATCTGACGTTGTTTTCGTTGTTATTGTCTTTGGCTTTTGTTTAAAACTCACATCCCACTCATAAATGTAAAAATTTGCCAAAGCATTTTTTACTTTACCACTCCCACAATATGAATTTCAAGGCTATAGAAAATAAATTTAAAAGATAAATATGATCTGTGACATATTGATGCGCTTTTCAATTTGGAGATAATTTTAAGAGGGGGTGGGGGTGGGGGACTTTTGAGTACAGTAATTATGTTTGAAATATATGGTCTACTTTTTCAAATGAAATGTTTTTGATTTCAGGGTCAAGCTCAAGGGCAAAAAGCCAGTTTTCAAAAGTGGGATGTTAAAAAACTAATAATAATAATAATAAAAAAACAACTAATAACAATAAATATTAACGTAATAATTTTATACTTAATTAAATTTAATTTCATGATTTATATATTGTTTTAAAATTTTATTTTTTGCAATGATATTATAAGAGTCGAGAAAGTAGAAAACCGCGTGATTTATATGAAATAAAAAGTTTGTATTTACTTAAAGAGTTATAAAGTTTGTAGAAAAAACAAATTTATCATGTATATAAAAAAGAAAATAAATAAAAATAAAACAATACAATGAAGACATATCACGTAAACAAGAACTATATATCCTAATTTTATTATTTCATGTACTGTAATAACTACGGTTGGAAAAAAAAGCTCTCTGTAGACTTCATAAAATACAATAAAAATATAGTACACAGTACACATATACATTTGCGGGAAATATAAATAATAAAAAGAAATAGAGAAAAAGAAATACGTAACGTCGAAAAATATTTACAATTCAAAACATTCCTTTATTTATATTGGCATTTAGCTTTTTTTTTTTTAAAACAATTTTTAACAATATTTTGAGAAAGAAAGAAATATAAAGAGGGGGGGGGGGATTAAACGAACGATAAAACTATGAGATCAAACAAGCCTAGGGGAAACTTTTTTTTTTATTATTATTATTTTTCAAATATTAGCTAAATCGTGATTTAAAAATCTCTAAAAAAAATTTTTTTCTTCTTTTTCTTTCCATAAAACCTTTAAAGACAGACCAACAATAATAGTAACACCTTATATTTAATTCATTGCTTAAAGCTTCGTTTAATTACTGTTTTTAATTATAATTAATTTCCTAATAATTACGATAAATCGTTTTACCATATTAGTTTACCACATATAACAGTTGCACCGATGTACTGCACATGAAACGAGACGCACTTTTTTTTTTCCTTCCTTTTTTGCAACCGCATCACATCAACTCATATTTAATACTAAATAAAAAAAAAATGTGTTTTTTTTTGTATATATCTACTTTTTATCAGTTTCCTTTACAAGTGAATCACTGTAAGTAACTGGGTCTGGTATTTTATCTGATGTTATATTATTTATATATTCTTTGAACTCATTTAACACTTTATAGTTTATAAAAGGTAAGTTAATATTTACATTATGAATAATTTTTTTATTTATTAGTTTGTTCTAATTGATTTTCTCTTGACAAATTAAATAGTTAAGAATTTATTTCTGAGTATTTGATTTAACTGATCTAAATTACAAACTTCTCGGCAAAAGTATATAAATATACGTGAGGAGGCGATAATCTCAGTTTCTCTGACGTAAAATATAAATAAAGTTCTATTATTATTAATACTTTACGTAATAGAACAAAGTTGATATCTTGGTGTGTATATAAAGTACGAGTGCGACGCAGTAACATAACATTGTTACAAATATCTCGAAATAGTCACGCTCAATTGGTTAATTTTATTTGTTGTTGTTATATATATAACGGATTATCATTGCGACAACCGTGGAGTTTTTCGAGTATGGCCATGCACATCAATTAGTTTTTATGTAGTATAATATAATATACTGCAATATTTTATTTACGTAGACGCTACATAATAAAATTATTACAATTTTTTTCTTCGCAGGGATTATGTAGATTTAGTACATTTGGTTTGTATAATTTGTATTACAATATATTTTCATAAATCTTACGAGAACACCCATGAAAATTAAATAATCGTCTAAATAAAAACAAGATACATTTTCTAAAGGGTGCAGTTTAGGCCCGACTATGTCTGGCCCACTTGTACCGAAACGAAATGAATAACTTTCAATTTTAGTAATGCATTTCAGTGTATAGTTGTGAAATTTTATGATTTCGTTGCGGTACAGTACACCCAATACTCAACAGTACATTAAGAAAAATTAGTTCATTAATTTATTCATTTAATCGTTAAGAAATCATTTTAAAAATTAATAAAATTATAATATAAGTGAGATATTTATACGTGACAAAACGAGAGAGAGAAAAATCAAATTAAAGAATGTGATGACACCATAGGACGAAACGTTAGTAAGAAATTACATTTTAATTTATGCAAACGTAGGTCACATATATCTAAGATTAATTAACCATTATTAACGAGCTCGTTAGTCAAGTGAAATATATGTTTTAGTTATATTATATTGTTTATCAATGTTATCATAATACAGCTAATGCAAATTGACCATTTTAAACGTGACTGCGTCGATATCAAGTATAATAACGAAAAATCAATTTCACGCGAACCCGTTTTTATATAATAATCCATTCAAATAAAAGGCTATCAAAGTCACTTAAGAAAAAGAGTGTCATATCGTTTTATTTGAAATTTTGCGATTCCATAGTGACAATAAAATTTTATTACTGAAATAATTTACACTTTATTATAACTATCTTGAGAATTCTTGTCACTTGAAAAACATCAAATAAGTGCCAAGTTTTATAGTGTTTGTTTATTATGTTATATTATTATGTATAATATTATTTCTATTGTGACATCTATATTTATATGTTTTATTGTTAGAGAGAGAGAGAGAGAGAGAGAGAGAGAGAGAGAGAGAGAGAGAGAGAGAGAGAGAGAGAGAGAGAGAGAGAGAGAGAGAGTCGTGAGTAAATTTCAAGGTAAAAACATTTCTTGAGATCAGAAAATATAAAAACTATATTTTTATAGTTAAACGGACGTCATAAGACCAACAAAAAATAATATCTCGGCGCATACATATCCAAGTGAACTGCAATCAAATTTGGTATCACTTAAATACTCATTGCTCATGGTACGTCAGCTATAACTGTGATAAGACGAAAAATAAAAAATTAATTAACAACATGGAACTTTGTTTAAAAAAAAAAAAAAAAAAAAAACTTTTTTGTGTGTTTATTTGTATGTTCATACGATTGCGTCAAAAACTACGCCCCGCATGATTTTTTGTTATCTGCGTAATAACCATTGCTGACTTAATTAATAATATGCCTACCACACGTATACAATAAATTACAACTGCATTAATGTCATATATTATAATAAATGTGTATGTAATTATGTTGTATAACATAATGTTGCTGCTGTGCAGTATAATATAATAAATATACGAGATACCATAGCGTAAATTATGTTGCTGAAAATGGACTAAATAGCACATAATATTTTATATCTTTAAATTTTTGTCCGTGTATTAGGTGTAACGACTTTATCAACTAATTACTGACTTTTATGATTGTCATTTTCCAACATAAAGACCTTGCATGCTCTTATATAGCATAAGTGTAAGAATCTTGAAAATTCTGCACGTAGGTGACGAAAAGGAGGGGGGGGGGGGGTCAAAGTTGCTCCACCTTACAGCATCAAAACGTGGAAGCGAATAAACAAAGATTGCAATTATTAATTAAGTATTTACTTCTACTTTCGAATACATAACAATAAAAGAAAAATATAATAATATAGGTTAAAAATATAATATTTATCTTTTTTTTCTTGTACAGTATCAAGTTTGTTTGCACAAATCTCTAGATAAAATTACACGCTTCACGCGCACTGCGATGTTCACAAAGATTATTTTATTATTATAACATTAGTATTATTTTATTGACATAAAACTTAACTACTTGCTATATAAGTAATAATAATAATAACACCGAGCTTATAAATTAATCTCTCTCTCTCTCACTACATTGCTACATCACTATGATGTATATTACAAAGCTTATTACATGTTATAGCAAAGTAAATCTACCACAATGAACTAAATTTACAATATAATTCAAACTTATACTGCTTATTTAATGAAAACAATTATAATTAGTGCCATATATTTAATTAATCATTGCAACTTATATAAGCAAGATGCTTATTAATATTATTTTTTTTTTTTTTAACACACGGACAGAAATAGATGCAAAGTTAGTGGTGAAATAAAATTATTTTTTTCTGTTGCCTTTTGGAAATGCCATCTATATATTGTGCAATACGTTCACCAAACTATCAATAAGAATATAATATGGTTTAGGGTGTATGCATTCATGTTAAAGTCTACGCCATGTTGGATAACTCAATAACATGGGTGGCATAGGACAAAAAATCATTTTGCCAGTTTAAAAACACTATGCAATATTTTTGAGAGTATTGATGCTGTAAATATGTTGAATTATAATAATAATTAGCGGCTTTTATTGGGCGAAATCAGGCATGCAACCTCTCAATTTAACCCAACTGTTTTACAGTACAGTCAGTTACAATAAATAGTTAGAAATGTTAGACATGTATTGTTAAAATGATCCTTAAAGAAATAATATAAGCAACAAATTTCAATTAAGATTATTTAATTTATTAACATTAATTATTGTCTCAAGTATGTGAGAAAAATAACACATAAAAAAATTAACCAATTTCCCAAAGAAAATTGGCTTAAATGAAGTTTGTCCTATGCTGAGCAATGTTATGCACTACTCCAGTATGGCCTCCAAGCGCAATAAATATGACAATATGACGTCATCCGCATACACCCTAATGTAAAAGTCTGTTTTGTGCAGACATGTCTGCACAAAAATTATGCTAGCAACATTTCAGAAATATTAACATAACAATATAAATTTATGCTAATAATTATGCTGTAGTTACACCCTAATTAATTAAACAGTTCAAAAAAATAGTTTTATTATAGCTACATAACATAAAAACAGCATAAATTACGTAATCTATTTTACGAAATAACAATCTGCCGTATAAAACTTATTAGTACATATTTATGTTTTATTTAATATTTTGTAGTATTAACGATACCACAACTACAAAAACACTGTTACTGTTCATTAAAATATATATATATATATATATATATATATATATATATATATATATATATATATATATATATATATATATATAATAAATAAAAAAAATCTTTAACATCTTTTATTTTTATTGTTATACAGTTTTTTTTTTGTAGGAATAGTAATTAAAATAATGACAAAAGAATTATATATATATATATATATATATATATAATGTAAACTTTATAGATACGCTTCGTAAAGAATAAAAAATATAGGAATTTATTACAGTATTTTATAAAATAAGTTTACAGCAATAAAACATATATTTTTATTTTATATTTCATGTTTGCGTGGTACGCAGTAATTAACAGTAGGCATTATTTGTCTTTGTTATTCATACAATTTTACATATAATTAAGAGCCAACTATACGTGTAAATAATTTGACTCCCAGTTAACAATAACATGAACATTAGGAAATATGTGAGTTTAACTTTTACTAAATATAAATTTACCAAACTATACTGACATTTATAGAAATCAATAAAACGACATGTTATTTTACTAATAACAATTTAAGTACAGTATCTATAAGTATAATAATAATAATAAAAACATGAAAGAGCAAAATTATTAAAATTAATATAAAAAAAAAGTTACAAAAGCTCAAATACAACTTTTTATGATTTTTATTCCCTAAAAGCTTGCTTGCTTTTATCGTGATGGTTTATATGCACGCAAGAAAACTACTTAGGATAGAGAGAGAGAGAGAGAGAGAGAGAGAGAGAGAGAGAGAGAGAGAGAGAGAGAGAGAGAGAGAGAGAGAGAGAGAGAGAGACGATAAAAAAAAGTTTGCTAATGAAATACGATTCTCAAAACTTAGTAACACACTCCAAAAGACTTAGTAATTAGTTCCACTGCAATGGTTTGTGTTGTTTTAATAGGAAAAAAAAAATGTTGATATATAAAAATTAGCTCACTGAAAATAAATTATTACATACATTACAAGCGTCCTAATTAAAATCTAAAATAAAACAAATGCGCAAATTACACGAACAGTATAAAAAATTATACGAGAATGTGTGTATATCATGTAATGTATATAAAGAAGTTAAAAAGTTCTTATAAAAATATACATACTTTGAAATAATAATTAAATTTCATCAAGGAAAAAAAAAAAAAAAAAAAAAAAAACTGACCTAAAATATTAATGAGCATTTAAAAGTGTCAACGATCGATCGCCTTTCTTTTGTTTCTCATCCATATTTCAACAGTTTTTTTTTATGACGTCACATGTGTATATTTCCATATCAATTGTATAAGTTTATTTCTATCCAGACATCACGATATATTATATTATTACACTCACAGTTCTTATATTGATTTTACGGAGTTTTATTAATAAACATAGCCACATAATGTGAAAATATATATATTTAGCTTCATTTTGTGGTAATCAATTTTCTCCAAAGTTAGCTTTTTTATGTGTATTTTACAGCTCGGCCTCAATTTCATTTATAAAGATTTTTTGTTTTTGTTTATTTATTTTAAAAAGCCGAATTTTTTTTTGTTTGCACATATTTATTAATATTTATATATAGTTTTAATAATAATAATAAAAGCAAACACTTAAAAATTCTGACGAAGCAGTAACTACTGCTTAACTATATAATAATACTGATACTGTACACATATATTATTTTATATCAAATATTTAATCCAATTAGTATAATAATTAAATTATGTGATACATTAACTGTATTCAGCACAGCAAATATTTCAACTCAACTCAACTGTATAGGTATATAAACATAGGTGCATTAAAAACTGGCTCTTGTACAACAAGCCTTACAGTTAAATACAAAACAACCTTTAGAATATTAAATAAGTCGAGACTTTAAAAGGACTTGAAGTGATTTGAAATGAAACCATTTGTTTATGACGTATTTCAGTAAAGACTATAATATAGATTCAAGCTTTTTATAACATTCAATTGAAGAGAGAAAAAAAACTATATTACTTATAAATTATACCGTATAATAATATAGGCTATTATAATAGTTCGATAAACAAAAATATTATACTCTTTAAAAAGAAATAGTAAAGTACAAACTGAAATTTAAATTTTAACTTTAATTCTTCTATCGATTACGATAATAGATTCAGTCTGGTAATTAGGCTCAGGTGACTGTCAGACGTTTCACTTCCACCTGTCACTCCATTGAGAATTTAAAGACATAAACATTACGCAAATTTTTAGTAAATGAAAAAAAAAAAAAAATCTTTAAATAATAATAAAAAGTCCGTATAATATACTGCAAAATAAACTGAAATCATAATAACACCACGATAAAAAAAAAAAAAAAAAAATTATAACATGAAAAAGTATATGAATTCAATATATAGTCTCGACAGCTCCCTCTTTAAATTGAATTATGTAATCGAAGAGGAAAATAAATTTTAAAGCTCAATTTTCTCTCACTTAAAAAAAATAAAAACATTAATATATTATAATATTAAAAACATCATTAAAATTCACGAGAATGCTGGTAGACATAATAAGAACATGTTTTGAATAATTTGCACATTAATTTGAAGTATGATGTTACATAGACTATGTATTTAAAATAATAACTTTCACGTTAATTTAATTATGTTATATGTATATTATAATATAATTTTGACTTGAAATAATGTTATACGTAATTATATAATATTATTAATAAAAATTTCATTATGATATTATAATAAAATATTTTATTTTATAATAACAGTCATTCAAAATTTTAATACTTTGCTACTGAGTTTTTTTTTTTTTTTTACTTCAGATAAGAGGAAATAAAGTTTTCTAGTTGTTAATAATTTTTAATTATGTATTAAGTAATTCACTTCGTTTTTTTCGTTTTTTTTTCTTTCTCTTTTTAATTAGTAGGTTGATAAATGTATGTACACCCGAAAATGTAATGTTTTCAGTATACGTATACATGATATAATATAATTATGTTTCAAAATTTCGTTCAAGGTGATAAAAATGACAGAAGTAACAACGTAATTATATTTTTATTTGACAAACGTTATCACAATTCAGTCTTAAATTATGTTATTGAAACCTGTATGTTGTGTGTGTGTATAATATAATATCATATATTATACATAACCACATAATACATAAAATAAATAAAAATTGCATGTTTTGTATTGTACCAAAAAAAAAAAAAAAAAAAAAAATGTAAATGAAGAAAAATAGTTTAGAATATCAATTCTATAAACTTTTTTTATTTACTGCAACGAAAAAAATAGAATGTCAAAAATATGTTTTGATCTCTTTTTCATACCATAAAGATACTTTTTATTGGGTGCTTACTGCATTGCTATATCTTAATTGTACTGTACACTTGTTTTTACTAAAACATTGATTTCTATTATTGGCTTATGGCCATACAATGCAATCAGCTGGAGACTTAATTCATTTGAAGCAAAACTCTATTTAAATAAATCCATGTTATTTCCATAGGCCAATAGAACTCAATTTTTTTTAGATAAAAGACTGAACAACACAAGTGACACCTATGAGCTTGATTATTTCTGTGGTGAAAAGCAACTTTGCTGTATACAAAATAGTTGAACTCAAAGATTATGGGACTCATCAGCGGTGTCTACTTTTCCGTTTAAATTTAGGTCCTTATGCACAATTTGCCTATTGGATTTTCTAAAACAAGTTCAATCGTTTATTTCATCAAATTCCTCGATTTTTTTTTCTCCCAGACTTTTGGAAATTTAGTATAAATTCCACTGCATTTAGCGCATGTATTTAGTATAAATATGTTAATGTTTACATAAAAATGAATATAAATATGCAACGTACTTGCAATGCTAGGCAGCAAAATCATTCTTTAAAGCCATAGACCACATAAAACAACATGTGCTTTTTAATGAATAAACACGAAATGGGATCTTCAAAATTGATGACTATTTTTACCAGAATGTTAATGTAGCCCCACGAGAGAGCGTGAAAAACCTGTAAAGTATGCAATTTGCTTAAAAATTCATGTTTATGACGTCAGAAACATGCAAAAATTAGTATGAAAATGTTGTACAGGTTGCATAAATCGAATTTTCTGATCACTGCTACGGGGCTACTGTTGGGTTTTGAGACAAACTAATGTTATTTATGTAAATCCCATCAAGTGTTTTGTGATATATATGCTTATGTTTTTCTCTGGTCTATTCCTTTAATGTAGCTGAAATCAAGCTACTAAACTTATAACCTTTTTTTTTTTTTTGTTAGAGTGCACGTTATAAATTTGATTTCTCTTGAACATTGGGGTAAAAAAAGTGCGTTTTAATACTTCCCACAGCAAATATACAAATATCAAAGTGAAAAAAAGGAGAAAAGTAAGTAAATATAGTCTTAAATAAGTTGTCGTCTAAGTGACAATTTTGAATATAACATAATATAAAACAAAGTAAATCACTTTTCCCAAGCAGTAAACCTTTTTATCTAAAAAAATCATTTAAAATTATCTTCTACAAGAATCTTACAAGAAAGAAGTATAAAGTATTTTACTAGTCATGGAAACGGAATGTAGTTGTTAAAATACTTTTCAAATCTCTTGGTATAGTAAGTAGGATGAAAAGATTTTCTTCTCTCTCTCTCTAAAAACCAATTTTACAGTTGACAAGTAGCCAGAAGCGTTGGTTTAACTCTATATTATGTGGCGTGCCGTGGCGAGAGAGCAATTTACGTTTATCTTACACGTCTGTTAAGTTCGCTTTGCTTCAAGTGAGTGTAAGTAAAAGCTAAGATTAATCGATTTCCTATTCAAAGCTAACACTCAACTCGTGTAAAGTATAAACTAAACTATTGACGGGAGACAAACAACATAAATGCTATACATTTTGGTGACAATCTCAAATTAAACTTACTATATATCAAGTGAAATATTATTATTTCAAATGTATATAATAATTTTATTACTTTTAAACCAAACGGTAGAAGGAAAGTAATGGTAATAACTTTATACTCTTTCGATTTTGTCTACAGTATCATGCAAAAAAAAAAAAAAAAAAAAAAAATATTTTATGTAAAATAAATTTTTGTTCACGCAATTATAATAAATACGATTTTTCCTATGAAGATTTTTTTTATTACTCAGAATAATATACTTTTTTCTTTGTCATTGTATACTACTATAGTACTTAACGTACTGTACTGTACGTTATATACTTATTTAATTTACATTTATAAATTATTAAATATCTTATTGTTCATTATTATAATCATATACTGCGAATTGAAAAAAAAGAGAGAAGCCGGGTCATAAAAAGCAGAGTCACTCTTATGAGAAACGTAAATGAATATATATAAAAAAAAAAAAGAAAAACAAAAAAAAAAAACAAAAAAAAAACGGAGTTTAGACATGGCATATAATGACAGTTTTACTCATTTTAATACAGAAAAAAAACTTGTTAATTTAAAAACTATCAAGAGAGAGATAACGGTACTTAGAGATAATATTTGCAAAAAAAAAAAAAAAAAAAGTAGTTAATTAGTATTTAGCTAGTTTTATGACGTCATTAACATATATGGATACCATTATATAAATGGTATGGTATATATAGTATATAAATATATAGTACATACTTTTATATACAAAAGTATCAATTTACTTATTCTCAGGCAACTTCTTGCTTCATTATGCAACTTACGAGCTTGTATGACGTTGGTAAAATCTTTAATTAACTTTTTTTAAATAATTGAAAGCTAACATTTAAAAAAACAAACAAATAAGAATGAAATATGATTAACGTGATCACCTGTGACCTCTTTTAAAATTCCATTTGATTAAGACACTAATTACTGCTTTCTACAGCTAAATTAACTATTTATCTGATTTTGACTACTTGATTGTCTAAACTATAGGTGCAAATCGAGGTGAGAAATCAATTTTGTTCTATAATCTAATGTCCAAGCTAAATAGATCATAAGGACGATAAAAAAAAATTGTTAATGAATTTGCCTCATGCAATTTGATATGCGATTTGCGATTGACGTCAATTAGATTGATGATAAAGTGACTCACCTTAGAGTCGGTGCCATTGGCGATGACTGCGGGTGCAACTGTGATAGGGGTGACAGGGGTGGGCTTGAGTTTCTTGGCGGGAGGCGGCGAGGTGTTCCCCGCTGACGTGGCGCCAACATTATCCTCGCAGTTGGCGTTCTTGCTTGCCTCGGGCTTGCTTGCACTTGGTGCCATAATGGGTGTAGGGGTGGTGGGGGTCGCGGTAGATCCAGCTACATTAGCTGGAGGCAGATCAGAGGCCGCTGTGGGGGGTTGTTGGAGCACTGAGGGGGTTGGGACAGGGGGGTTAGGCACCGAGGGTACTGCACTTTGCACATTCGTCGTCACACTCACACTGGGACCCACACTGGGACCCGCACTTGAAACCACAGCCGTTGATAGCACTGCTGCTTGTTGCTGTTGTTGTTGGGCACTTATGGGAGCCACCACTGTAGACCCTGAGGGTACCGAGGGCTGAGGGCCCGCACTTGCACTCACTGTCACTTGGGATGAAGCAGGAACCGTAGGCACCGAGGCAGGGACAACTACGGGCACTGGGGCTGGGGTGGTTGGTAACACTCCATTAACCTCGGCACTCTTGGTCAGAGCTGGGCTCTGTTTCTCCGCGTGTTTCTCTCGCGCTTTGTCCCTTCGATGACCACCACTTGAACCACGCTTACTCACCCCCGTACTCGGTGGGTGTTTGCTACCACTATTGTTCGATTTGTCATCCCCATTTTGCGTGGCTGTTCCCCCTCCCCCCGGCCCCGGTGTCCCCCCTGATGGCACACCCGAGCCATCCACAGGAGGCTTAACAATTTCATGTTTAGCCTCCTTTGTACCTGGCTTAGTCCTTTTAATTTTCATTTTTAGTCCCTTATCCACAGTGGCCGAATGTTCGACCGGCGACGCTGAAGTCGCAAGTTTGGCTGATTTAGTAGGCTGGCCGGTAGTCGGCGTCGACGCCATACTGAAATTATTATTGTTGTTAATGGTGTTATTATTAGCCGTGTGGTGCGGTGGCGCGCTACTTGAGCCCCCTCCCTTATCGTTTGTCTTCTCTATATCAGCATCCAAATCTATTATCAAATTGCCTATCCCTATATCCCATTCGTTATCGTCGTATTCAAAATTAGAGGACGGCACCACCGCCCCCCCAGATGCCGTGTTTGCTGAATTATTTGCTGCTACTGCTGCTGCTGAGTTCGCGTTGCTCTTGGTGTTGGGGTCTGCCACCTTTCCTCGGTGGCCGCCGTCTAGCGGGCTCTCTCTCATTGGTGTCGCCATGCGACTGACTGCAGTCGGGCTGCTGCGGTGGCAGCGCCTGCAGAGGCGCGGCGTGACCGGCTAGCAAGCAAGGCACGCGGGGCGACGCACTCCGGGCACTGTAGCCCGGGCCCGCGCGGGCCACGCGCTCCCACCATCCTAGGCCCTGAAACACAAATCAAAATCACGTCACTTAATGAACATACAATGGGATTAAACTTGACGGAAAGACAAAAGGCAATATACGCTCGTTACAGGTGTTTCAGTAACATTCTCCCAACAGAGAACTACCCGTATAGATTCAAACAGGACCCCCGAGGGTAATGAATGGTGAGGCGTTTTAAATTTATAATTCACAATACCATATTAAATTATATATTTACTTTATACTTCTCAAATATCTTTTACTTAAAAACAATATCGTTTTCTTAAATTAACACTAATTACTTTTGATTAAATTTCTCCAGGATGTTTATCAAGAAAAAAAAAAAAACTACTACTGCTTTAATAATAACATCATCATTATCCTCACCAACTAACAAAGAGAATCAATAAGCTTACGTTAGCAGCTTAGAGCGAATGAACGAATAAAGCTCGAAGCAACGTGAATCTCCCCTTGCTCTCTAAAACGTGAATCAAACCACTGCGCACAGATTATGTACCAGCTTTAAAAAAAAAAAAGAAAAAAAGATCAATATTAATATGTGAATATTTGGTTTAAAAAAATATATTTAACTGAAAGTGAGTACACAATACACATACAGCTCTTGCATAAAATATTGATTCCCCCCTCTCCCCTCCCTCTTGAAAAACACGAGTAATAATAATAACAACGATACGACAGATGTTGATGCATCTCATCCCGCCCCTATGACTCACCAACAATTAATTGTGTGAAAATTTGGATGACTCTTTGCCTTACGCTTACATTACATATATAACGATATATTATACCTGTATATTACTGATATCATCAAATCATACAATATAACCTTCAATTTGCTGGTATATCGTGACAGATCAATAGGTAATTTATATTTCACTATAACTTTTACAGCATTATGATTATCATAACATCGAACGTACTTTAAGTTTAATAATATAAATCAAATCTCAATAAAAGATAATATGGTTTTTGAATGAAAATTATTTTACTAATCATTTGTTTAATTAAATTCTAATACGAGTTTAATACACATATTACACATTATATGTTAGTACGTTATTAAATTAATCCTTTTGTTTTGGGTTGGTAAACAGACTCCGCGTGCAGCCACAAATAAAGATTTTATCATTTAATACTCATGTCTCCACTTCCGGTAATTAAAAACAACTGAACATTTCCTCTCAAAAATGAAAACTATTACCTTAAAAAAAAACGAGCATTTGACGTAAAGTTGATCGCACGCTCGAGTCACGACCAAGGACAAAGATACTGTTTTGAGACAATTATTTACATAAAATGAAAAGAAAATATTTTTATTTTTTTTTATGAATAAATCCTTTTTTCTTTTTTTTTTTCTTAGCTCGTAAAGATGTCATGAGAGAACTATATAAGAAGACGTAAAATATAAATGAATTATAATAATAAAACGATAGCAATTTTTTAACAAGCTGATGTGATTGTTTAAATAATGCAATTAAATTATTTTGACCAATGTTAATCTAAAAATTGTTACATGTTGTTTTCGGATTTTCCGACTTTTTTTTGCATGTAACAATTTTCCCACTGATTTGTTATGCATTAATAATATACATATCATCTGCTTTTTGTTTAATTTTCAATATAATAATATTTCACTAAAAAATAAAAAAAAATAAAACTTTGTTGACCTACAGTTCAATGGATTATGTAATAAAGCGCGGTATATACATACTAGAGAGAGAGAATGGGATTGGTGAAGCTTGACAGGCAATCACTCATGGCGGTGAAAAAGCGGGAGGGTCACACAAATTTTGGATTCTTTTGTAGCGCAAGACTACTATTCTTTTTGGTGACAAAACTATTGTCCAAAAACTAGACAAACTTGAGGTGTTTCAAGTCAACAAAAATTAATCAACACCGGTAACAACTATTCCCTATAATAAAAATATAAAAAATAAAATGACACACCGAGGAAATCAAAGTTTCTATTATTATATAGCTTCCTCCCTCATGATATAATGATCATATAATATAATAAAATTGAAATAAAATCATAAAACATTTTGTATAACAACATACCACTTTCAAAAAAAAAAAAAAAAATGCAATAAAGAATAAACCACATCATTAAAACCGAGTCAGCAAGCACCGTCTGCAAGAACAGAAAAGTGCTAGGGGAATTAGTTTTTTACATTGATATTTGTACACCTTTCTCGACATGGGACGTGATGAGCATTTTTTCTCTCTCTCTCTCTCTCTCTCTCTCTCTCTCTCTCTCTCTCTCTCTCTCTCTCTCTCTCTCTCTCACACACACACACACAGAGCTTTTGTTTATGTAAGTAATAGTGACACAAGCTTTAACTTGCGTGAATATAAAACAACACAGCTTCGACATTGACAATATGGCCGTTCTCTCGCTCGTGAACACAAATAAATATATTATATAAATATATACACACACGATGAAGTTAAAACTAAACTGCTTTGCGGCTTGTTATAAACTCATTAAGACATTTAATGTGAAACAATTAACATTATGTTGACTTCATTATTATTAGTATTCAACAATGCGGGGTTGAAAGAAAAAATATATTCAAATAAATTTATACTTAAAATAATATATATAAAAAACTTGGCAACTAATACTGCAATAAAGAATAATTAATTTTATTGTAGAGGCTAACATTATAAAAATTACAAAAATTTAAGATACATATGAAAAATGAATTATTAATATAATTTACATTATATTTAATTATCGAGTGTCCACGAAGAACTTTTTATTTTACTTTTAGAAAAAAATTATGCATAAATATTATGATTTTTTGTTTTAATTTTTTTTTATTACGATATTTCCTTTCAAAAACTATTTTTATTATTTTGTCTCCTACAGCTTTATACTCATAATTATATTCATAATATTTATGCAAATAATTTCTTTTATACCGTAAACAAATCATGCTGCGAATATGTAATTTTTATAAAATGAAATGCCTTTAAGGATTTTTTTTTCTAAAGAACAAGAAAAATAAATTATTACTATATAATAAATTTTCCAGTTTTTTTTTTTTTTTTTTTTTTTTAGTTTCTTCTGACATATTATATTTACTTTATTCTTCAAAACGATCATTATGAAATGCACTGTAGTGTACTGTACACAACAATACCAGCGGTATATATAAACAAGGGTGTTCAATGATGCAGTAACTAGATAATCAAGGCAAGGCTAATCTGTGGCCACTTTGCACTTCAATTTCAACGACATTTAATATTTTAACACGCTCTCTAATGTAATTTTAAATGAAATTTTAAACCTGCATATTTTTTTTTCTCTCTCTGTCTCTCTTTAACTTCCTACATGAAATTTAATCGTAAAAAAAAAAATAAATAAAAAAAAATAAAATAAATTTTTATTTTTCTCACATATAAAAAAAGTAAAATATAACATTAAATTAATTAATTAAATTAAATTAATACATCGAACCGTGAAAACCTACATATCTACATTAAATTATTATTTTTTACCTCCTCATAACACGGATGTAGCAAATTTATATTTTACAAAAATAAAAATGTTAGCGCTTAGTTGATTTGGCAGGCAGGAGAGAAAGAGGTGATGGAGGGGGGTGGGGGAAGGGAAGGAGAGAGAGAGAGAAAGAGAGGAAAGCATTCATTTTCATCATGTCATTGATATAATAATAAATAATTATAGACTATAAAAACAGAAATACAATACGAAAAATAAAAAGCAGTTATAGTTATACAATAACATGAAAATATTATTAATAATGAATACTATATAAATATCATGTATGTATGGCTATTTAGTATATAATAAATTTAATTAAATAGATTTAGATTATATATCATTATTATTGCTAAAACATTAACATTTTTAGAGTTTTTATTTATATTAATATATATAATAAAAAACGAACAAAAACATTAATGACTATTAAATCTCATTAATTATGTATATCATTAAAATTAGAAATTGTAAAGTTATAAATTTAATATCACGTTTTATAAATAACAAGAGAATTTAATAAAATTTATTTTATCATATTATAAAAAAAAAATGTAATAAAGAGCGCAAGAGAAATGTTTTATAATGTTTTAAGTATAGACGCTCGTCTTTAATTAATTAGAAGATGATATTTTATCGAGCTTCCTTGTATTGTCAGTCTATGGTTATAGACGTCTTTTCTTTTACGTTAAATAAACAACAGTGTAAGTAAAATGTCATCACATAAAACCACGTGATCCCACGACAAAATACTTACGAGCTGCTGTTTTTATATTATGACGCCATCAGCAGCTACATTCTTTTCATTTCTATGTAGAAACTGCTTCAAACTCATAAAAAGAAAAATAATAAAGTAACAAAAAATTATCTGCTTTGATAACAAAAAGAAATGCATAAAATAGACCTCACATTTAGTTTAATAATTTTCTGAATTATAAATCAAGACACATTTTGTAAAGAAAATTTGGCGAGTAAAAAACGATAAAAATAAAAGACAGACCCTATTCAAGAAAAGAGAAGAGAGAGAGAAAAAAAAAATGTAGTATATAAAAAGGGGACGAAAGAAAATTTAGTCCGGCTTTTTGTCTCCCCATCACGCGAGAAAAAAAAGCGAGCAAGCAAAGCCGGTAATGTCAGCTTGCTTGGACGAGTACGTAACATGAGCCACGTATTTTCACAGCATGTCTATCCTCAACTAAATCAATGCTACGACAAGTATGGAGAAATAATATTATATATTTTTTTATATAACCTCTTTAAATCAAAACCATACACTCTATTAAATCGATTAACATAATTATCTTTCTTTATATAAACAAAGCATGATTATTTAGATTAATGATATAATATACAATTTATTGTTATTATATTTTGATTAATAATTATATAGGATGATATAATACTGTGTAGAGAGGAAATAACATTTAAATAACAGGTAATGAAGCTTTGTGTATAGGTGGTTTGAGGTGCGCTAGCTCGCTCGAGTGAATACTTGTTCCTTTCTTTCCGACAGACCACGTCTCTCAATACAGGAGGGAGGGTCATACAATGATCCCCTTTTCTCTTACACAAAAGAAATCCACAACAACAAAAACATCACATTTTTATCCTCGTGACAAGACAAAAACATAAAAAGGTACGAAATAAAATATATACGTCATTTTGTACGTAAACGTAATTTGGACAGCAAATTAGCTTGCGGATAATAATTGCATGCAACAAACAATTTTTTTTTTGGGTGTGAGAGGAGAGTGAGGGGGTGGTGTGTGCGCGCCCATCTGCCGGATTTAGACACGCTTCAGTGCTTCAATGCCTTATCAGTTAATACGCGTGCCCCCCATTCCCCTCACTATATAATAATATTCCCCCTCAATTATTACACGCAGACAATATTGAATAATATACCAACCGTTTTTCCATTCACACACAAGAGATCAAAAAACCAATGTGTTAATTTGTTATAACTTTTATTTTAAGTATATAACTTTAAGTATATATTTTTAAAAACATATGAGTATCGTGTCGATTACTGAAGAAAATAATAAAAAAAAAGTTAAGCTTGCGTTCACTTCACACCAACAAGGCACAACTACAAAATGGCTTCCTTTACAACGAAGGAGATCGAAGAGCTTGGTTGCTATGAAATTGTGCTTCTTTCTTTACTACAGAAAAAAAAAGTCGAAGGAAAAAAAAAAAAAAAAAAAAAAAGCAATCTTTTGTATGAAGTAGAATTATTGTATACCACAAGCTAGCAAAAGAGAGAGAGAGAGAATGTTATGAACATTTTCACTTTATAATGTGTTTATATTTTATACAATGAGCAACATACTTGTAATATTAATTAATTAACTTAATACAAAATGTTGTAACTACATCATTGAGCTTTTTATCATAATAACATTATATAGTTACTATATATACTATAAGTTATACTCAATAAAATTAAACCTATTAAAAGTCATCATTGATAATTTAATATTAATGGTACTTAAAAATTATCGATAACAATTTTTTTTATATTATTTTGCCAAGAGTTAATAGTATTTCTACTCGATAAAAATATTATTTTATATTATTTATAATAATAAAAAAAAAAAAGCTTGTAATATTTCCTGTAAACGTGTTTCCCAGTAGAGAAACTATTTTTTATCATTTCTATCATTATCACCTTTATTATACAATTTCATGGTCTCTCTCTCTCTCTCTCTCTCTCTCTCTTTCTTTCTTTCTGGCTGAAATTATACCATTGTTTAAATTTAAAACGCAAAATGTTGTAAAATCTAGTACAACACAAAAAATTATCCGGTGTATAAGTATTTTTAACAATAATTAACTATATCATGATTTTAAACACGAACTTTTTATGAAATAATAATTAAAAAAGAAGAAAAAAAAAAAAAAAAAAGTAAATCCAATACTTTTAACGCTTGAATAAAAATTAATATAAATGATAAAGCACAAAATTTATGACGAATTCTGTAATTATTATCAAATGCCAATTATACTAAAAATATTATGATTTATAATAAAATAATTATAACTACTTTAAAAAAAAAAAATAAATAAAAAAAGAACATAAATTAGATTTGACTTTCGCAACAGCTGATAAAAAACAATTTTCTCACTTTAAAACACAGACGTGTAGTGTCAAGTTTAAATTAATTTTAATTTAACAATGCGAAAAAACAAACAAACAAAAGCCGATACTTGCTTTTGTAGTAGTAATGTAGTGCTGTTATTTTACAGCATTGCTACTAGACTTTTAAATATAAAAACAAAAGAAAAAAGTCTCTAGAGAAAAATAACCCATTTAGAAAAAAAAAAAAACTTTCAAACGTACAACCATTATTTATATATATATAAAAAAAGTACGTAGTGTTTGTAATAAAATCGTTTCTAAATAACAATATTCATTCATTTTAACGTTACTTATTTATTTTTATTTTACTTCAAAAGACTTTTATAGACTTTTAAAAAAAAGCGATTATATTATTATAACTTTTATATAATATTATACGATATTATAAAAAAATTGTATTATCGTCGCAAGTAAACTAACTTTGTAGCATATTATCAAGTGAATGTAATGTAACGTCATATACAAGTACATACGTAACGACTAGACGAGACATTACGAGTATCATTCAGTAAATAAATACGTAATTCTAACATAAACAATGTCGTTTCAGTTCAGATGGATGTTGATTGCTACTTAAAATAACATAAGCAAAAGCAAGCAGATAGACAGGCAAGAGAGAGAGAGAGCATTTTGGTTTGTTTACATTGCTTTTGATACGATAGAGAGCTAACCGCTTTTTACAAAATAATCGCGATCGATTTACTCATGTAAATAAAATTGTTACAAGGTGTGATTTGTGAAGAAAGTTTTTATACTTCAAGTATATCGTTGAGGAGGTCTGTATTTAACCCCCCTTCTTCCCATCGTAGCATCTCTCTCCAAAAAGTATATCTCTTTCTTTCTTTTTTTTTCTTTTTTTTTTTCTTCCCCCCGGCCGGCGTCTTGTCGTGAGTATATTATAGCTGCCTTCTAGCTTCAATATGTACATTTATTTATCCTTTGTAAAAAACCACCCGCGGCGATTTTACAACATATCATACCATGTGTGCCTTTTGCCACGATAAAAAAAAAAAAAAAAAAAAATCGTGCAAAGTATATTGTCATAACTTTATACCATTGTTTATATAAATACTAGGTCATAATATAAAAATAAACATAAATAATAACATTATAAGAAGTAATATGATAGTTAATTTAAATTAAATAAATATATATAAAATAATAATATAAAGAGAAAGATTAATTAGTGTTGTTTATTAAATGATGCGATGTTAATGAATACAAACCTCAAGTAATTTAGTCCAACAAATAATATTGGTATCCACGTTTGATGCGCTTACTCACAAAATCCACTGTAATAATTGACAAACATCCAATGTGTATATTATCCGCGTAAATATGACACTAGTGTACACACAAAAACATACAAAAGTGCGAGTAAAAGAGAGAGAACTAAAACACTACAACACTAAAAACTCTCAGAGAGAATGAACATCGAACGAAACGAAAAAAAAAAAAAAATAATAATAAAAAAAAAAAAAAGATAGACAGAGAATACTCGGTACGGCTCGGTAAAATGTCTGTCCGTAACTAACAAAGCTGGCATGTTTCTCGATCAACTACCATTTTCTCGTTCACAAAATATAAAACGAGAAGTATATTACTTTGTCAAAAGAATTTCTCGTTTTCGCTCTATCACAAGCACTCGCCAGTGTTCCTTTTTGTATAACTATAGTATGTATTATATAGCTAGCAACGTTATACTACACAAAACACAAAGTCTTCAAATAAAAACGATATTAAAATAGTGAAACAAGATTGTTTTCTCGTTGTTATTTTTTTTTTGTACTTTTTTTTTTATATAAATTTGTTAATATTTTTGTAATTACTCGCAAGTTAATTTTTATACATATATATAACTATTTTATTGTTATTATTATTTTATACAAAAGTTTTATAATATAATATGATTTTTGAGAAACAAGGGAATGAGCAAAGAAAAGCAAGCTTTAGCAAGCAGGCAGGCAGGCAGGCGGCTGATTTTTCATGGCTGTTCGCTTGAGGGTGATAAATTCTCATGTACTTGAGTCAAGTTAGCAAGTAGCTTTGCTGTATTATGCTCGTCTCCTTGTTTCCTTTGCCCAGTCGACTTGTCTTGTCCATTTCATAACATTATATACACTTTTTTTATATTTTTATTAATAAAACACAAATCAAAGCGTATCATTAACATAAAACCAACAATAGGAAGAAATTTATACATTATATTAATAATAATAATAAAAAAAACATGTTAGCGGAGAAGTTTTTAGTGCATGTAAATCAAAACGAATTATAAATATATAAAGCTGTAAGGCAAAGGGCGTGGTTATTACTCTTTAAAGTTTTTAAAAATCTTATATTATATATAAATAAGTTTATTTATTATGCCTTTAGTATATTGCAGTTCAGTTAGTAGCAAGTAAAAATAAAATGACAAATTAATAAATATAACGCGTGAAATATAAAATTTTATCTACTACGTGATGTTTGATGAAAAAAAATAATAATAAAAAAAAAAAAAAAACTGGAAAAACAGATGTAAATAAATCATGTTATTTTTATAAAGAGGCATTTTTTTAAGCTAATTGAAAGTATTAGAGTGGGATTATCGATATTATAATGCTATTAAATTAAATTGCTTTTTTTTTTCCAAACGAGTGAGAGAGTTTTTAGCTTGTAAAAAGAGAAAGATAAACATCGGTATAATATGACGACGCGGCGCTAATAACCTCTTCATATTATACTCACTCACTCAAAACATATTTAAATATTATAAAGTGATGTGTGTTGTGTATGTATGTATATTGCTACACAAATAATATTATGCACTTTTTGTCAACATATGAGCGTGCTGCTCGCAAGCTACGTTTTAAAACTATGTCATATTTTATTTTTATATATTATACGAGCGTGGGATTTAAGTGTAAAATGAAAACGTTATTTTATATTATATAAATACACTTGTATCCTATATTTTACACGAAGAAAATACTAAGTAAATGGTAAAATAATTAAAGAAGTACTTAAAAAAAGATTTATTCATAAGTATAAAACTTATTTAAAACTTACGAAAAAATAATTACTCTTGTTAAAAAAAAAAAAAAGAGCCAACTTAAATCTTTGTGATTAAATATAAATACTAAATAGATATCTGGAAAAAAAAAAAAAAAAAAAGCAGCGCATTAGTTTTGTGATGTGGATAATCTGTAGATCTGTTGAGAATTACCAGAAAAAAAAAAATCAATGGATAATGAAGTGAAGAAGAAAAGAGCAGCAGCTTAACACTACTTTATCTTATGGGAATATTACTTTTCTTCTTCTTTACACGAAAATGGCGCTAATCGTGTCCTTTCGATGAAAATCTCAAGGGAAGTATAAAAATAATACGTTCTTGTAATTACATACTTTTCTTCTTCTTCTTCTTTTTTTAACATCAATATTTTAAATACTCGTAAAACACGTTTTTAGTAGTATATTTTAGAATTTAAATAGCTGTGTTGATTAGTATCAATTAAAATGTTAAATATTTAGCACATATAATACCTAGCGGACATGAAAAATTTTATGATTTTATAAATGCGATTTCTCCTATATATTTTTTTAAAAATATGCAAGCACGCTATAATGTTTAAAATATTTTATTATATTATTAATCAAATAACTTAATATTATATACTTTTTTTTTCTATTTATATAAATACATGCTAGATTAAATTTTAAATAAATATGTAGATATTATACATAACAACCGAATAAAAACGTTATTTAATTGCTACAAAACACGGTTACATGACATTATATATATCATGAAGTAGGGATGAGGGTATTAAGTAAGAGTAAAAGTAGGGGGAGGAAAATCGCCAGCCCCCCCTGAGTGTTGCTCAATTTACCCCGTGCGAGTTGAGTATACTATTATAATATATCGTATTGCATGACCCTGCGATTCACTGATCTATAGCTACCCCTGCTTTTGTGGGTAAAATGATAAAAGGATTAAAGAAAAAAAAAAAAAAAAAAAAAGAAGAAGAAGACCAACTGTCACTATTTTTTCAATCTACTTAAATGACATCACAAAGTCGTCGGGTGAAAAAGTATAAGAAGAAAGAGAATGGGAAAGAATTTTCTTGTTGATTCGCTACTCTCGCGAGATGCTGCTCGCGGATTACAACAAACACGGGGTGTGTGCTTTGCTCGCTTGCTTACTTTACTTGCGCAAGGGGGTGATTCAGTTGGTAGTGTTGCAGCCAGATCGATACCAAAGAGAGAAAGAGAAGAGAGTTAAACACAGAGAGAGATAGGGGGAGAATGAAAGGAAAAAAAAAAAAAAGCACTGCACTTTTTTTTCACTCTCAATATTTTATATATTATATAAAAAAAGTACGTAAATGAATACTAATGAAGACGCTTGATCCTATTTTGATCAATGACAAAATATAATTTAAACATTATTTTTCAATGTGCATGTAAAATAAAAGCTCGTTGATATGTGTAATTTTACCATCTTGTTATACATATACGCCAAAGCGAAGGGCAACCACATTGCACATTATTGCAGCTTGTTTTGTTGGCGAGATTACAAAATAAATTACTATTTATATAGAAACATCCGCATGTAAAACAAGAGAACTTTAACTCGTTTAAGATTAATGTGTTTTTTATATATATATATATATATATATTTTTTTTTTATATTAAAAATAATAATAATAGTTAAATCAGTAGCAGTTCTTCAGGGCATTGGGTAAAGTATAAAACTAGTTTTTATTTTTTTATTAATAAAAAAAGTTGCTAAGCTAGTTCTTTTATACTTTGTCTACAGTATAAATAAGATCGTTTATAATATGTGAGTTGTTTCTCAGTACTTGGGTACAAGTATAGACAATCCTTAGCACTTGAGTGAAGATATAAATCATCACTTTAGAGGGTTCCTTGGATCTTGGTATACGATATAGTAGACTAGTGTTGAGTCAGAGACGTTCAGAGAGAGAGAGAGAGAGAGAGAGAGTGAGAGAGAGAGAGAGAGAACACAAAAATAACTATACTCAAGACAATATTAGAACGTAATAATTTTAAAGCTTATTTTCTCAAATGTTTATATATATAAGGATTCTAAACTGTGTTTCTTTTTAAAACTACAATATACCCCCGGTGTTTTTGTCTTGGACACAATTAGCGAGAACAAAATGTTACTACAATATGAAGCAAATGCTTTTTGTTTTCAGTTTGTAATAATAATAATAGGTATTAATGTATATAATATTGTTTTTGACCTCAAGTAACAATTGATGTTATAGCATTACTCATTGGATGAATAAGTTCATATTATATTATTTATTGATATATTTGATTTGATTAGTAAATAGACCGTATTGTAATATTATATATATTTAGACTACAGGCAATTAATTTTTAAGCACACAGGAAGATATGGATGAACCACAAAAATTCTTTCTCTCTCTTGCTGTGGTTTTTCGCTCAAGGTTTTCTCTTCTTGTGTGTGTACAAAAACCAACCAACTCGCCTTTTTTTTTTTTTTTTTCTTCATCATTGGCGTGACGTTGTTTTTGAGTGTGAATTATAGCTGAGGAATTAGTACTGCTTTAAATAACAAGAAGTGAAACGTCCCAAATGTGTGGCGTATATAAAATAAATTATATTCATACATATAAAAAGCTTAATATTAATTAATATATAGAAATTCAAAAGCAGTACCACAATATTATTATATCTTCACAAAGCGACAAATATTCAACAAAGCATATATAAATTAATTATATAAGCATGAACGTACTTCAAGTAGCGTAATGAAATGTTCGATAAAATTAATCCTAATAAAGCGGATAATGAAACGTTTTATATTATATAAAGTGATTTTAGATAATTTTAAAACAAATGTTATCTTTTTTTATATCTATATAAAAAAAAACACATTAAGTGAAAAAGCTATTTTTCCTCCAGATTATATATATTTTTTACAGTTAAAATATGTTCTTTGTTATTGACTAAGTCGTTTCATTTTGCACGAGCAGTATGTTTAGTGCAGCTTATATAAAGATGCATTTGTAGTTAAAAAATATTGTCCTCTTACTTTGATGAAATGTAACGAGGTGTTGAGAGGGTTGGGTAAGAGAGAGAGAGAGGGAAAGAGAGAGACGTTGCTGCGGTCGCTGAACACCCACCCACCCTCCCGCGTCCCCCTGAACCCCGCACTGCGGCTGCGTTCTGCCGCGGCGCACTCACATCACATAAGCTAAAGCTACTAGGGCTAGGGTGGGGCTTTTACCATGCAATGCCAAGCTATTGCCTGGCCCATACATACACATGTATATATATATATATATATATATATAGGGGCGGCTTGTGGCTTGTTGCAACTACACTGTAATGAAGCTGCCACTCTATCAACCAACCAAAGAGAGAGAGAGAACGTATTTACATTGTTTCACCACCTCATATTGTTACTATCATATTGTTGAATCAATCTCAAAACGCGAATATTTTAATAATGTATAATATCAACATAACCATCAAAGTATCTATTCAACTTTTTTTTATATACAATGTAAATATTTTTTCATTCAATTCCCGATGTGAATATAATTATTTTTTTTAAATAAATTATCATCGAAAAAAAAAAAAAGATTTTTTTTTTTAATTTTCTTTTACATCAAAAGCTGTTGTTAAAATAAATTACGTACTCATATTTTAAAAAGTTAGTAACTCGTAACATTAAAATAATAATAATAATACCTCCTGGGTTTTTATATATTTATTAATTTAATATATATTTTTTTTTTGTTGAGTAAATATTCGTGATGCATGAAGCAATAATTTGCACCGCTATATAATATCAAAATCAGAACTTTCATGGATATATTTTTTATAGTAAAAAAATAAAATAAAAAAATAGATAGCACACGGACACGAGATAATATAAAAAAAGGTACATCAAAATCTTTTGATGCAATTCTATAATAATACTGTATGAGATGAGCAACGGTGAACGAAACATATTATATCGTACAGTGTGAACATAAACTTTACCACAGGCAAATATCAGATCTAATTATCCGGAAACTATTATTACAGATTATTTTCTTTCACTATATAACATTCATTAACTAACTTTATATATATAAAAAAATTTTGTGTGTTGCTGCCATTATATAATTATACGTATTACTACACTATATCATTCATTATATATGCATGAAAGTTTATTAAGTACATATAAAAATTTATATATATTTAAGTACTAATTTTGAATCACTTATTGTTCTGCTGACGGGTAAATTTTGGCAATAATAGTACTTTTTTTTGTCTAAGGTGAAATGACGCAGATAACCAGCCAGTTCTTTTTAAAATAATAAAAAAGAAAGAAAGAAAGAAAGTCATGTAAACAAAAATAAGTCATTCTTTTTTTTTTTTCTTTTTTTTTTTTTAGTGGTGCAATTAAGTTTGATATTAAGTAGCAAATGTTTTGACGATGTTAATGAGCATCTCTCTTTGGTACTCATGAAAATAAAATGAGTGAGAATAGAGTAGACACCTTGAGTTTTGTGCGGCGGTGATTGCGGCATCAACGTGCGGTGTGTTTGTGTGTGTACAAGAAAAAAAAAAATATATATATATATATATATATATATATATATAAAGAAAACAGGGCAATGGCAATCTGGTTCGTACGTTTTTGTTGCAGAAATACTTGCTCGATTACATTTACTTGCATCTGCCAACTATTTATACATGATTTCCAAATCACAATAAAAAAAAATAATAATAATGAAATATTAAATATATAATACACCGGTAAACATTATTATTATGATTATAAAGTTTATTATAATAAAAAAAAGAGCTGCTTTAGTATATTGAGTACGATATTGTCGCTTGTTGTGGCACTAATTGTTAACATAAATACATGTTATTATTACATAAAAGTATTAAACATTCAGTCTGACGAGAGAGATATTTATATAAATATATATATATATATATATATATATATATATATATATATATGTATATATAAAAATATATATATATAAAAAAAATATCAAAAAAACTCCATATAAAAAGGTGGGTCCTTCATTTCAACTCGCTTCTGTGTTTAGATGTTAGCTCTATCACAAGCACTCGCCACTAACACATTGCTCCATCGCAAGCACTCGCGAGAGGGCAGCACACACTTTTTTTTTTTTTTTTTTTTTTTAAACTCTAAAGTTGCGAGAAAATAAATATAAAAAATATTATATAAATGTCATTTTTGCTTCTTTTGACTTGATCATAATTACCCAATCTTATCACATTATTAATTATTTATTTATATCAATGTTTTTCCACTTCATTTATACCATGTATTTTAGATATTAAAATGTATTGAGATGTTACACACCACCAGAATAAAAGAAACAAAAAGACATTTTTTTTCCTCCTCATTATATAAAGAGGATAAAATAATTAAGTACGGTGATTAAAATATATATAACGAGTTATTCTTAAAATTATTAAAAATACATTAAAATTTAATAATATTTAAAGTTATTTTCTAAAAACAATGAGAAAACATTATAATTTTAACACTTTATAGTTAGTAATTTGAATAACTATAATGCAAAAGAGTAAAATTCACATCATTTTTATTTTTTAATTCCATTATGTGCATTTATACACATATAATATAACTATTATAAACGGTTATTTTATTCATTTGATTGTGTTATTATTATATGAATATATAATAGTATAAATTTATTTTGAAAAAGAAACGCAATATGCTATTCTACTTAAAACATAACAAAAAAAAAACTTATATATTATAATATTACGTATGTTATGAATATAAAATGTAATTATAATAATTATTACGTGATTACTTTATTGTTAAGTTGATTACCTGGCCACACGAGACTTGTTGGCGCTGCACTTCACGTAGATTACACTCTGGAGCTGGAAAAACATTAAATCAGTTCTCTATCATCCCTACAACGTTAAATATCTTTATTAATCAGATATACAAATAACTATAATATTAAAATAGCATGCTTAAGCGGAGATATTGAAGCATCTAATAGCATTAACAAAGAGAATGTTAATAGAATCAATTGAAAAATAATCTAATATATATATGAACAAAAATTTAAACGTTATCTAAGCTTTTATAAATACGTTTTCAGTACAAACTTTTGTTTTTTATAGCATATTTTGCGAAAGAAGTTTTATTAATTTATTTGATTTTATCTCATCAGATATTTGACATAATAATATTGAACAAAAAATAAAAAAAGATTTTGAAAGTGAATACTTTGCACGCCTAATGGGCATGCAATACCATGTTACGAGTTGCGTCTATCCTCTCACCGCGCAATTATAGAAGTAATAATGAATCAAGAAGCAAAAAAAAAAAAAAAAACTTCTGTGCTTTAAAAAGTTGAATTAAAATAAAACGAGTTCCTAAAAAAATGTAATAATATTAATTATAAAACAATTATGCTAACAAGTTAAATATATTAATACGTAAGAAATATAATCATGTTCTAAATAATATATATATATATATTTTTTTCCATTCATTATTATTTTAATTTAGACTCGGACTCGATAAACTGTATATAATATAAAATTGATATAAATATATATATAATAAATATATATAAATTTTCGGCTACCTAAAAAGGAATTAAAAAGTCGTATATCATGCATAAATTACACAAGTTTTAAGTCCTTCACAATTTACAAAATGATTTTACAGAAAACAACTAAAAAGACTAAATAAAACACGTTTAAAATTAATTCAGTAAAATAAAAAAACTAAACAATAGAAAGATGTTTTGTACAGACAATAAATAGTGAAGAAAACAAAATTAACTAAGTTAGTAATAATATTAATGAGTTTTCATTATATTTTCGAGGCTGAAAACATTATAAACAAGGTGCCAACTAACTAACTAAAAAAAAAAAAAAAAAAATTCTCCATACCTGAATGATCATATACGTATAACCTCAATAAGGTTTATATTTTAATTATAAGTGATAGGATTTTAGCTTTTATAAACCACTTAATATTATTTTTTTTGTGTTGCATGTAAAAAGTCTATTATTTCGATGTAATATTATCGAGCGCATGTTATGTTTTCATTTCATGTTTTGTCAGCCTCATAAAATTTCTATAAAAAGTTTTTTTACTTTTTTTTTTCTTTTTATCTAATCGACGCTAATACACGATAGTACGTAAAAGTACAGTCAGTTTTAAAGTAATGTACCCCCTTAAGTAGTAAAATATAGTATTACTAAGATTACATTGATAACATTATTTTAGGAATGTTTAATTTACTGTTAGTAACTTTTTAGTACTTTTACTTTCCCAAAATATGGACATACGATAGAATAAGAAATATTTAGACCAGAGTATTCGGCAGACTTTTTTTTTTTTTTTTTTTTTTTTTTTTTTTTTTTTTTTTTAACAGATTTTAGGTAGAAAAAAAAGGCAAGATTTTTACACAACCTTATTACCAACTTTTTTTTTCCTCCTCTTTCTCACTTTAGGTAGTTATATTCACTGGTAAAGAACGGTAATGTTTTTTTCCTTCATAAAAGCAATTTTGCGTGGATTTTTTTTTAAAGAAAAAAAAAAAAAAAAAAAACGGATTATATTTTAATAAAAATAACATGTAAAAGGTTCACAAAAATGTGTAAGGAAGGAACGAAAATGGACCTTTCACTACACAACATGCTAATTGACTTATGCTACAAACAAAATGACAGGTGTTTGATTTATTTATTCTTATAGGTATTGTAGATTTTTTTTTCTTTCTTTCTACCTAAATTCAGCTCTAAATCAAAACGATGTGTTGCCTTTAGCAAAAGAGAGAGAGAGAGAGAGAGAGAGAGAGAGAGAAACATAAATATGACGTCATTAAAATTTTAAACGTGAACGCGAATGTTTTCTGCTAAAACAAACTTCTTTATTTCAACAAAGAATAAAAATTGTATATCTTTTAAGCCACTCACAAAAAAAAAAAAAAAAAAAAAAAAAAAAAAGTAATAAATAAAAAAAGGCAAGATGAAAAGTTTTTGTATGGGGGGGATAGACACGTCGACAATTTCCGAGAGAAGCTCTCGGCTTCCTGGGGGACGGGGAGAGTGGGGGTGATCATATCCCCACCCCCTCTCATATTATTACACCTTTTACCTCCAGTCAATTGCCGTGGCAAATAAAAAAAAATCACTCTATAATTTATTTCTAAGTGATGAAATTAGACATTTAAAAAAAAACGATAACAGTTTTAAATAGCATGATTATCAGATCAGTATAATTTTTATTTTATTATTTGCATTATTAATTAAAATTTATAATATTTGTTATTAAAATAAACAAGTTATTATAATATTAAAACATAAAATACTGAGTTGAATATATAAAATACATTATTTATAAAAAGCTTTTAAACTTTTTTGTATTTTATATAAAAATATCGATGTTTTTCTTTTTTTATTAACATCAAAGTTTGAAACATTTTATAATCACAAAGAACAAAGTTTTATCTATAGCGCTGAGATTGAAAAAAAAAAAAAAAAAAAAAAAAGAGAGAGAGAGAGAGAGGGAGAAAAGTTATTTTTAATTCTACAATTTTTATTGAATTGTAAAACTTCATAAGGTACTTAAATAAATGCATAAAATCATTATAATATATTTTTTTAAAGCCCTCATTTCTCCAGCTTTAGTATTTAAAAATTGAATTATAATCGCTCGAACAATTTATTCCCTTCCCCCCTACTCTTCAAAACACCGTCCTTTTCAACAATATAATGGGATACGTAATAGGTATTTTCTAGGGCTCATGCCAGATGTTGATATATAATATAATATATACATACACATAGTGACTTTTAGTAAATCCTGGCATATATATAACGAGTAAAAATACATTTAAATCATAATATATCGTATTTTTCTTTCTAAGTGATTTTTTTTTTTAAACAAAAGCATGGTATATAATCAACATTTTCAAACAAACTTTACTAATTATGTAGAAAGATTTTTATTGGCCTATGTAAATGAAGTTGTACAACTATGCACACAAAACAGTGTATACGATGATTCCATTAATTTAACTATACATACATACTCGTGGTAATGTAATTTCATCACCTCTATATGATATATAATAATAATGACACTGCGTAAAGTGTAGGTTGTCATTTACGTTGAAGATAATTTTACATGCTGTAATAATACTAACGTAATAATACATAATATATTTATGTACATTACTGACATTACATACTAAATATGTATACGTACACTTTTATGATATAGTTAATGTTAATAACGATACGAAGCTTACAATTACATTCTTAATGTAACGATAAATAACAAGCGGAATCAAGGTATACAAACATGCAAAAAAAAAAAAAAAAAAAAAAAGTATTGTATCTATTTACTTTCATGTCTCGTCATGCAACTTCAGAAACAGATTATTTTATTTTAAATATGTATTATTATTATTGTAATACACATCTCTTTGTACGCACTTGACATGTTTTTAACATATAGTATTATTTAAAATTCCAATGTAAATGCAAGTCAAAGCATAAGCCGGTAAAACGTTATGTACTTTGTAACAAACACATCGATCGACGACATTTTGCTGCTTGCATCGCTCGCGTAGAGACATAAAGTTTTTTTTTATTTTTTATAATAATACACATTTTATAATAAAAATTAAGTATTATATTTACCTGCAATTTTCACGACGATTCTCTGATACAATCCAAATATAAGGTACAAATCACTTCACGAACACATCGTCTAGAAAACCCGATATTTTCAATATTTTATTACAAAACGAGTCAACAGTCCACTTGAGCGAGGTTCGTTGTTCAGAGCGCAGTTTAGTTTAGTTTGTGAGCGAAAAAAAAAAATCTCAAATTTTTTTTCGATTGCTGAGGTTTTGCCATCTAGTGGTAAAAATTAAAACTTGTTGTAAATTTCTATTTAACGCGCTACGTTTTTAAAAAGCAAGGAAATGTATCATCATTAATAAAATAATAATCTTATAAAACAGGTATTAAGTTATTAGTTTAATTAATTAAAATGAACATAATATATGATTATTTTTCTTTGAATTTGAAATAAATATAAAAGCGTTGTTGAGAATTTAACAAAAATTGGAGCATTTATCAGAAATAAAAATTGTAAAATAAATTTTATACTATACATACACGGAGGAAAAAATGTATAAAATTAAAGGGTGCTTGAACCTTATTTAACTTGATATATATATATGTATATATATTTTGGTATTCAATACAAACAATACATTAGGTAATAGGTATATCCACAAATCACAAAATAATTCTCAAAATATATCAAAAACACATGTAAAATTACGGTAAAATAAAAATGAATGAGGGTCTGATTGGCTATAGTTAGAGGCTGGTTTGCAATTAAGGCCTAAAGGACTACTTTTGGGACAGTTACATCCATTTTTAGTAGGGGTGTAACTTCCATTCAAGGTACCAAAAACCCAATAAAGAAACAGTCCGCATTTGGCGACTTAGCTATTCTGACAGCCAATCTGATGCTGGATTAAATATAGTCATTGTAAAATGTTAAATAAATACATTTATTGATCAGAACATTACATAAACAAATAATATATTTTGAAAGTATTTCAGACTCGTACAGCCTTTAAATGCAATTGAATTCACCCCTTTTCTTACACAAAAAAGCGCAATGTCAAGAATTTTAATTATTAAGTAAAATTGATTAAATTCAAAATATGAAAGAATTACGTCATACAGCTAGAGGTATTATAATGCTACTTGACTTGATAAACATTTTAATCTAAATACAGCCATTAAAAATTGTACTCTTTGCACTGACAAATCCAGTTGTATACGCACGACTATATATATATATATATAGGCCTATATATATATTTACCATTTAAATTCAATAATAATAAAAGAAAAGGATAGAATTATCAGCAAGGGCCTTACCACAGTAGAAATAAGACAAGACACTGCTCAGTGATTTGTTCAAATAAATCTCTTCTTTGATTGATAATGTCATTATTAGAGACCGGATTTTTAGGTGAAAATTTTGGTAAAAAAGGGTCTAAAATAGGTGTTTTTTTGGCACAAAAAAGGTGAAAAAAAAAGGTGATAAAAGGTGATAAATTCAGAAAAAAGGTGATAAAATTTTTAAAAAAGTAAAAAAAAAAAAAAAAAGAAAAGAAAGAATAAAATTACTCTTTTTTTTCAATTTTTTTTTTAGTGTATGCTATACTGCCTATAGCCTATAGGTTACATAATATATATATCATATTTGTGATTACAAGTACAACCTACAAAAAAAAATCATTTTAATACTATATTTAAAGGAAACAAATAGACAAATAGAGGCAAATTAGCACATCATTTCATTCGGTCATTGGCCTTTCTTCTTCATCATCTCCAGATTGTCGTCAGTTAAATTTGTTACATTTGATGGCATAATTAATGCTGCTCGTAAACCCTGTTCTCTGCTCCTAAAATGACGATCGCTTTTGGTTATTCAAATGGAATGCACTTTTTTTGGTGCAAGAGAACAGGGTTTACGAACAACATTATTGAATCTGTTTCAAAATTGCGGTAAAAAATCGTTGTTTTTTTTAAACATTATGTTAATTCTTAAAAAAAAAATCTTCATTTAGGTGAAAAAAGTTGATGAAAAGGTGAAAAAAAGTAAAAACCTAAAAAAAGGTGAAAAAAAAAAAAAAGTAGATCTCAAACGGCTCGAAAGTTGCTAGTTCGTGGACATTCTTATAAAAAAGGAACATATTATTCATAGCAACAAAAAGGTGATCACCTGAAAATCCGGTCTCTAGTCATTATTCATTAATAAATGACAAAAGCTCTGTGTTATGAAACATTTTTATATAACAAAAAACTGTGGCACTTGAAACTTCGACCTCTCCATCAAACTTCAAACTTCTACTGTGGTAAGGCTCTTGCTGGTAATTCTATCCTTTTCTTCATTATTATTGGTCCTAACAGTGATTTTTCCCCCCCTTAAATCCAGCTCATATTTTTCTCATAGCATTGGAAATTTAGAGTGAGATTTTGAATGGTAAAATATATTAACACAAAATTGTGAACTGTCACTTGCCAGAAATAACTTAGTTTAATAGCAGTTTGAACACATAAACATACAAGGCAATTTACGAGGCGATGTCAAGTGGTTGCAATTGTCGCTCACCTTCGTGAAGTAACACGTGCATGGCTCTGTACAATAAGTACACACCAAGCACACGTCGTTGTTCAGGAGATTTGCACACCATGGTTCCGTAGTACTCTCCACGTTTTAAATTGCAAATATTCTCTAGACCTGTCAATCAAATGAGAGAATTTTAAATTCAACAACGATTAAGCTGCCTGGGGCAATAAAACATATTTCTTATTTTTTTAAATGTTTAAAATAAATGCATTAAAAAAAATAAAGATTTTTTTTTTAGATCAATCATGATTTGTACATCTAATCTTTATTTATATCAATCATATCACACAGTCTATTTTTTCTTAATTGAATTGAAAGCTGCAAAAGGAATTATTATCAACACTGATTTATATTATTATTACTCCAATAATAAAGAAAAGGATAGATATACCAGCAAGGGCCATACAGGGGCGGATCCAGGGGGGGGGGGGGGGGCAGTTGGGGCGACCCCAAACGGCCCACGTGGGTGGAAAAAATGAGGCAAAATTGAAAAAAAATTACATACATTTTTTTTTTTTTTTTTTTTGCGCCTTCGGTGCAACTTTTATTGCTGCCTTAAAGCTCGTGGATAAGTGTTTTAAAGCGACACACAACCCTAAAAATAAGTATTTTTTGTTCTTTCCTAAAACAATTCAATAGTAATCAGTCGTTTATTTGACTTTTCTAGTCCGCGGGATAAGCGAGCCCCGCGAGGGTAACGATATAGAGTACACGCCCCTCTACTATGAGTGTAAACATTTTGTACCCCCTGCTGTACCTGGTAAGCTTACCTGAGAAGGTGTACAGATTTTTTACTCACACAGTAAAGGAAATCTCTGACGTCAGAGATTTCTTCTTTACCCTCGCGGGGCTTGCTTATTCCGCGGGCTGGAAAAGTCAAATAAACGACTGATTACTATTGAATTGTTTTAGGAAAGAACAAAAAATACTTATTTTTAGGGTTGTGTATCACTTTAATCCTGAATATAACACAAAATAATCTGTCTAATATCCCCTGATCCCTATAGTTGTCATGTGATCAGGGTAGTATGTCAGAGATATAGTTCAATTATAACTTGGACATCCATGAAATATTTTTCTCGCGATAACTAAAATACTTTTTTTGCAAATTTTATAATTTTTATTGCAAATATTTTTAAATTCAAATATAAGTTATGTTTTACATTTATTATAATATTAATAGTTTTAAAAGGGCAAAACAATTTTTAGTAAATTAATTAACAAAAAAATAATAATAATAATAATACATAATAATTTAATAATTTATTTACATTTTGCACATTTTTTTTTTCAAGTATTTTTTTTTTAAATCAAATAACATGAACTAATTTTGCAAACAGATTAGATTAGATTAGATTAAAAAAAATGAACAATCTACCAAATAATTTTTTTACAATTTTAGATTTTTTTTTTATAAGGATACTATTTTTGCATTTTTTTTCCAAAAAGGGGCGTGACCTAATAACATTTTTCGTCTGCGGCGTCCAATCCCCCCCCCCCCCCCCCCCCAGTCCTTCATGGTTATTTTCCTGGGAGATCGCCCCCCACAAACGAAATTCCTGGATCCGCCCCTGGGGCCATACCACACAGTAGAAGTTCTATGGAGAGGTAGGTCTTGCGTGGCACAGTATTTTTTTAATAGCAAGTTTTGATTGATAATGTCATTAACATATGACGAAAGCTCTTAGTTATAAAATAAACTTTTTATAACAAAATACTGTGCCTTGTGAGACCTCGACCTCTCCATAGAACTTCTACTGTGGTAAGGCCCTTGCTGGTAATTCTATCCTTTTCTTTATTATTGACCCTAACCCGATGTTTTTTTTCCTTTAATTGATGTTATTATTATTCCAATATTATTATTGCAAGAAAAAAAAGTATTTAGTGGGAAAATAAACAATCTCAGATCCCAACAATACTAACAAAGTGCTAGCAGACAACTTTGTATTCCTGTCTTCATGTAACATGCTTTCTTCTGGGGGAATGAAGCAGCTGTAACTCAAGCTAAGAAAATTTTTTTGATTCAGTATAGTGGGGTGACTGGCCAAACTTTAAAAAATTATTTACTCCCATAAATAGGCGTGCGTAAAACAAGCAAGCTGTGACGTCAATGACCGACAGTGGCATTTTGTGAATGGAAAATAAATATGAAATCAATAACTATGGCCAAATCAACGTTGATTTTCAGGTTTGTTAGGATATTACACAACTTTTTTGTTCAAGGTGTTCTACGCCGTTAAAGATAGTGAAAAAATGAAGCTTTACTTTAGTTTTTGTTTCTTGTTTCTATGAGCTTTAGTTAGGAAGTAAATAAAATTTGAAAATTGTGACAAGGTCACCCCACTTGACAGTACTGAAATTTCTAGTATAAATTATTGAGCTTTTAAGCAATTGTTTTCCTGAATTTGAAGTTAATTAGATGGATTTAATAGAGCAAGCTTATTACAAAGTGTGATGTTCTAACAATAAGATATATGCATTATTATACTGTTATTTATTTTGTTATTTCACTCACCTAATGCATCGATCATTGCAGCTTCTCTGGTATAGGCCTCAACAGGTATGATACTTTGGAATACATGCAGACAAACCACCCCAAGACCAGCTTGCCAAATTTCAAGGATGTGATTCGTCTTATCATCAGTCTGTAAAGAAAATTGGCAACGTGAATACAAATTTGCATAAAGAAAGAAAAGAATTAAAAGCCTTACCTTGTTGCTTTTGCTATTCCATACATCTACTGCATGATATAAATGTGAGTATGGTCTTGCACGTTTTCCTTTACCCACATATAAAATGGAACGTAGAAAAGTACGCCAGATTTCAATAGAAGTCATAGACGATGCTCGTAAAGGTAAATTACATGATATTCTAGGGTCTAGTAATAAATATGTAAATGAACACTTGGTGACACCTTCTCTCCAGCGTCTACCTGGTGGTGGATGTGAGAACTGCTCTGCCATTTGTTGTTCCAATTGTGAACCAGCAGTAACGTCCAGACAATTCAGATCTCGGACTGTCTTTTCAAGCTCTCGGCTGAATCCTAATATGCAAAACAACAAAAATGATCGTTACAAAACATGACCTTAAATAAGTTATTGTAGTATATAATAAGAAAAAAATAGACTATGCAATAATTGATAATTAGTCAGATTTAATAGAATAATAGATGAACACTGATTAGATTAGGGTGAAAAAAAGGGGGGGGGGGAATGGGATATGATGTGCTTAGTTTGACGGGGGCCCTGTGATAGAGAAATCAATTTCTTAGGCCAAAAAACATGAACACATAAGGCATTAATTAACTAATTAATTAAGAGTATGCATAATCCACTGTCTACATGAGAAATATGAGCAGCTAGTATGAGCAGCATATCTCTCATTCCCCAATATACTATGTTTTTTTTCTACTAAATCTTAATGAAGTTTTATTATTATTATAATTTGATGAATAAATAAATAAAATAAATTAAAAGCCTTATTTACTTTTTGTTCCTGGTAAGACTGGCTGAAGCACAGGATGTCCTTTACGTAAGCGAGCAAGTCTGCGTAGATAAACTCTTTTAGTAGAGGTTGTAATTGGTCCAATTGGATAGCCACGTGATTGCAGTTCTCGTCTCAGTGCCTCAGTGCAGTATCCCAAGTCAGTTACTACACTGCTTAATGAAGCAGTCCCTGTATAAAACACAAATAATAAGAAAATATAAGGGTAAAATATTACAGCGACGATTACTCTTACCTTGCTGACTAGTTAAGGTTTGAGTTTTTCTTTGAGAAACAACTTCTACTTCTGTCTCACTCAATTCTGTAACACTAAAAATATAACACAATTTATTAAATAATTTGTTCTACAATCATTTTTTATAATTTGTTGTTCAATCACATGTTAGTGACAAATTACTGGTGGTGATATTGATACAAAAATAATAATAAATGAATATTGCAAACGCTATCACCTTCAAAACAATTAGCAAATAGATAAAAGTGTGCTAAGTGAAAACAATATTATGAATGGCTATGCCCGCTAATGTATACCTGGTTCCACTACAAACTGGCATTCTCTTCTCTATGAGCACAACTCCATGCTCCTTGTCAATATATCTGTAGAGAGCAGACACTGCTGAGCTGATATGTGAGGACATAGTCTGTCTGTGACTCTGACAGGTAAAGAAATCCTCGGACTCACTGCTCGGTGGCTTCTCTGTGTACTCAACAGGAGGTGGTGGGAGTGACATCTCACTTTTCGGCTCATCTTTAGCTGTGGGAGAGACAAGTTGACTTTGTTCTTCGCACCAGAGTGCTACTCTTTGCCATGATTCATCGTGCACTGACTGATCTAGACTGGCCAAATTGTCTTTGTCAAGTTTTGTAGTTTCCTAGGAACAACATTAATTAATTAATTTTAGTATCAATATAAAATAAATACCTAAGTTAATAATGTCCAATAACACAAATGTTAACCAAGCTAACTAATAAAAATAAAGGATAAACAGGAAGATTGTTCTATTTTTATACTTTATGAATATTTGTTCAGTAAAGGAAATGAAAACATATGTTTACTGTAACATAAATTCTTAAATAAGTTGATCACATGATCACGTTAAGAAAAAAATTGAAGGAGGGGGAATTTTAACAATTATGGACTCACTTTACAAGCAGTGTACTCATCAGTTTCATTCAAAACAATCTCAGTTGTCACATCACCATCTTCCATGACTAGCTTCTCTGTAAAATACAAATGGGTTAATTTACAAGAATTTATGAATCACTGGCTAAAAATATGGAAAGGAATTGGTGAATAGAAACTTAAAATTTAATCTACCAAATAATAGTGCTGTGATTAGCATGATTGTGTCTTTAAGTGATTGAAAGTATAGCATTATGTTTTTAAATACCAGAATATCTATATTCTTGTCTTAAAATTAATATTTGAGTTCCTTACCAAGCTGCAAGCTGACACGATGACCTTTAGGTGCCTCTTGGGGACTAGAGAAATTGGTCAAAAGTTCAACAACTTTGTCATGATTTTCTCGGAGAGCATAGTCCATAGATGTGAGACCATCATCATCAAACAGTTCTGGGTCTCCTCCACTTGCAAGCAGTAACTTGAGCAACTCAACTTGACCCCATGCAGCAGCAATGTGGCAAGGAGTCATACCCTCTGTGGATCTGCAAGTCAATTCAGTAATATAAATCATATTTTTATTTAATTTTTAAAGCTTCTTTTTTACTGCTTGATTATTATACCTGGCATTGGGATCTCCTCCATGAAGTAAAAATAAACGTACCACCTCGACAGCAAATTCACTGGGTAGAGAACCAGCAGCAAAATGCATTACAGATATCCCCTTGTCGGGAATCACGAAATTTGGATTAACATCTTTAGTATTTAGTACATATTTTATCTGTCTGAAAAAAGAAACAAAAACAAAAATCCATAAATATATGTATACACATTATGTATATGACACACATACGTACTGTACTTACAAACAATAAATATAAAACCACATAAGGGTGAGGTATTATATATACCCTATGAGTGAAAGATTAATGAAAGATCAAAATAAACAGTGTTAATAAAATAGCATTAAATTGCTAATTAAAAAACAAACAAACAAAATCTTGGCAACGACAGACTCTAAAAAGATGCGTGAGACTCGTAGGAGCACAATATGACAGAAACTTACGATAAATCATTGTCTTCAATTCCGTCATAAAGAGAAGATGCAAGACTAATCTGTTTTACTTCTAGGGATAAGCTCGGCGAGTAGTTCATGATGCACCATTAGCATCTGATTAGCATAATTTACAGCACAGCCCATTAACCATAACCACGCCACGATGCAAATCACAGGCAAAACAGTTGTTTACTTTTGATAGTTTTTATGTTTCCCGCCCCGCCCCCTCCTCCCTTCTCCCACAAAAATCTACATGCAAAAACGTGCCGGAATGTGCTGCCACTTAGCTCTAACAGTTAAAATTTGTACTAAAGTAGTTTTTATTTTTATCCAGCATCCAGCTGCATAAAAAATTGTTAGGAATTTTAATATGTAATTTATTAGTTTTATCAAAGAAAAACAGTCATGGATAAGCTTACTATCATTTCAGGCACTTTATTTTTTGCCGCAGATGTATTTGCTATTGTTAGTTTGGCCATGCCTGACTGGATCGTGACAGAAATTGGAGGTTAGTATGTCACTACATTGGCAACCAAAACCCCATACTTTGATACTTATGATTGCAATATTGATTTTAATGCTGTTTTGTGTTGATATTTATAGGTGATACTCGTCTTGGATTGATGTGGACATGTATGACTTTATATAACCGTCCTCAAGTATGTTTTACACCGGATCTTCAGCCAGAATGGCTAATGGCTCTTGTATGCATTTTCATCGGATGTGTTTGTGTGACAACAACGGTGATACTCCTAGTATCTTCGTACTGGGATCGCAATGTCATACCTTATGCTCGCTGGGTCGGCTTTACAGCAAGTATGTAACATTAATTATAGTCTTTATTGAATATCTGTATTCATATATATATATATATATATGTACGTAATTAACATGACATTTTTGTCTTTTTATGATTTCAGTGGTTCTGTTTTCCTTAGCCGCTGTCATCTTTCCGATGGGCTTCCATATGCAGCAGATTGGTGGACAGCCCTATCAACTTCCTAATAGTCATCATGTTGGTGTATCGTATATTTTGTTTGTGTTAGCACTTTGGATTACAGTAATATCTGAACTATTTGCTGGAAAAGTTTGTTTGCCACATTTTTAGTGTATGTATATATTGTTTTAATATTGTAAATGTCACAAATATGGTGTGCATTTTGATCTCACAAATTTGTACCTTATGTAAATATTAAATTTAATGATATTTGTATTTATAGTCTAATAAATTTCTGTTTGTATTTGCAGAACTTTCTTAATATAAGCTTATTATAAATTAAAAATTGTACGTATTATTTTTTGTCCTAGTTTTCTCAAGTAAAAAATAAAAAAGCAATGTAAATCATCACTCGTTTAACATTGTAAAAGGGAGAGGGTCTTATCTTAATCGGGCAGAATAAGGCCAATGCAGCTGCCAGTCAGTCTTTTTGCAATTAACAAGGACTGCTAGAGTTAGGATTGGTCTAACTTTTGCGCTAACCAATCGTGCACCAGGAATAGTTGTCGCACGGTTATCAGGAACTCGGGAACTGATTGACAGCTGCTTTGGCTTTTAGAGATGTATCAGTTTTACTCTCTTTGTTGATTGCAAATATATATTTTCTATAAACCTGTCCCCCCCCCCCCCCCATAACATACCCTTTATCAGTTTTGATATTTGATATTCCTGGCCAGAATGTTGATTGCTAAGAAATTATGATAAACTCATGTCTTATGATGAGCTAAAAACAGCCTTGCTACACTCAGTTTTGGTCTGGTTCAAAAAATTTAACTCTCACTCTATGATCCCTGTCGTTTACAGCTCAAACCCTGTCCCCAAGTTTTCAAAGGCTTCATGTTTTCAAGCTATCTTTGTTTATTAATCAACATTGATTTAGAGCAATAAAAAGTTGCAAACTTGACTACAGAGCATCTTTTTATTATTACTATCCCCCCCCCCCCCCCTCTATTTTAAATCAAAGGGTACATGGTTGATCTATGCATTTACTACAAGTCTCTTTAAAATATAATTAAAAATAAGGCAGTTGACAGATGTTTTCCGTTAAAGCCCTTGTAAACTTACTCTTTTTTTTTTATCATTTAGAATACTAGATTGATAAATACCATACCTTATTATCCATGAATTAGACACCAACACATTGATTTGGTATTTATTTTCTTTTTGACAGTTATTTCACGTATCTGATGTCACAATCACAGTCACCACTCTGGTCACGTGATAAATTTAAGCCCCTTCCTCAAGTTCTTTACCCCTATCACGACCCCATCGGTACATTGTGACGTCAGATACGTGAAATAACCGCTAAAATGAAAATAAATACAAAATCAACGTGTTGGTGTCTAATTCATGGATAATAAGGTATGGTAATTATCAATCTAGTATTCTAAATGATAAAAAAGTAACTTGACAAGGGCTTTAAAGGCTGTAATGTTATAATTAGGTTTAAATAAATCACTACAAATATTACATAAGTCACTCGAGTAAGGAGTATTTGTATGTAAAAACTAAAGACTGGAATAATTCATAATAAATCTTTTATGCATGTTTGAAAAAAATCATAGATAAAGTTTATGTTTGTGTAAGCAGTTTATTGTATTGTTTTGTACAGTAATGAAATATACAAGTTAAAGGCTAAAGTATCATTCTTAAACACTAACAATTACAGTAAACAATTTACACTTCCTTATGAATCAAAATGTAATGCCATTTATTTCATCATACTTCACACTTACTTCTTCTCATAAAATAGAACGTTTTTTTTTTTTTTTCCCCTCATTTTTCTTTCTTTTAATTATTATTATTTTTATAATTATTAATATTATTAACACTGTAAGTTATGTAGGTTTAAATTTAGCAAGGCATACTGAACAAAAATTTTTTTTAAATGATATCAAAAAATTGTGGTTACATTACGACTTTTTTTATATACTTTCAGTCGGTAGGAACTAAATAACAAAATATATTACAGAGTAAAATAATTATGTATGACACTGAACAGTAAAATTGATAAAAAAACAAACAAACAAAAACAATTAACCAATTGCTTTTACAGCATAGGCGAACTATTTTCCTTATTATTTTTCTTCTTCTTCTTTTTTTATTTAACTGTTACACGTATTACGTCAAAAAACAAAAAACCTATTTAATTATTGCAGAATAATGGTATAGACAACATACATTTACACAATGGCGTTGACATGCAAGATTATTATTATTATTTTTTCCACTTTAGCTCTGCAATATTACACAGTTTATATTAAATATTTTAGCACAAAATCTTGATGTAGGGAGGAAAAAACTGAAGTGACAAAAAGAGGGTAATTATGCAACTGGAATGTGCTGCAACAGTGTTTTCATGCACTTGCAACTTCACTACTAATATGTATTTTTTTTTTAATATATATATATTTTAGTATTCTTATGTATATATATTTTTTTAATATTTTTTATTATTATAATTTTTTTTTAATCCTTAAAGTTGGTAAAAATATCACACGGTTACTGCTAAATTTTAAGCAGCATTATTCATATATAAGTTCAAGTTGGGATCTTGCTTGCACTTTCCCCATTTTAACTAATTAAAAAAAATGAAATAGAAACAAGAAACGATAATAATAATAATATAAAGTCTCATTTTTTTTTTTTTTTTTTTTTTATAATATACTAACTACAATTTCAATCCTTAAAAAATCAATCTCTTACTTTCTTAATAAACTTTTGTACAAAATCAAAGAGACTTTTCATTGTCTTTTTGCAATAGAAAATATGATAAGACAGTGTTATTTTTGTTTTATATTACACTCACTGGTACACATTGATAACACATTCTAGCCATCCTCTTTGGGGGGAGTGAACCAGCCTGCAAACATATTATGAATATCTCATTAGTTGCACATTTACATTTATGTTGTAAAGCATGTAAATCATGGATATGATATTATGATATATTTCTTCATATTTAAAGGCATAGAAAACATAGAACAACATTTTCTTAAACACAAAATGGGATCTACAAAACTGATGATAATTTTTTCCTGAATGTAAATCTGGCCCCACAAGAGAGCGTAAAGAAACTGTAAAGTATGCAATTCGCGTGAATATTTCTGTTAATGACGTCAGAAACAGGCAAAAACTAGTATGGAAATGTTGTGCAGGTTGCATAAATTGAAACTTTCTGATCACTGTTACGGCATTACAGTTGGGTTTTGAGACCAATTAATGTTATTTATGTAAGTCCCATCAAGTGTTTTGTGATATAAATGCTAATGTTTCCATGTTGTCTATGCCTTTAATGCTCATTCCTAAGCTCTTAAGAAATCTGGAGGAGGTAAGATTTGGAATGTAATATAATATACTTGTTTAAGTAATGTTTACCAAGGCATAACTTGTAACACCATGTAATAGAATTTATGCTGCATGTCAAATCTCAATGATATGCATAGTTTTATGCTGTACAGCCTTCTACATGATTTACATCACTTAACATGGCTCATGATGGGATACTTTTGATATTATCTACTGAGTAAGCCTTGAAAAAGCTCAGTAAATTATTATGGGGACTTCTGCCTACTTTCATGGTCAATGAAACTGAAATATTTTTATGTTTCTGCTGGCTGCCTATTTTCATTTGATAAAAAAATAACAATAATAACAATATGAAAAGTGTCATTATAATAAAATATTACAAAAGTAAACTTACCGTTTTTCTCATGAATTTGGACAAGAGACTTGAAGGATTGTTGTGCTCGTGCCAAGCTGTACTGGCCCTAGAATAAGACACACACAAATTTAAGTATTTATTTTAAGTAGAATAACAGCTGTTTACTGATCATACATCTATCCAATAGCTTGAAGGCATCACAAATCTAAAGAAATTATGGACTATTGTTAACATTTATTTACTACCAAAATAACCACAACTGAGGTGATGATACTCACTTGGCTGCAGACCTTGGTGGCTCCAAACTGGATACGAGCCTTGCCTTTGACAAGGGTAGCAGCTATTTGCATGATGACAGCCTCTACAGTGTAAGCAGAGCTCCAGCCTTGCTTGGTCAGCAGCTCCATGCAAATGGCACCTCCTACCAGCACGTAACCACCAGAGATCATGGGATGCACCACTCTCACAAAGGGAGGCTCGAATGGGTATGTCTCCTATACATTAAGATACAAATGTGTTACATTATGGACTTCAATTAATTTATAGATTCACTTGTTACCTTGAAGAGCATGTTGAGAAGGATACTGTCCTTGCCTTCTTTCTCCTTGAGCAGCACCAGGTCATTGTGCAGGGGGGAATCTGGGTCTACAGCCATAAGACGCACATTCCATTCATACAGACTGTCGTTCACCAGATCAAGGCTGTACATGCCTATGTAAACAAACAAAAGTAATAAAGGTTACTCATGTCAAGTGGTGACTTGCAACACATCAGATGCATGCTGGTAAACAGCAGGGGACCCAATCATTTAGCATTTATGAATTAGGTTTTTATCATTTATTATTATTTATTATCTTTCAAGTGACTTTTCAGAGTAACATCACAGTTAGAATTATCAACTTAAGCTGGCTTATTCTAGTTCAACTTTTAAGTACTGTACTGGTACGTGTAGTTTTCAAAGAACAGAATAGGAAAATAGACAAGCACCTTACCATGGTGATGTCCACAGCCAAATATTTTGCTGGCACAGTTTACACAAATATTTATATTGATTGAGACATTTCAAGGACAAATGCCTTTTTCTTCAGTTGCCTAAGTATAGTGAAAAACATTCTAGTAGTATGACGATGGGAATAATCTGGTAAGGGGAGCAAGGGAAGGAAACAAAGACTGGGGCTGATGGAAGAACAGGGGCAGGGAGAGAAAGATGTGGGAAGTTCAAATTGTTTGTTTGGTATAATCTAATATTTAAACAAAGCATATTAAGTCTTCTGGATAGAAATATTATTGCAGATTTTTTTTTTTTTTTTTTTTTTTTTTTTTTTTTTTTTTGCGATGCGACCTTGAATTTTATCTGTTCTTTTCAGAGCTCTTAGTTGCATGGCAAAAAAACTCTACGACATCTCTATTTGGAAGAACTGATATGGTCAATAATGTTCTAGAATTAAGTAATCTTTGATATGTTAATTCCCATCTTTGTTATTATATTTTTGAGGTATTATGTGGATGAATTTTAATTTGTACCTATTTAAGTCTATGGTACCATGCCATTTTGCTTCCATTACTTTTTTTTTTTTTTTTTTTTTTTTTAATTTTGTGCCTGTCAGACACCCTCTTTTTGATTGGGAAATGAGATCAATATACCTTGCACCACATCATGCATTGGTGGTCGGTTTAGATTAAGCTATTCGCATGATAATACATTAGTGGTGGTTCATGTATTATGGAAGCATGCATTAAAAACATCATAATTACAGTGGAGTCTAAGACATGTCCCTAATATGAAACAAGAAAACTTCAGTTTTTTTTTTTTTTTTTTTCAAACCATAGATTGCTATTCCAAAATGATCTTTAAAACTACTTTTAAATCAGAGGGGTTAAGCCAAATTTAAATGTAGCCACTGGTTACATTTATCAAATAGTCATGGGGAAATCCCAGTAAATCACCAAATCCCATGATGAGAAAAACTTTATTGCGATGCTTTGCAGTCAGAACTGTATGAATTAGGCCACACAAAAAGCTTGTTCATAATTCAAAACTTCAAAAAAAGCAGTTAAGTTTTGAAAATTTGGCAAATGTCTGATAAAGAAGCAACTGCTTTGAGGCTGGCTTTATGCACTTTTGATCACATCCGGGCCCGTTTCAACGTACTGTGCATGTACAATATATAGAAACAGATGTAATTAGAATCACTTTTAGGTTGGCATCAAAACAGTTGCTTCTTTGTTACTCAATGGAAGATGGGAGAGAGATTTATAAATATGTATAGCCTGCCCAAAACTAGAAAGAAGACAATTTTAACCAGCACCCTTCTCAAATTCTAATAAAAAACTAATTAATATATATATATATATATATATATATATATATATATATATATACATACATACATACATATCATGACGCTATAAATCCCTTTCGGGGTAAGCCAACAACACAGATGTTTTATCCTGACCCAGTGATAGACCTCCACAACTTCCTATCCTGACATACTTCACTTGCTTCCGCCAGTCTCATACCTTGTTTCATACATTTCCTTTTGCATTTCATACTGCGTACATTCTTATTTTTCAAACATCTTCCAACCACCTCAGACCATGATGTTTTAGGCCTGCCTCTATCTCTCCTTCCATCCACTCTACTATGAAATACCTGCTTTGCTATTCTTTCATCACCCATTCTCTCAACATGACCAAACCATCGTAATACACTGTTCTCATACTTCTCAGTCACAGTTTCTTTTACTCCACATTTCTCCAACACCCAAGTATTCCTTACCCTATCTAATCTTGTTTTACCACACATACTTCTGAGAAAACTCATACCAACAGCATTCACCCTACTCATATGCCTACTCTGACATACCCATGATTCAGAACCATATAAGATAGTTGGGAGTAAGACAGAATTGTACACTGTAAGTTTTGCTTTGTTTGATAAAGCATCACTCTTGGCCAATCCTGCCATGCTGCCAACTACTTTCCTACCTGCCGCCACTCTCCTCTCAATCTCCCCATCTATACTTCCATTCTCTTGATATAATCTTCCCAAATATACAAACTCTTTCACTCTTTCCAGCTTTTCTCCATTCAGTGTGAATTCATTTCCATCATCATTTTCTCCACCAAATACCATTACTTTAGTTTTCCCAACATTTATTCTCAGATCCATTTGTTCTGTGCTTTCTTCCAACCTATCAATCATCTCTTGCAATTCTTCCTCACTCTCAGCCACCATCAACGCATCATCAGCGTACAACAACATCCACACCATTAACAAACCTACGTTTACTCCACTTCCATACTTTTCAGCCAACTTTATACATTTATCCATGAAAATATTGAATAACCACGGCGACATCACACATCCTTGCCTAACGCCTCTACCCACTTTAAACCACTCACTCAACTTTCCGTTTACTCTCACACATGCCTTACTACCTGCATACATGGCTTTCACACCCTCAAGTAACTTCCCTCTCACCCCATATTCATCTAATACACTCCACATCATACTTCTGTTCACTCGATCATATGCTTTCTCTAGATCTACAAACACAGCAAATACTTTCTTTCTTGCGTCCATACATTTCTCAATCAACTGCTGCACAGTGAAAATCTGATCAGTGCAGCCCCTGCCGGGCATAAAACCACATTGCACTTCTGAGATATGACCCTGTGTAACCTTTTGCACCTTATCAATCACCATCCCTCCGTACATTTTACCAGGTATACTTAACAAACTAATTCCACGATGATTTTTACAGTCATACTTATCCCCTTTCCCCTTATATAACGGAACAATCACAGCATATATATATATATATATATATATATATATATATATATATATATATATATATATATATTTTACATGTTATCTGTATAATATTGAAGTTAATAATTATTTCATTATAAAATTTACTTCTCACTCCTCAATTACAATTTACAATAAATTGGGGTACATCTGGTTGAAATGAACTTCTTCCTAGCTTAGGGCAGGCTGTATTTTATAGTCTGTAATAAGCTGACAAGCAATACGTTATGATGACTCCTGTATGAGAAAATCATTACTAATACTTATGTCATATTTTTAAAAATTACACCATAATTTCTTATATCTATCCATGTGTTTTGATATCACGCAAGGTCTATGAGTTTTTCAAGGTCACTGCATCACTTACACGATGTATTTGTGTTTAGCTATATTTTCTTATGGCACTGTGGCTCTAAGATCAAAACTCTTTCTTAAGTCAATTATTGTAACGTTGATTATTTAAAGAAAAAGATCTCCCAAACATACATTAATTTATGATTAAGATACAATTTGCTTTTAAAGCTATATACCACATAAAACAACATGTGCTTTTTAATGAATAAACACAAAATGGGATCTTCAAAACTGATGACAATTTTTACCAGAATGTTAAAGGCGTAGAGCACCTTGAACAAAAAAGTTGTGTAATATCCTAACAAACCTGAAAATCAACGTTGATTTTCAGGTTTGTTAGGATATTACACAACTTTTTTGTTCAAGGTGTTCTACGCCTTTAATGTAGCCCCACGAGAAAGAGAGTGAACAAAATGTTAGGTATGCAATTTACTTGAAAATTCATATTTATGACGTCAGAAACATGCAAAAATTAGTATGAAAATGTTGTGCGGATTGCATAAATCAAATATTCTGATCACTGCTACAGGGCTACTGTTGGGTTTTGAGACAAACTAAAGTTATTTATGTAAGACCCATCAAGTGTTTTGTGATACAAATACTTATGTTTTTTCTCTGGTCCATTCCTTTAATAATAGAATATTTGACCCAAAAACCATTCATGTATGAAAAACTAATGTAAATCATAATCTGATAAATTGAAAGAAAAGGATAGGAGAAAACCAGCAAGGGCCTTACCATAGTGAAGAGAGTCCCATAGTTCGGTGAAAATCTTGCTAGCACAGATATAAAATAACTAACACATTGGAAATATTTCGGCAATCGACTCCAAGAGAGATATGGAGCGTGTTATGCCTTCATCAGTCCTTACAGACTCAGAGAGAAACTATGAATGATAGAATTCATAGTTTCTCTCTGAGTCTGTAAGGAGAATTCATAGTTTCTCTCAGAGTCTGTAAGGACTGATGAAGGCATAACACGCTCCATATCTCTCTTGGAGTCAATTGCCGAAATATTTCCAATGTGTTAGTTATTTTATATCTGTGCTAGCAAGATTTTCACCAAACTATGGGACTCTCTTCACTATGGTAAGGCCCTTGCTGGTTTTCTCCTATCCTTTTCTTTCAATTTATCATACCTAACCGCGATGGTTTATTTTCCTTAATATACATATAAATCATAATATATTGTTAATTCTGTTAAAAGGAGAGGAATGAGGGAACCAGCAAGGGTATTGTGAAGAATGCCCTAGTTTGGTGTGAATCTGGCAAGTACATACTATAAATACTGTCTTATTTGTGTATTCTATCATGTGATGTTGAGTTTATTCTTCAGGTTCATTCTACTCTTTTCTGTTAATCTAATCATATCTAATAGCAATACTTAATTTTTCTTCACGTATCTTATCGTTACATTAGAATCATAAAATATGGTACAAGAGCATTCAAATGTACCAAGTTTTATAATCCTGCCACTTATAATATAAAACACACACATATTTATATAAATGAAATAATCTTAATAAGAGTCACAACTTACAATGGGAAGTGTTTAGGTTTTAGAGAATTTACAATAACCCAAGCATATCATGTATCACCCCTTACCTTTTTTGAAGCTATCAGATCTGTAAATATCTCTGAGCTCTTTCATGAGCCTGTCTGTGGCTTGCACAGAACCTGAAACAGAACCCTTGAGGTAGTCCTGACGCTGATTCTGTCTCAGTCGCTCCAGTGTTGCCAGGTGTTCTGTGTCCATCTCATCGCTCTGTTAGAAAAAAAAAAAAAAAAAAAAAACATTGCCACTATTTTACAAACAATAAACGTATAGAATTACAACATTTAATTTTTATTCAGTTTAAAAGAAAACTTATATTGATTGTAAATATATGCAGCAAGTACCTTGCTTTTGGAGGGCACCTCCACTTCATCCATTTCCAAGTGCAAATCTTCTTCTACGTCATCGTCGTCGTCATCATCATCTTCTTCCATTTCTTCTTCAGCCTTGCTGGCTGCAGCTCTAACCATACCATGTCCCCATCCCAATACATCAGGAAGAGAGAGCTGTTCAAGTTCACCAGGTTCTGGAAGAGAGTGCAGGCGACACAACTCGCGCAGCAAGATTTGGACCTGGTTCAGAACCTGTACACAAACAACATTAGTATTGAAATACAATGACACAAATTTATGGACTCTTGACACTTACATGGTTGTCACGTCCTGATGTGTTGCTCAGAATCTGAACTGCATTTGTAATGCTCGTCTCTTCAGATTCAGCAAACCAGACGGGAGGAGTGGATGGGTATGTTTCCTGTAATAAAATTATTATTTTTAAAATATTATTATAGTGATGTTATTGTTATAATTAAAATTTTACTATTAATATATTTTTATTATTGAGCTTTCAACTTATATGCATAAATTTTTTCTATGTTGGGGGGGGGGGGGGGGGAGGAAGTGCTATAACGACTGCAGTACATACATATTAATTAACAATATTAGCGCACAACATTATTAAAAGATGTTATTTAATGTCTACGAAATGTGAAAACTATGGTGAAATAAAGTCATGGGCTAATGCATATTATGCATGAGGAATCACGTTTTGAAATCATTATATAAGAATCGGATTGACCTTACATTATCTGCTCTGGATGCATGTAATGGTACTTTAGATACCTAAACTAATGAATTACAAAAGTTTAACCTAGATTGTGATTGTGCAGGGCAAAATTAAAGGGAACGATGCAATGCAGCTGCTCAGCTCAGCTGATCAATAAAATCATCGCTTGGCAAAAATAAAAATCGTTATTTTAATTTGCAACCTTGATAAATAAATTATTACGACTAAAATAATAAATCTCCTTGAAGTCAAATAAATTAGAAGTGCAAAAAATTAAAAATAATAAACATAATATTTTAGGCCCCCATGTTGTTCACTTTCCCCTCTACATTTTTTCGTGCCTGCCATTTCAACAATGGCCTGTCAAACTCTGACAAAATTCGACGGAAAAAACAAGACTTCCGAGCACATACTCTTCATCAAAAGGCAATAAAGATACACTCAAAGATTTTAGACATAATCATTCCTGTTAAATATAAAAAATAAATCTAAAATATCTTAAATTTGAGGAAATAATATACATAATTTTTGTCCACAAATGGACAAGAGATAACGGGAAAATGAACCGTTCTGCGGTAGCCATGATGGATTTTAAAGAGGTCTTTTGTAATTAAAAGTAATAAAAATGTGCATTGTTTTAGTTATGCAAACATGAAGTAATATTTTTTATAAAATACGTGGATACTTACAGTAATATTTGCGTGGATTTCATACTTCTTTCCACTCTTCCCTACAAATCTACAACTCAATTCATCTACGCTCGCTGACACTATTTGGAAACGTTCATGGCTCTTAGGAAAAAATGCTTCTAATGTTTTAATTTCTTGCTTAAGATTATTAAGACAAGCCATTTGACCATTAACGTGACATACGTAGCCAAATATATTAATAAAAACCTGAAAATTTATCAAATAAATACGAGTACGATGTCCACTTTCTCAGAAAATGGCCGCTGTAACCTGATCGTCTGTGTTCGTAAAATTACGTACGTGATCGGGTACTTCGTGTTTTGTATTTTTATTGTTGTCGAGTGGCGCGCCACGTTTGACCTTCAGTTTGACGGCGCAAGCACGAGAAAAATAAATAAAAAAAGGTCCTCGTTTCGCTCGTTCGTTGCTCGATTGCACAAGTGCGCACTTACAAGCACGAGCATTATATAGGGTGGTTTCATTCATGTTAAAGTCGACGTCATAAGTGAGTACTAAATAACATTGGCCGGTATAGGAAAATGGCACATTTTGCCAGTTTAAAAATACTTCGCGATTTTTTTGAGAGCATTGATGCTGTTAACAGGTTGAATTAGTACCTCAAGTATGCAAGAAAAATAATAATAACCAAAAAAAAAGGCTAATTTCCAAAGAAAATAGCCAAAAACTACCTTTGCCCTATACTGAGCAATGTTAATCATTGCTCAAGATGAGCATCGAAAAGCACTCAGAATGACGTCATGCGCACACACCCTATAATGTACAGTACTATTACGTACTTTAAATTATGTAAATTATTCAACAGTTAACAGTATTCCCCTAAAGAATCACATACATATTAATATTTTGGAACTCACGATAGAATTCGCATACACAAATAAGACTCGAAGACTTATCGAAGATCGAAGACATAAATTAAGACGATGTTTATTATGTAGATATATCTTTATGAAGTATGACGTTTTATTATATTATATGTTATGTTTAATTGATACTTTTTCTTTATTATATGACTTTGGGTTTGGGTATATGGTAATATATAGAAATAAAGAAGAAAATAAAGTCTATAGGGTGTATGCGGATGACGTCATATTTATTGCGCTTGGAGGCAAGGCCTCCTCTGTTGGAGGCCATACTGGAGTGTAGTGCATAACATTGCTCAGCATAGGACAAACTTCATTTAAGCCAATTTTCTTTGGGAAATTGGTTAATTTTTTGTTATTGTTATTTTTCTCACATACTTGAGATACTAATTCAACATATTAACAGCATCAATGCTCTAAAAAATATTGCATGGTGTTTTTAAACTGGCAAAATGATTTATTTTCCTATGCCACCCATGTTATTGAGTTATCCAACATGGCGACGACTTTAACATGAATGCATAGACCATATACCCTTTCAGTCGATCAGACCATAGACTTGGATCATCAGACAATATAATAAAATATAATAACTAAATAACATACCCTGGTCAAAAATCGGGCCCGAATCGGACCCGAAATTGCTTAAAATTCGGATCAAATTTCGGATCCGAATCTGCCCCGATTCTTGGCAGAAACTGCCCAGAAGCGGCCAAGAATCGGGGCAGAAGCGGGGCAGAAGCTGCCAAGAATCGGGGCCGATTCGGGAGCAAATCGGGGCAAATTCGGAAGCAAATCGGGGCAGATTCGGAAGCAAATCGGATCAATTTCGGATGACTTTCGGGTTCATTTGCGGGCTTTCACTTTTGTTACATAAGATTAATTTTTCATGCAAAACACTTCAAACATTAAAAAAACTAATTTTCAGTTCATCATGCTTTTTGTCTCTAAATATAAAGCTAAACAAAAAAAAATATAAAAAAAAAATTATATATAAAATGAACAATTTTTTTTCCAGAGTCCTTTTGTATATGATTAAATGTAGACAGATCAATAAAGAAAACAATAATTATAATAAAAAGAGCACAAATTATCAAATAATAAAGTATCGGGTATATTGTCTACGCAGATAGTTGCTATTTTGTTAATAGAAAAGCTTACAAGACGATCGAAAGTCAAGCCCACGGTAATAAGCTTCATAAGCTTCCCCCAACGCGGTCATGCAGCATATATATTTAAAAATATTAGCTTATATAATTGAGTTACTGAATAAAAAATTTATGTAAAAGATGACTTACCCATTTAAAAATAAAATTCACATTAGCTAACCTTTCAGTACTTGCTTAAAACACCTTTAATTTTAATTATTACTAGGAATTTAACCGGTACATGTTGACGCCATTTTTGTCACCAGCTGAACTGTTTATTTTCTATTCCCCTCTCCTTTTTACGGTGCGCGCGCAATTTTTTATTTTGGCCCGCTTTTGGCCCGCTTTTGGTCCGAAAGTGTGTTAAAAGCACTTTTACTTTCGGACGTATTTCGGAAGCAAATCGGAGCATGATCAAAAGCGGAATGAAATCGGGTCCACCGTCCGAAAATTAATAATTCGGGCCCGAAATTGAAAATTCGGATCCGAATTTGTATTTTTCGGGCTGGCGGACTTAATTCGGCCCCGATTTTTGACCAGGGTATAGCTAAAAATCGAAAGTGCTGATTTCTTTTATACTTTTACGAGGCATATATTAAATAATATAGAAGTATGGAATTTTTAAAAACACAAGATTATTTAATATGAGCCTGCAGTGCACGAGATAAACTAGTTTTAGGAAATCAAGTTAAATTAAAAAAATATATATATACAAACAATAGCTTTAAGCTATTTTTCCAAATGAAAAAAAAAAAAAAACTTATTTGATATTTGACATATATGTAGGTACTAAAATACTATTTACACCCTGCATATGCATACATCAATGCGGTGTAAAGTGTTGTAATGTAACACCACCATACACGCATATGATCCAATGGTCTAAATAAAGTATAGGTCTACAGATCTACTGTACAGTACTTATACTTACAGTTAGTAAAATAATCTCTACCTACTATATATAGTATTTGTATTTTACATGGTAAGAAACGAAGGGTATACGTATAACTATCTATTTTATACAATTCTATAATATAAATACCAAATGCTGTTATCCATGCAGTAATGCGTAGCATAATATAGTTTCGTTTTTAGAAACTCACGTTCGTTAATATTTCAAATTTATATGAATTATTTAATTTTGGTAATTTTAATAACAAAATTTCTATTAAAATCAGTAAAATCTCCAATACATTAAAGTATATGAAATTATAACAGAGTGGCATAATTATTATAATATGTTAACGATTATCATATAATTTTATGTTCTATATGGATTTATACTAGCATCATAGCATGCAATAAGCTATTTTTGCTTTGGATAAAGTATAATTTTAGATAAATTGGCCTTATACAGATATATGGGCAATATTAATTGAAGCTACGAATACTGAACTGAAGCTATAATATTATTATTATCTATATGTATATAAAGTTGAATTCAATCTATTCACTGAAACAGTGAAAAAGTAAATTATTCATCATCGCATATCTAGCACTAAAAAAAAAAAAAAAAAAAAAAAAAAGAGCCTGGTTAGAGGTATTACGTAATACGTATTATGTATTATCACTATTAGACTATTATATTATTATATGGTGTATGGTATATACTGTTGTACAGTGTACACACACATGAGCAATATTTTAGCGCGATTGTTGTTGCAGCATTCAGGTGCTTACAATGTTTGGCGCTAGATGGTGAGACATCGTATAAATTGCTGAAAAATTCTCAAAAATAAATTTATATAAAAGAGACGCAAAAATCAGGAAATTGATATTATAAATTTCATTTTTATTTCTTTATAGCATTAATTAAGGTTTCTGTGAACCTCGAAAATTGTCTATCTTTTTCAATTTTCATCTAAATTAAATTACTGAAGCTGTAGCTTTATTTAGCCCTTTTTATGCGAATATATTATCACTGCGTATATATACATAATATCCGTTATATATAATATATTTTTTTCTCCGCAAAAGTATACTAAAAGGTTTTAAATGTTGCACGACACAACTGATTTAAAAATTTGACTTAAATTAGCACAAAGTGATTGAAATTTTTTATTTGTATTACTTTAAAAAGAAATATAATCATTAATTATTTGTAATGCAGTTTGTGAGTTATAAAATAAAACACATTTTAAAAAAACACTTAATTATTCAAATGTTATTAAAATTCAAAATTATTAATTATTATTAAGAAAGACTAACAAATTTTAGAAGGTAATTTTATTTCATTCTAAAAGTTGACATTGTCTTGAATATCGATATATGCAATTTTCTAATTTTTCAGTTCATCAAGTATTTTTAATTAAGTTTTGAAAGTGGCAAGTAGCAAAATGTAGTCACAGGCTGCAAATTTTTCCCATGCCAACTTGCATAAGTTGAAGTCTCTGACGTCATTTGGTGACTTTCAAAAATTAATTAAAAATACTTAATGAACTCGAAATTTAGAATTTGATATGTATCGATTCAAGACAATGTCCTCTTTATTTTATGGTATAAAATGAGCCCCTAATTTTTTTTCTTCCTCATAATATTTATTTAAAATATATTTTTAAATGTTCTGAAAACCAGCATTAAAAGTCGATAGAACATTATTTTATTAGCGTTAATTATTTTTTTAACTAATATATATTCTTACAGGCTGCATGCTGCAGACTTAGCAGAGGTATTTAGTTTTTTTTTCCTACTTTCTAGTAATAAATATAAATAATTAGTTTTACTGTCATTTTATATGTATATATATATATATATATATATATATATATATATATATATATATATATATATATATATATATATATATATAAATCTAGTTTATTCTGATGTATCTCCGCTATTATTACTTGACTAATAACTCGATATAAAACAAGATTTTTTTTCTTTTCTTATATAATTAGTTCTCTATAAGAATATGCCATGAAAATTTGACTATATTTAATACTGTCATTAATAAGGTTAACAATTTAGAAAATAATATAATTATATTTTAGTGTAATAAGGGTGTATGTTAGTGAAGCATTATAAGATGATAAAAACGATGCACGTAGATATAGGTGTGAGGTTTGTGCATGTTTTTGTGACATGTAGTATAAATCAGAGAAGATATAGCGAGAAAAGTAGCACTATATAGCAGCCACACTTGCATGCAAATGTTACGTGTTTCTGTACTCGGCACATCAGAATTATTGCCACAAAACTTTACCGCTAGCAAAGTAGAAGCTATACTCAACTGTATATAGCTATAGGGATAAGAAACATAATAAAGATTCGCGGTGCTTGTTTAATTGCTTTTTCTTTGTATGTCGTTAATTTATATTATGTAGATGTTAATATTACTTCATTTATCCCACTGTATACGTTTGTGAAATGTAATTTTAATTAAATTAAAATATCTCATATCAAGACAAATATACACACACACGTTAAAACTTAATTATCTTGTCATATTGCATATTAAATATATATTTAATATATTTTTTATTCTAGGTTTTATTGCACACATTATATTAAATATTTTTTTTAACAAAAGTTGAATATAATTAAGCCTGTAAATCATACTTTACTTAATTATAGACAGCACCACTGCAATGTAATTTTATATAATCATAAAGTTTGATTTTGTATTACCCATATATTATATTAGATCTACTTTGTATAAAATAATATTATTTTTTAGTAATAAATTGTTACAATTAAAACATTATCAATTGATATTTGACTTTCAGAATCTCTCTCTCTCTCTCTCTCTCTCTCTCTCTCTCTCTCTCTCTCTCTCTCTAATCTGTGATATGATAGCACATTGTATCAGGAAGTATCCTTTTTCATTATATCCTCTCTTTTTTCTTATCTTTTTTTTTATAATTGGCAATAGTTTTTTTTAAAGAAAATAATTAATTGGTTAATTTTTTTTTTGTCAATATTAATTTGCTTCATCTTTTTTACCCCAAAAAATAGTAAAAAGAAATTGTTATAAAATAAGTAAGTTTTCCAATTTTTGTTTTCTTCTACGTTTTAAGTTGCAATTTAATCGATGCAATCTAATTGGAACTAATTTACCATCTTTGCAAATTACAATTAAGTCTATTTGTTGACCTGGATCAAATAATAATAAATATAATATAGTATAATATAATAATAATATATTGTTATTTATTAATTTATGTATACATATATAGTCTAAATTCTGTAAACAAAATGAACAATTTAATTAAGTTGTCGCTTTCTACAATTACTGTTTATGTTTGCTATTATATGTAATATAATTTGTAGTATCGTATTTTACATTACAACAAAATATATAATATAATGTAGTTAAACTAACAACGTATGTGTATACGTATACGTTTGTAAGAGAAAAATGTTTGTAGATGACGCCTGTCAACGTGTACATGTGTTCGTATTCCATATCTAAAAAGCTTTTTTGCTTAAACCATTTATATCCATATATAATGGGAAAAATAGTTTCGCATTTTTATAATTTAAAGTTATTATCATTACCTTTTTTTTTTTTTAGGCAAGCTATTTTTATATTTTTTTATATAAAAAAAAATCATGCATATATTTTTTTAAACCTATAACAATAAAATAGAAATTAAAATATTTAAAACAATAAGCTGATTTAAATATTATGAAAGATTATATTAATAATATTTAGTGTCTAATCTCATCTTACAAAGACAAAATTTATATCATTGTGTTGCTAATTTATTTTAGAGGTTATAAAATAAGAGTGATTATAAAATTAGTATATAAAGGTATAGGATTTCTACTATGTTCATTTCATTTTAAATATTATTTAATATATATTTGTTCATTTTGTTTAAAAAAATCTTATTATTACTATGTTAGGGAATAAATTAAAAATATTATTTGTATCTGAGGTGCTACAAATTGTTGTTATTTTCAGAATATTTTGTCAGATTTAGTTCCGTGGTGAATATGTTTGATTTGAGATGTATGTATAGGGTGAAGAAACTTTCAGTACTTTACTCTTATATTTGGTCCCTTATGTCACCACAAAAACCCGCTTGACCAGCTGATTTTAAGGAGTAAACAGCCCCCAAGTGACCACATCCCTCCACTTTACGTGTTCTTCACTATATACGGTCATCAAGGGACGATGGAGAATAAAAGGTTTTTCTCTTTTCTATGAGCTATATAAGGGTGGATGCCATGGATAAAAAAAAATAAACAAACTACTATAAAGTATATGCAGTTTTTATATATGAGTTGTTGTTTTTGTCCTTTCTAAATTACGGAAATGCTTCTTATAACGTATAAAAAAAAGTATTAACTATTACATCCTTGAACAAAATTTTGTTTCTTATGCATTATGTAGCAAGGAGTTGAGAAATACAATTCTATGATTAATTTCTAAGTATAATTTCAAAGAGGGAGTATAAGTGTTTTTTCCGTATAAACTTTACTTTTTTTCATCTTTTTGATATAATACAATTATAGCAAGTCGAGATATGACATAAATTGTCGCGGATGCTTGAAAGAGTTCAAATATTCATTAACGAATGCAATGCACCTTGAGTTAGTTCTACTCCATGACTGCCTCGTCGTTTGTGGCACATCATGGTAATCCCGTGGATAAGAACTGAGGAAATTGTGAATATTGAATGGTTTCTGCAAAGAGGATTATTTCTCTATGCTAATCTCACAAACGGCAAAATTTCACTTTGTGCCCAACCGGATTATTATCTCCTCCTCCGACTTTATTAATGATTCCTATTGTTCAAGGGCTGCACCACCACATATTAATGAAATCCCTCACTCCATCATGTTTGGCTCGATTTAGGCATTTCAAACACAGCTTAATTACAAAATCATTTTCATTTTATTATAAAAAAATATATAAGCCACTTTTACTTTTTTTATCGTTGTCAAAAATATTAATGTCTTTTTCATCTAGTCAGATATATTCTCATAAAACCATTAAAATCTTTACGTTGTCTTTCTCATTAAAAATTAACCAAAACAAATTTAAATAATAACGAATTCAAACATCGAAAGAAAGTATAAAATTACAATTGAATAAAGCACAAAAGAAATAATTTTAAAATAAAACCTGGTAACTCTGTAAGTAATATATCATACATTAGCGTCAAAGAATGGCTGTATTTAATTTAAATTTTATAGCAAAGCAAAGAAAGAGTTTTACTACTTGAACAGGAGGTATTTAAAAATGACGAAAGGTATAATAGCTTTTAAATGAAAATGTAATGAGCACAAGACAACCGCAACTCTCTCTCTCTCTGATCTCTAACTCATAGCATAAAATTTGAATTGGATATAATATACCTATATTCACGAGTGAACGCATTTTTGAAATTAAAGCAACACTGAGGGTTGAAAGAGAGGGAGAGAGAGAGAGAGAGAGAGAGAGAGAGAGAGAGAGAGAGAGAGAGAGAGAGAGAGAGAGAGAGAGAGAGAGAGAGAGAGAGAGAGAGAGATTATTTAAGTGAATGACCGATTCTTAACTCCACTCGGAGACACTTTCGGTGCTTAGCAAAAGTGCTTGTTTTGCAACTGTAATTAAGTGTCAAGGAAACTCAACTGTAGATTTGTCACACGCCTTTCGTAAGGGTTTCATTTAAAGATGAAAAAAGATATCAAGTTTCTTCGCTTGAGGTTAATTTTAAATTAAGTATACAAAAATGGTACTTATTCTGAGTGATATTTTATTAATTTTATATACTTATAGGTATATTATATTTAAATTATTGGTTATCATGAGGATGCTAATTTATTTCTTAAAGCCATAGACCTAATGAACAACGTTCTTTTTAATAATTAAAGACAAACCGGATCTCGAAAACTGATGATAATTTGCACCATGGCAGAGTGTAAAAATGTGTTCCCACAAGAGAGCGTGAAACTATACTTGAAAAGTATGACATCTGCGTGACAATTCTAGTTTTTGATTTGAGAAACAAAAGCAAATATAAGTATAAAAATGTTGTGCGGTTGCATAAATTGAAATTTTCTGATCACTCCTACCACGGTAATACAGTTAAGTTGTAATAAAAACTAATTTTATTTATGTAAGTCCCATCACGTATTCTGTGATGATATAAATGATTATGTTTTCTTCTGTCTATTCAGTTAAGTTTTAAAAAAAAATATATTTTTTTTAGATTTCATTTGGCAAGCCTATAACTTCACACTAAATGGTACATATTAAAAAAAAAAAATCTTTAATATAGAAGTATATTGTTTATTTATTATGCTAATAAAAGAAAGCTATAAAACGACTCACATTAAAAAAATAAAGTAAATTTAAAGATAAGTAAGAACAATATTTATATATATTGCCCTATGTACTATAATAATGCAATATAATTAATACAAAACAATACTTCATCACTGCAATAATCATATTTCATAGTGCACACAACTGGTCTATAACTGCCTGTGTTTTATTACTGCAATTATTATAGCCCGTAATATAACAATGCATATAAACATATTATAATAGTACTTGCATCTTATATTAACAATGCAACCAATGCAACCATTGTTATCAAACTTTCACACAATAACAATAATAATAATGATGTATATATAACAAAAATAAGCTATATATACGTGGACGTGGTATGTAACAAAAGAATATTACAATTTTTTTTGGTTATTGTAAATATATAATAATTAAAAATTTTGATCCTAATTTATGTTTATAATATTATATATATATAATCTCCAGTTCATTTGTCTTTTTTTTTTTTTTTTTTTTTATTTTTTTTTATTTTTTCAAACACACAAATATACAAAGTCCAACCAAGGCATAGCCTTATCGGTTGGTTCATTTATTGTTACACAATCGTGTCTTATTATATTATATTACTACATATACATATTTTTTATTATATATATTTCAAAAGCAAATAAAGTACGTATTTACACAAAAACATTTTTTTTTTTTTTTTTTTTTTTTTTTCATTTAAGAGAAGTATTTTTATAATACAAGAAGCAAAAATTAATCATCATTAATCAATACAAACAGCAAAAAATTGTTCAACATTTTATAAATTATCAAGAAAGAATTTTTTCATAAAAAAATATATTATGTATACATGAGATCAAATTTCTATAGCAAAATTCACATCAATAAGCTTTTGTTTGTTGAACAACAGAATTAAATTAACTAACAAAATATAGTTTCAAAAATTATTATGTATAATTTTCATCACTTTTAAAAAAACAAACATAATAATTGTAAAACTTTTTATTAATGTGTAAAAGCTCTCTCATGGTACAAGTGAAAAAAAATGGTACATAATATACACGATGTTTATTATTCTGTTATATTATATTGGACAATGATATAATCTTTTTGAAGGTGTACAAATTCATGTAGAAAATAATAGGTTTTATGTTGATATTACTATTGAAAAAAAAATATATGTATATATTTTTTTGTATTCTTTTTATCTCACCTATATGTATGTAATTATTATTATTATTATTTTTTATATCTTTTGTGATGCTCTTTTCGTACACTGACGCAGTGAATATGATGTAAATATTAAATACAACACAGAGAAAAGCAGTAGCAATAATATAGTAGATTATTGTTTACTGGGGTGTTAGCCACAAAAACATTTCGTAATGCTGGTAAGCTTATATATGTTCAACTTCACCTCTTTGAAATTATTATTTTATTGTTCAATGTACATGTTAAATAAATATTATATCCTTATATGTATTTTATATATATATATATATATATATATATATATATATATATATATATATATATATATATATATATATATATATTATATATATATATATATATAGGTATTTTGGTATTTTATTTATACGTCCAATATAAACGAATTGTTTGCATATAAAACAATTTTAGTATAGGAATTATCAGAAGCTTTTATTTTAAAACTAATACTAAATTAAGCAAAGAAAATAAATATGTGATATTTATATTACGGTAGAAAAGAAGATAAACTAAGCGTTATCACATAAGATATGTAGATAATGGTAATTAATAATTTAATATGATTGTACATTTTCTTATTTTAATATGAGAAAATACAAGAAATAAATTTCAGAAAATGGCTATAGTTTTGACCTATATGTATCTTTAAACTAATCATAATTAGTTACATGGTGTGTGGTGGTAAAAACGCAAAATAACAATCTATCATTTTGTATAAACATCCACTATATTTTACTATATTAAATCAACACAATTTTAAAAACTTTTAAAACAAAATAAAAAAATGTAGTATTTAAAACCATGCGTACGTTACGTAGAACGAAAATAATTTTAGCAGGCAGAAACTATACAACATACTGCATAGTTTTTAAAACCATTTTTAAAACACAAATTTTTATCATACTTCACGTCCATTATATTATATAAATTTTTATCAAATTCATAAAAAAACTAATAATAAATTAAAACATTATAAATCACCTAATTTTGAATCCATTTCATCCCAGCATATTATATTTAGTTCTTTTAGTGTTAATATAAAAAGAAAGAAAAACAAAACAAAACAAGAAACTATGTAGTTATAGCTATACTTTATTTTCCAATAAGAAAGCATGTTAAATTGAGACAGGAGCACAAAGTCGTCTGCTAGCACTTTGTTAGTCTTGTTGCAATCTGAGTTTGTTTATTTTCTTACTAAACCTACACTTTTGCTTCTTCTTCTATCTTTCAATCTAAAATCAAGCACACAATGGAGCGGGGCTACATTATTATTAATATTAAAAACTAATAAGAATTATTTTTTAATGAAAAGAGTATTGAAAAATAAAGATGAAAATTACACATATAAAATAAAAAATAACTGTCATATGCATAGAAACATTTATTATAATAATTTGCAATACTCATAATATATGTTAATCATTGGATTGAAACAAAAACTATTCATCTATGCAAATTTTTCTTTATTTTGTGATATTGAACGAATATTGCAACTATTAATTAATATGTTACAAGCAAAATATTTTGTAACTCTTAATCAACGAGGAATTATGAGTGCGAAGTATTGCAGAGTAGAGTATAAAATTTTTAAAAATCAATTCACATGCAAATTATTTTTATTTATATAAATTAAAAGCTCGTTATTATAATTATTGATGTTTCGTTCAAAATGCTGAAAAATAATAATAAAAAGTGATGTGATTATTAATACGTATGTGCGTTTTTTATTTCTGTTGTTGATTGACCTCAGTAATTAAATCATTGAGGATCGTCAGTACTGTTTAAAATACCAACATTTTTAATTATTTTTATATTGGTATTTTCATTAAAATTACTTCCAATAAACAATTACAGTATCAACGCAAATATGTTCAGTTAAAACTTTATTAATAAATACTTTGTACTATAATGGAACAAATGGAAATGAAGAATAAAAATTCTAAATTTGAATGACACTAATTTTCTTTTCATTAGCATAATTGGTGGTTCTTTTCTCTACTTATCAATTTTCAACAATTTAATTATTTTAGTAACGGTTTTTAGAATTTACTCTTTTTTTAATTTTTTTTTGTTTTTTTTTTTAATTTGAGATATATTTATATAATTTATCTTAATATTGTTATTTTGTATTGAAAATTTGCCTACCTATTCATATATAGACAGAAGTGCAGGGGACTCTTTTATTTTTATTTATTTTTAGCAGCACGCAATTTGCACAAACCATCGATGGCAAATACTGAATTCTTCCCTACACCTTAATGTAAGGGAGAAATTAATATTCTTTAATAATCTTAAAGGATAAATATAAAATTTATTTTTGACGTACAATTTCTCTAACTTAATTTTGCACGATTTTGGTGTGGCATACAATATTAAAATATTAGGAGTAGGGTGCACCTTGCAGTGGAGCTTTACTACTTTAAGGGTGAAAGAACTTAATTGTACTGCCCGATTGAATCCATAGATCATAGCTGAGTTAACATAATTTTAACTCTTCAGTTCCTTCTTTCAGTGCATAAAAAGTACCATTAATTCGTGCAAATTTTCTGGTTCTACATATAATAATTTTCGAATCGTATTTATCTGTATGCAATGTATCATTGAAAGAATAATTTCTATTTTCTACACATAGATGCTCCTTTTTTATAATTATTATTTTTTATCCTACATACAAACTGAGTTTTTTTTTATCATTGTTTCACTTGACATAATTCGTTTAAAGTCCATAAATCCAAATTATATTAATTTTATTATTTACTTGCACTTAAATGCAATGTAATAATAAAAAAAGTAGTTAATGTTATAGTAAAGTATTTACAAGTTGTTATCCACATAAATGTTTATCATTTTATTTTATTATTATTTTAATACCTCATCTGTTGTTTAGATTTACTCGAGTTTCATTGTTTTTATTTACAAAATAAAACATCGAGAAATACAAACAACAACAATAACAAACAGAGCATACAAGTTTTCTACTTGAAAAATCCTATAATTTTCTTTCTATACACAACATTTTTGCTGCTTGCAATGCACTAAATTACGTGAATACAGTTGGGGATTTGTTCGCTCGACCCAAACACAAAATCCCACTTCTCAGCAAAACTTATGTTTTTTTAGTTAGCTATATATACGTCTTTACTATATATACAACATGCTGTACAGTGTGTTTTATATATGTGTATATGGAAACGCTAGGGTATATTTTGTTTGCTGACTTGCCACCAACACTAATGTATTGTAATGACCTATTGTTGTAATATGTGTCTGTTTCATTTCCATTGTTGTCCTCACATAGAGAGAAGAGAGAGAGAGAGAGAGAGAGAGAGAGAGAGAGAGAGAGAGAGAGAGAGAGAGAGAGAGAGTAATTTACATGCTTAGTTTGTTGTGTAAGTGAGTATGTGTATGTGTTATGTGCACACCAAGCAATGTACAAAAGACTACATGTTTGTTCATTTACTGGTCAGAAAACAATATATTTTAATATAAAGATAAACAATTTTATTTACACTTTTACAATGATGGTATTTACTTCGTTGGCTAAATAAATAATCAGTTTTATTGATCGCAGCAATCTGTTGCAATGATCCATAATCTAAATCACAGTTGTCTCTCAAGAATCTCTTCTTTTTCTTCCTCTTCTTCTTTTTTTTCTCACTCCTTCAAAAGCTTTTTTTTTTCTTTTAGGAAAATATACCATGTGCTTTAGAAAACTTGATTCATGTTTGACGTATAAATTTGATTAATTGATATAAAAAAAAAACTTGATAGATTGAGTATGCAAAGTACAATTATGGTAAATAATGAAACGTATAGCTTAACAATATAATGCCTTGTCATATTTAACTTTGAGCAAAGAAAATTGATTTTATAAAAGAAAGAAAGAAAAAAAAAAAAGAGATTAAAATAATAAAAATATATTTATAACTTTTATTTAAACTAACAAAAAAGATCTAAGAGTTTATAATTTAAAAATATTTGCATTTTTATTTAAAAGTAACTAGCAATTAAGTATTTATATTAAAGTAAATCAAACTTGTTCTTTTCTTAGGAAACTTATAAGTAAAAAAAAAGTATATAATTTTTTTAGTAACTTAAAGTCATAAATTATTAAAGTTTTCAGTTAAGTTTTAAACTGATGTTAACTATTTAAATTGTTTAGCATTTCAAATATGGTATAGCTTTTATATAATTAATACTGAATAATAATTCATGTTTGAAAATAAAGAGTTATTTTATATTTTGTTTCACACCTTCAGGGTACAATATATTTATATGATAAATATGATATAAAAGGTTTATAATATCCGCATGATCTCTTACTTTAAAACTTAAAAATATTCCCCATAGATTGAAAAAGAAAAAAAAAAGTTTCACAAAGGTGTTATTTTTAGAGTATTCAACTGTGCTTCAATGTTTTTGATCATTTCATAGAATGAAAGCTAAATTATTATAGCAATGAGTTTCACGCTTGCTTTGATTCACACAAACGCAGAATGTGATCACGGGAAATCACTTCAATGCTCTCTTTTTATAGCTTACAGCTGATTAACGCAATTGTTTTCATGTTATTGTATGATATGATGTCCACGTAAGTTGGATATTCTATTGTTGTGTGTAAGTACAAATTACACCAAACATATCCTTTCATTTGTACAGATTATATGTAGAGGATATATAGAGAAATTTTTCAAATATTTTATATTATTCATTTTGTGATGAATTTGAATTGATTTTTTTTAAAAAACATTTATGTAACTGTTGTATAATGGAAAATGATGAAATTAATGAATTTGAGATAACAGTGCTAAATTCAAGAACGTGTCCTTTTTGTTACAGCAGATATAGAATACCACTATACCTGCAAGTGCAAAGTAAACCATCATAATTTTTGGCCTTTGTCTTTGAGAAATAAATGTATTATTAATACAAATATATATAAAAATACGTAAATTATTATATATACAGTATATATAATGTTATTATATTATAGCTTTTTCTCGAGTCATTTTAACCTTTAAAAACCACTCGGGTAGTTTAATGATTTTTTTTTTTAATTGGTAAGAAATTACTTTTTTTTCTATGCTGCTCAATGTTATTTTGCTCAAATATAGCATCGAAGGCGCAAACTTAAATCAATAAGTGCAACCACTCTATAATATTAAAGAAAAAATATTATATCGTTACTTGAATTTTGCCAAATTGATGTTTGTAATTTATATGTAATCTTTTATATGTTTCATATTGTAAATAAAGTTGCGTTTTAAAATGTGTAATATTGTGAACATTGTTTGACAGTGAAAGTATTTTTAAGCTTTCTGTATTTAATGACGTGACTAAATGTTCTGTACAGAAACATGCGTATAATGCTATATCATGTACTGTATATATTATTATGAACTGTCAATATACATGTTTTGCGTGATATTTTGGATATATTTGAAATTTACTCCGAGCCTTACTAAACTATAAGATTCAATGTTTCAATCAATAATTCAATATAGTAAATATGTGAGATGATTTAATTATTATTTAATTTTGTTTATTTAATTTAATTTATTCATGTGTATATAATATATTTTATTTATTATAAAATTAAAAATAAAACATTAGTAAATTATTCATATGCTATAATTTTTAATATGATGGTTGTGTATATAGTATTTTTTTTCTTTTAATGTTAATTACGAAAATACTGTGACAAAAAAAAAAAATGATAACTATGCTTGATGATCATAAAAAGTAGACCATTTGCGGTGTCTAAATAAAAACCATTCATTATTATTAATTAAAATAAATTTTACATTTGTACTGATTCAATAATGATCTATGAAATTTTTAATAAAAGGAATGCATTTATAGTTTTCTTTGTAAAAGATTGAGGTTTTTCTTCTATAGATCCTATGAGAAAGAGAAAGAGAAAGAGAAAGAGAAAGAGAAAGAGAAAGAGAAAGAGAAAGAGAAAGAGAAAGAGAAAGAGAAAGAGAAAGAGAAAGAGAAAGAGAAAGAGAAAGAGAAAGAGAAAGAGAAAGAGAAGAGAGAGAGAGAGAGAGAGAGAGAGAGAGAGAGAGAGAGAGATTGAAAAACCCGAAGTGAAGCATCATGTCATTCACTTCTTTAAATATGTTATCCTTAAGCTATTGAAAATGAATTGAATTTTATTATATAGCAAACTTTTATGATTAATTATTTACCAAAGATAGGTTATCTATAGAAGTGAACATTCATGACAATAATTCTTCTTCCAATTTTATCGATATCGTATATAAGAGAGAGAGAGAGAGAGAGAGAGAGAGAGAGAGAGAGAGAGAGAGAGAGAGAGAGAGAGAGAGAGAGAGAGAGAGAGAAAACTCAGCTATAGAAAGAGGTGTATATCTCAGAGTGAAAAGCGAAGAAGTTCTCGTCTTTCATAGCACCATGATAGTTGTAGTTGAAATGTGAGACGGCAAAAGGTTGTTGAATTCCAGGTAACAATCAAAGCCAAATATCACAGCGAAGCACATTTTGGTTTGCTTGCAAAACTACACCAACTTGTACGTTTCATTAAACCAACATTGTTTAAATTTCTTCGTGCCACACCGTTGTCAAGATAGAAATTGGCATGCACATCTACTTGATGCTTACAGATTTCTATAAGAAGAACATAGATTTAACTTATATACATATACATACAGTTCATTATATAATATAATGAAATTTTAGAAGCCTTATATATAACATGGCAAGTTTTTATTTTCACTTCTACTCTTATATAAAATAATTCCTACCATGTAGTTTGCTCTCTTGCATACTTAAGTAGGTTTTAATATCTCGTTTTGATTGATTATAATTAGTGTGGGTAACCACTGATATAGACAGGAAATTTTCATCAATATTATGTACATAGCATGCTTTGGTTTTCAATAACATATTTCACGATGCCTATATAGTTCGCGATGTGTGTCATTAAAACTAAATTTGCCTCATATGTCACGTACTCCTACACGTTTTACACTACAGATCACATTTTATCAGTCATTTTGTTTTCATTTTCACCATGTATATAAACTTATTTTTTATAAAAACTTATATGGCTTGTTTACGTGGAGTATAGTTTTTGTACTATGCACTTGGGTAGTTTGATGGCATCAAAATTGAATAGTTTTAAATGGAGATTGCATGTAATCAAATTTTTTACTCATTTAAAATATTGCTCTGTGCTGAACACCAACACCCCCGCACGTTAGTTTGCGATTTTAGTTTTTGACCTGTGTAATAATTTTTTGTCAAGGAGAATAAAAGAGCTCTCATATGTATTTGGTATGCCTAACCAACTTTTACTAGTGATAGATTTTTTTCTTTTACTTCATATATTTTTGTTTAATTTTACTTAAAAAGAAAATAATTTATGCATTATTATATACAAAGGATTTTTGTTTCTTCATTTTTTTTTAATGACCGGATTTTTCTTAATCATACTTAACTTTCCTGTTGAGACAAAAAGGAAAAAAACAAACATGTTTTCTACGAATCGATTTAAATAAAATTTTCCGTTGTACCATTTAGATTGAAGAAAATATTCTCTGGTTTTAATTGAAGAAAAGTCTTTTTGCCTTGGCTGGCTGTCTGACGTCGTTGTGACAAGTAATAATAGCAGAGAGTGGCACAGAATGAAGCTAGTGAACGTCCGTGTTCGCTCTCAATTGTAATAAGAACATGGCGGTAATGAGAACACTGAAAAAAACAAATTATTTTCTTCTCTTTTTATATATATGTAATTGACGTCATTAACCTTTATAATATAATAATTTAAGTAATAAGAAAATTCACAACGTACAATTTAATTCATATACGCGTTACTCTCTTAAAACTTAAATGTTAAGAATTTCTATGCGTGCTCTTATAAAATAAGATTTTCATACATTTCCATGAGTATAGAAGTTTAAATCTTGGTATTATTGTTATTATTATTTTCCTCATTAAATTTTTACCGTGTAAGAATCTCATTTGTGCGCCCCAATTTTAAAAAAACTTTCTGTACTTTATAATATTAAATATAGTATTATATTGTATATATATATATATATATATATATATATATATATATATATATATATATATATATATAACATTATATAGCCTTTCTTTTCTTGCAGTTACTTTGGTTCAATTATTTTTTCGTTTTCTCTTTCTCATATAGAATCATAGTTTTTAGGCTGGCTGGTTTGGCAGACCACATGCATCATAATTTGTGGTGGTAGACTCTCTCTCTCTCTCTCTCTCTCTCTCTCTCTCTCTCTCTCTCTCTCTCTCTCTCTCTGTTTGTTTGCTTGCAAGCTTTTGGTGCTGATGATTTCCCTTGCGATCTTTTGCTTGTGGCACGATGGACCTCATCATACTCAAGAAAAAAAAAAATTATAAGTGTATAACGTGATATATAGACTTGATAGGAATATAACCTTATAAAATATTATTTGATTAGAATAAAAAATTAAGTTAAAAATTGGAATTATATAATGCAATGAAAGAGAGAGAAAGTTTTTTTCATTATCAGATTTGATTTATAATCCGTTTATACATTTGCTACATTTTGGTGTGAGATTAAAGTAGCTGATGTAGACTATGTTATGAGGTATAGGATTTTATATAAATATTTTGTGTATGTACATGCCATTGATTTTATTTTCAATAAATTTTGTATCATTGTATAGTGTAATGTATAAATAAACAAATTATTGACGTATTTTATATTTTTTACATAAAAAAAGTTTATTTGGCAATAAATTTATAATACTGTATTATGTCAACGCTTCAATTAACTTTATAATTTTTGAGAAATAATTTGATGCAATAGGAATACAGTATATTGTGATCTTTTGTCTATTAAAATATTAACAGTCAAATTTATTTTTATTGGAAATATATATATTTTTAATTGTTACCATATTATGGATAGTACATTTTGTCTCCAAATAATATACACAGTATAGTTATATAAAATAACAAATTTACGTTATTTAACTTTTTTTTTTTTTTTTTTCTAAATCATAATGGATATGAAATCATGGTAAAAAATATATCGTTAAAATGTATAAATTTAACAACCCCTTGCAAAGAAAAAAAAAAAAGAAAGTGTATCTTACTTTCTGGACGAAATATTTTTATTAAAAATATTTGCCTCATTTAATTTATATTGCATTTTGTAGCATATCACAATAAAATTGTTATTTTTTAGTATCACTGTAATTTTTTATTTCTTTTTTTTAAATATATATATATTTGTTATTTGCATATCAAAGTCGTTACTGAAATAAATATAAAAAAAAGAATGAAAGAATATAATTGGTAAAAGTTTTTATTGTAACGATAAAATGAGACATATCATATAAAATTAATAAAAATAATAATATTGTATTGATTTTATTGAGCAAAGTATAAACAAATTCAAACATTGAAAATAGTCAAAGGGAAAAAAATTATTTATGTTAAAAAATTATATCAAAGCTTATTTATATTAACATCAATAAAATTGTATGATTTTTTTTTATAATACAATTATTATCATAAAAAAACCAACATAGAAAAAATTACCATTAGCTGCCTTTACATTTTTTTAAACCTTTTTTTCTCACTTTTTGCAGACTTTTTGATACAGTAATTCTATTTTAGTTAGAATTGTGGGTTTAAAAGCCTTTATAGAATTAAGGATTATCAAAGCATTTGAAAATCAAATTTTATTATTTTATTATTTTCTCGTAAGCATTTAAATTAATAATAAAAGTGACACATTTGCTGAGCTGTTCGAAGTCTGGCTTGCTAATCATATATCATTATATAGTGATCATTATATAGCATCTAACACGGAAACTTAGAACCCTAAGTTTTTACTTTATTTTAAGAAAAATCTTTTTGAATTAGCCTCCAATATTGCATTTTACTTCTGATGTTATACGTGAGCTTAAGTTTTAAAGCTTATATAGAGAAAAAAATATAATAATATAGTGGGAGGACGTATTACATATTATACTATAGAGCTATGAATGCCGCATTAGCATGACAAATGTTATGCAATAAGGCTCGCATTTACTTACTTTTCGTGTGAGAAACGTAATATTGTGTGAAATATCGTGAGCACACAAATCATGTGCCAGCAATTGCACGAAGAGAGAGAGAGAGAGAGAGAGAGAGAGAGAGAGAGAGAAAGTGCGGACTGTAACATTCATAATGTTAAAAAATTGCTTGGTAATTTTGTGCAGACGACAAACACGTCACATTTATCTTCACGAATATTATGTTACATTAACTGCTGTTTCTGAGTTTTTTTATATATACACATCATGGTAAAGATATAAATTCCAAGACAACGGTATATTCAGTTAATTTTATGAACGGTTTATTATTTTTTTTATATACTTATATACTTTACAGTAAGATAAGTTGTTGTCACTACAATTGAGAAAGAAATTGCAAGAAAGAGAGAGAGAGAGAGAGAGAGAGAGAGAGTTTATTATTTTTTTTAACTAAAAATGAACATTTTAAATTATCATTTGTTTTCATGATTGTATTTTTTAATTTTTTTTTTCTGGTTGTTATAGTGACTATTTTGGTGTTTTTATCAGCTATGATGGGTAGTAAGTAAGTTAACAGTAAAAGACGATATGCTATCAAGGCAATGGAGAAAAAATATAAAAGAAAGACAGAAAGCTTACATAGAAGCTCAATATCTCGCACCATTTACTCTTTACTTGAAAAAAAAAAAAAAAAAAAAAAAAAGAAGAAGAAGAAGATGGAATTTTTTTAACTATTATTATAAAACAAGGCATTGCATGCATCATTACTCCTTTACTCGTCTGGTACAGACTGTTAGTTTGCACAAAGTGTCCTCAAATTCAAGAGCTATTGAAACAAAGAGATATAACATTTTTACGAAAAAATTACTTCAAGGGGAAAGAAAATCTGTTACGAAATGAGATGAATGTAAAAAATTTCAATTTTATTTTAAATTGCCTATCCATGATAATGTTACTTATATTTTAAAAAATGTTAGACTTTTGTGATTTTCTCTCTACCACTTCTAAAAGAGAGCTATGTATTAGATTTAAAATAGTTAAAAGTATTGTATTGTTTAACGAAAATGTAATCAGACCAAAGGTAGCGTATGTATAGGAAGGCTGATAATGCGTAATATTAATTTATTGCATATCTTTACTTCATTTTATCATTATTTTATTTTATATATTTTTGCGTTTCGTAATCTATACACATTTGTTTTATTTTTTAATCAATAATCTAAACAAAAGAGCATAATTTTGCACTGAATAATACTTGATTTTAAAATAACAGTTTAAAAAAATATTTTTGGTAAATGTTTCAAAAGCAAATTTAATTTATTTGTGGTTTAAAAAATATTTTATAAAAATATTAATAAAAGTCTTCAACTCATGGACCCTCATGGATAAATATTTTTTACATAACATATTATATATATTTTATAAAGTGAATTTGATTTTTTTAGAGTAAAATGTAAGATGAAAATAACATAAAGTTTCTATATAAGTGTTAAACTAACACATCTTCTATACTGACTGAGAAATTCTAGAATTTGAATAGAAAATATGACGCAACGTATGGTGGTGACCTAAGCACACATATGAATATAAACAGTCATCGAAGATTTAGATATGCACCAAGCTAGATAGTAATATACTGTATGTATGTATGTATGTATGTATGTATGTATGTATGTATGTATGTATGTATGTATGTATGTATGTATGTATGTATGTATGTATGTATGTATGTATGTATGTATGTATGTATGTATGTATGTATGTATGTATGTATGTATGTATAAAAGCAGAGGGTCTCATCTGTATGGCATTTTGCTTTATATGTGACCTGTGTAAATATGTAAATATTGAACATTGTGAAAAAATACAAAGTAAACATTGCACTTGGATTATGCAGTGACAATATTTACAACATCAGTCTAGTCGTGTCAACAGCTGAGTATCCTGTAGGGTAGGCAACCTGCTTGGACCGCAAATACAAAACCATAATAATCTTAGGATAATATACATAGCTGTCGCAATTTGTACTTAACATGTTACTTTGTAAATATTATATATATATATATATATATATATATATTATATAATATAAAGTTTAATATTGCTTGATATTAAACATTAATACGGGATTATTGCATCTTATATAAAGTTTGATTTTCAGCTTTCAACTTGATACAATATAATATTTAGACTGGACGTACTTTTTATGAGTAGAAATAAGTTAAAGGCGTAGAACACCTTAAACAAAAAACATGACTAATATCCTAACATAATAATAGGTAATAATAAATAGTTTTTATTACAAAGCCAAAAAAGGTACATTATGATGGCCATTCTAATTTATGATTTCTAATTTATTTTCCATTCATAAATTAGCAGCTGCGGGTTTGTGACGTCACAGATCACTAGTCCACGCGCGTGGAAACAGGCAAACTGTGACGTCATAAACCCGCATCTGCCATTTTGTGAATGGAAAATAAATTAGAAATCAATGACTCCGGCCAAATCAACGTTGATATTTAGGTATATGTTAGGATATATAACACAAGTTTTTTGTTCAAGATGTTCTACGCCTTTAATATCTTTATACTAGATATAAAATAATGTTTTAAAATATAAATTATTAATTAAAATAATTAGTTTGAAATTATAATGAATAAAATCAGTGCATATAACACCACAGGGACTATTTTACAACAATGTGATACTGATTTATTATTCATAATGTATAAAATAGTATCCATTAAACAATAAAAAAATATGCTATATACTATAAAAGTTTTAAAATCTCTATTTTACTCTAACACCTCTATTTATATTATACAAATGTTATTTTACAACAACAAACATTGACATATTTAAGAGAACTTAACAATGCTTTTTAATCTTTTATATAGAAAAAAGCTTTATTTTAATATACGTATAGTAGCATTTATGAGTAATTTATATATATATATATATATATATATATATATATATATATATAGTTTGAAAGAGAATGAGATAGAGGAAACAAAAAAAGAAGTTAATGATAGCTTTTATATTGAAATGAAAACACATTAAAGTGTGATTTACGCTTCGTTATGGCAATGCACTCACGTCACTGGGTGCATTTTATTTCCCACTGAAAGCACACCCTCATTTATGTACATATGTATGTATGTATATATATATATATATATATATATATATATATATATATATATATATATATATATATATATATATATATATATATATATATATATATATATATATATATATATAATGCATCTTATGCAATATGAATATACTACAATCCATGGGGAGTTTATACAATAATCGAGGATGACAAACGTTAAAATATAACTCGATACTACCAGCTTCACCATTCTGTGTATATTTCTATAATGTAACATACTTTCCACCTAGCTTTTATGACTCCCACGATAATTCTGAAAATAATAATACATATATAATAAAAAAAAAAAGTAAATGTAGAACATAGTTTGAATGCAATGTAAAGTGCATATAGCGGATCCACTAGGGATTTTATATTTAGATATTTAGTGTATTATTATATAAAAAGCAGCAGCTATGTATAGTAGTAGTAGTGCTACTACTCTGGTATATTATATAAGTAAAACGAGCAACAAAACAATATACAACTGTAGTTTATAGTTGTCGTAGCACATTGTGTTTCTTATGAATTCCTGTACCTGCATTAAAGTTAACTTTTCTCTCAGTTAAGAATTAAATAAAATAAATTTATGTCATACAATTTTATATAAGAGATGTTGTTTTCAAGTCTTGAGAGAATTTTTTTTTTTAATTTAAAATGTAAGTTTTAAGATTGTATTATATTTAAATATTTTGCATCAGAAATTCTTACATCAATGGAGTTAGATTTTATGATGTTAAACAATATTAAATTAACATTAAATTCAGTTACGATTGTCATATTACATTAATAATGCAGTCTAATGAAAGTACTGCATCTTCTCTCGTAAGATTACTGACGTTTATCAACGTCACGTGTGGTCAGTACTTAGAAGGGTGGTCATTTGACGTTAAGGCTAAGGTATAAACATGTTATCCTGCTCTATATGCTATATATGGGGTGTGTTTCATTTCACGGAATGCTTACAATAAGAGCATACATAATCCACTAAGATTTGGAAGATAGTTTACTAAGACTTGGTATTTGGAGCACTATTTATGGAAACATTTTAGGACGGTTGCTATCTAATCTACAGTGGGTGTTCTAACAATGACGAGAAATTCTTAAATAAATTGTTACGTTAAAAAGTACATAAAATTGTATCTAGTATCATACCATTCGTTTCAATTTTTATGGCCTCACATCTGTGCAGTACTTGTTTCAATAAATGCAACAACAACAACAACAACAACAACAACAACAACTAGAACAAGAACAGCAACAAAAACAAGAACGACAACGACAACAACAACAAAATGATAGGAATTAAGGGTCTCTTGGCTTTCCACTCG